>CM042448.1:3390371-3462871 GCA_023631565.1 Gymnocephalus cernua | reverse complement strand
AAAAAGCCAATACAAATCACAAAAACCTGGCATTACACACATTTACACAGTCTGTGCTCTTGGCTCACTGTTTCTTGCACTGGTTAATCCTAAATTGCTTGCCCGGCGATGCCAGATATGCTCGCCAGAGAGTTCAAAGCTGTGCGTTCAGAGAAACAGACAGAAGGGGAGAAAGGAGAGATTGCTGCTCCTATAAAAGTGAACACAGAAACTGAACGCTGCTATTACTTTATACACTTATTGGCTCGCTCTTTTCTATCTTTTGAATTTGACCGTGAGCAACTGCAACTAAATAATTTATCAATAATCAATAAAGTATTCGGATTCTGATGCAGCCTCCACCACTGTTCCTTTAACGTGCAAGACAAATCAAATCCCATGCGACACAAAAGGTTGAACACTTGGAAGTTGAGAGGTTTTATTTCAAGCATGAAATGAGTCATCATTTCACAGATGAGTGATGGCTGCCACACAAAAAAAAAAAAAAAAACTTGGCTCCTGTGTGTCATGAGCACTCTCTCTCCCTGGTAGCAACATTAATTGCATTCAATTCTCTGCCACTCTGCTCACTCTCTCCCTACTCTGCCTAACGAGTTCCACCTGGCTCCGCCCTGCTCTGCTCTTGTTACCTGGCCAGCTGCACTGCATTTCCCACTCACCATCCTCACCTTGCCTCACTCTGTTCTAATTACTCTGCCAGCTGAACTGCATTTCCCCACTAACCTCTCCCAGTATATCAAGCCCTGTTTTTCAGCCAAACCCTGTCAGATCATCTTCAAACCCGGACCTGTAACCTGCCTGTCTGCGCTCTGACTCCTGTTGGTGATACCTATCCTTTCTTGACTGCCTCCTTGTTCTACTGCCCCGTCTATTCCGACCTGCCTTCTGGACCTCGACTACTCTCCGATCTTCAGCCCCTCCGGTAACTCGATTCTGCCTTCTGTCTCTCACCACGATATTTGCCCAGCCCTGATCTGTACTTCTGCCTGCCATTCATATTGCTGTTGTGTGTGTGTTCCCCCAGTTCTCCAACCACCAGATGAGCGAGCCCAGACGCTTCACCACCCTCAGCCCGATACGCCGCTCCATCACTGGGGAACACACACACTAGCACTTGGACTGGACACCCCCGGACATTTGGTGACCCCCGGAGCACAGATACCCACAGGACCCTGAAAAACTCCAGTGTCCCAAGTACCCCTGACACCCCTGGTACTCCTCTTCCCGCCTGTAACCTCCAACAAAGAACTCTGAATTTGAACTTGCGCTCTTGGGTCCTCTTCTGTTCGTGACAGAATGATCTGACCATCATGGACCCAGCGCACTCCCTGACCACGATGGAAGAAGAGCCAGAGATGACTGCCCTACAGCGACTGGAACGCTCTGAGGGAGACATAAATCGGATGGCTGGCGACATCGCTTCTCTTCTCCAGCTATTCATCCAGCAGCAACAACAGTTCCAACTGCAGCAACAACAGCTAGCCCAAGCCCTGCAACTACTCTCAAACCCGGCAACTCCACCTGCATCCCCCCCTGGTCCTTCTGTTCCTGTACCACCGACACTCCTTCATCCCTCCGCTGGAGGTCCCAATGCTGCAGGCCCGGCAGTGCTGCCACCAGATCCCCACGCTCCTGAACCAAAGATTGGGAACCCGGAACGTTTTGATGGCAACCAGAAGCAAGTAAGACCATTCTTGTGCAGCTGCCGAATCCAGTTTGCACTACAGCCCAGGACTTTCTCTACAGAGGGAGCCAAGGTGGGGTATGTCATCACACATCTCACCGGTCGAGCTCGGTTGTGGGGAACGGCGGAATTCGACCGGCAAACCCCAGCCTGTGCCTCCTTCAGTGCCTTTGAGGAGGAGATGTTAAAGGTCTTTGACCTAGGCTCGCCAACAGCCGAAGCGTCACAAGCTCTGCTCACCATCCGTCAGGGCAATCGGACAGTGGCAGACTTCTCCATTGACTTTCGTACCCTGGCCAGTCAAAGCTCGTTTAACCCAGAGGCACTGGTGCAAGCCTTCCTCCATAGCCTGGCGGACTATATCAAAGACGAGCTTGTTTCCCATGACCCGCCCTCAACGCTTGATGCCGCCATTGACCTTGCCGTCCGCATTGACCGCCGTATACAGACCCGGAGGAGGGAGAAGGGCCGTCTCAGTCAACCTGCCATCCGCACTCGGGTCGATACCGCCTCTGTCCAGCCCCTGCCTGTCAAGTCCCATAGCCAACTCAATCAGCCTGAGCCCATGGAGATCCGGGTGAGCTCAACAGACCTTCAGTCTCCCTCCATCCGAAAAACCCTGCTTCATCTCCGCCTTCAGCTTTCTGACAAGACTCATACATTGGCCGCCCTTGTGGATTCCGGAGCCGAAGCAAACATCATGGACCCTGAGCTTGCACAGCAACTGGGTGTGAACCATCATCAACTGACACAACCCATTCCTGCACGAGCCCTGGATGGGCATCATCTTGGCACTGTCACTCATATCTCCGCCCCTGTGACAATCCTGCTGTCAGGAAACCACCAGGAGTCCATCCAGTTTCACCTCCTACACTCACCTGGTCAACCACTCATTCTTGGATACCCGTGGCTCCGTCAGCACAACCCCCACATCGACTGGGAGACAGGAACAGTCCGTGAGTGGGGAAGGAGTTGTCACCAGACCTGTTTAAAGGGGGCCACCCTGCCCGTTCTCCGGGAAAGATCTAGCGCTACCCCCGACATATCCAATGTTCCGGCCTGTTACCACAGCCTGAAAGAGGTGTTCAACAAATCCAAGGCGACATCTCTACCCCCACACAGACCCTATGACTGCGCAATTGATCTCCTGCCTGGCACAGCACCTCCCAAGGGTCGTCTGTATTCTCTGTCAGCCCCGGAAAGAAAGGCCATGGAGGACTACATTAATGACTCTCTTGCCGCCGGGATAATTAGACCGTCATCTTCCCCCGCAGGAGCGGGATTCTTCTTTGTCGGCAAGAAGGACGGTTCTCTTCGTCCATGCATAGATTACCGGGGTCTGAACGACATCACGGTTAAGAATCGCTACCCACTGCCCTTACTTTCGTCTGCCTTCGAACTGCTGCAGGGAGCCACTGTATTCACAAAGCTGGACCTTCGCAATGCCTACCATCTGGTGCGGATGAGGGAGGGAGACGAATGGAAGACAGCGTTCAACACACCAACCGGCCACTATGAATATCTCGTCATGCCCTTCGGCCTCACCAATGCCCCAGCAGTTTTTCAAGCCCTAGTGAATGATATCCTCAGGGACATGCTAAATACGTTCGTATTTGTGTACCTGGACGATATTTTAATATTCTCAAAGACTCTGTCAGAACACACGCACCACGTCCAGTTGGTCCTGCGCCGCCTGCTGGAGAACTCTCTTTTCGTGAAGGCAGAGAAGTGCGAGTTCCATGCCAAGACCGTTTCATTCCTGGGGTATGTGGTGACCGAGGGCAGCATTCAGATGGATCTCACGAAGGTGTCGGCTGTCACTTCCTGGCCAGTTCCTGAGTCTCGGAAAAAGTTGCAACAGTTCCTGGGCTTTGCCAACTTTTATAGGAGATTCATCAGAAACTATAGCACAGTGGCTGCACCCCTCACGGCGCTAACCAGCACTAAACAACCGTACCAATGGACATCAGCTGCTGATAAGGCCTTCAATATCCTCAAGACATGTTTCACTTCTGCTCCCATCCTCCAGATGCCAGATGCAGCAAGGCAGTTTGTGGTGGAGGTAGATGCTTCGGACGTGGGAGTGGGTGCAGTGCTTTCTCAAAGAGCAGCTGAGGATGGCAAGATGCACCCCTGTGCCTTCTACTCCCGTCGGCTAACCCCTGCCGAATGCAACTACGACATTGGGAACCGCGAGCTGTTGGCTGTCAAGCTCGCCCTTGAAGAATGGCGACACTGGTTAGAGGGGTCAAAGGAACCATTCGTAGTGTGGACAGACCACAAGAACCTGGAGTATATCCAAACAGCCAGGAGGCTGAACTCCCGTCAACAGCGGTGGTCTCTGTTCTTTACGCGCTTCAATTTCACGCTCTCCTACCGCCCGGGATCTCGCAACATCAAACCTGATGCTCTTTCCCGGATGTTTCAGAAGGACGAGACCACCGCCATGACAGCCCCCATTCTTCCCAGCCACTTTGTCGTAGCGGCCCTCACCTGGGAGATCGAGAAGCAGGTCATGGAGGCTCTTCGAGACCAGCCAGGCCCAAGCACCAGCGCCCCCAACCGTCTGTTTGTTCCAGCAAATCTCAGGTCACCTGTGATTCAGTGGGGGCACGAATCCCGTCTGGCCTGTCATCCCGGCATCACTCGCACCCTTCATCTGGTCCGCCAGCGGTTCTGGTGGCGGCGGATGAGACGGGATGTCCAAGAATTCATCCGAGCTTGTCCCACTTGTAACCGAAACAAGACCCCCAACCAGCCTCCTGCTGGGTTGCTGCAACCCCTACTCATACCCAAGAGGCCCTGGTCCCACGTTTCACTGGACTTTGTTACGGGCCTTCCGCCCTCTGACGGACACACAGTCATCCTTACCATTGTTGACCGCTTTAGTAAGATGACCCACTTCGTGCCCCTTCCCAAACTACCCTCTGCTAAGGAGACCGCCCAGGTGGTCCTGGAACATGTGTTTCGTATCCATGGCCTACCCCAGGATATAGTGTCAGACCGGGGCCCGCAATTCTCAGCAACCTTTTGGAAGGAGTTCTGTCATCTCCTTGGGGCCACCGCCAGCCTATCGTCTGGATTCCACCCGCAGTCAAACGGCCAGACTGAACGCATGAACCAGGAGCTGGAGAAGGCACTGAGGTGTGTGGCTTCCCAAAATCCCCGGGCCTGGGCTCAACACCTGCTCTGGGTGGAATATGCCCATAATTCACTCACCAGTTCCTCCACCGGGCTCTCCCCCTTTCAGTGTGTCTACGGGTATCAACCTCCACTGTTTGCCAGCCAGGAGGCGGATGCCACCTGTCCGTCTGCTCTTGCGTATGCCCGCCGCTGCCGCCGCACTTGGGCCCAGGCTCGCACTGTGCTCCTGAAGTCTGGAACCAGCTACGCCGTCGGTGCCAACCGACGGAGGACCCCAGCACCTACTTACCGGGTTGGTCAGAAGGTCTGGCTGTCTGCCCGGGATCTGCCGCTGCGGGTTGAATCACGAAAGCTGGCCCCTCGCTTCATTGGTCCTTTTCCTGTGCAGAAAGTCATCAGTCCAACGGCGGTTCGACTTCAGTTGCCCGCTTCCATGCGGGTCCATCCCACCTTCCACGTCTCCAAGGTCAAGCCGGTCCATGAAAGTCCCCTGGTCCCTGCAGCTCCGGCGCCACCTCCTCCGCGCCTCGTAGATGGCGGTCCTGTCTTCACCGTCCGGCGGCTGCTCCGCTCTAGGCGAAGGGGTAGGGGTCTCCAGTACCTCGTTGACTGGGAGGGATATGGTCCAGAGGAGAGGACCTGGATCCCGGCCAGGAGCATAGTGGACCGGACCCTTATCACTGACTTCCACCGACTACATCCTGATCAGCCTGCAATCCGTAGGGGCCGTCCAAGAGGGGTCCCTAGCCGTCCTGCCCGCCCTGCTTCCTGTCCTGTGCCTGACCCTGCTCCTGTCTCAGTGCCTGTCCTGTCTCCCGACCGTGACCCTCCAGCTCTTTCTGAGGATGAGGATATTCACTCGGACCGCTCGGAGGAGTTCTGACCCGCCGCCTGCTCCCCTCCACCCTCCCGGCATGATGTTGTTCTTGGGACTTCTGGAGCCGTCCCTTGGAGGGGGGGTTCTGTCATGAGCACTCTCTCTCCCTGGTAGCAACATTAATTGCATTCAATTCTCTGCCACTCTGCTCACTCTCTCCCTACTCTGCCTAACGAGTTCCACCTGGCTCCGCCCTGCTCTGCTCTTGTTACCTGGCCAGCTGCACTGCATTTCCCACTCACCATCCTCACCTTGCCTCACTCTGTTCTAATTACTCTGCCAGCTGAACTGCATTTCCCCACTAACCTCTCCCAGTATATCAAGCCCTGTTTTTCAGCCAAACCCTGTCAGATCATCTTCAAACCCGGACCTGTAACCTGCCTGTCTGCGCTCTGACTCCTGTTGGTGATACCTATCCTTTCTTGACTGCCTCCTTGTTCTACTGCCCCGTCTATTCCGACCTGCCTTCTGGACCTCGACTACTCTCCGATCTTCAGCCCCTCCGGTAACTCGATTCTGCCTTCTGTCTCTCACCACGATATTTGCCCAGCCCTGATCTGTACTTCTGCCTGCCATTCATATTGCTGTTGTGTGTGTGTTCCCCCAGTTCTCCAACCACCAGATGAGCGAGCCCAGACGCTTCACCACCCTCAGCCCGATACGCCGCTCCATCACTGGGGAACACACACACTAGCACTTGGACTGGACACCCCCGGACATTTGGTGACCCCCGGAGCACAGATACCCACAGGACCCTGAAAAACTCCAGTGTCCCAAGTACCCCTGACACCCCTGGTACTCCTCTTCCCGCCTGTAACCTCCAACAAAGAACTCTGAATTTGAACTTGCGCTCTTGGGTCCTCTTCTGTTCGTGACACTGTGTCGATTTCTTTTTGAAGTTCAATTATCTCTAATGATTTCTGCTGTACCGTAGGACGTAAAAATTGAATCAAAGTGCAGTAGATCGCAGTCTGAACCTGTGAAATTTTATGAACAATAAAGTTCAGGTAATTGCTGCCCAGAGAGAGGATACAGATAGGTCTATGCTCACTTTCTCAAACGTAATGGCTTTTGGTTTCTGCAGAAAGAAAGGGGGGTGTAAAGGGAATAGCCCTTTAAAACCTCGGAAAGGAGAGGAAGGTGAGGAGATAAGATACATCGTGGGTGGGTTCAAAAGGAACTGAAATAGCATGAAGGACAACAAAAATATGAATATTGAGCGCTTAAGCAAAGAGTTATTTAAAATAGGCTGCTTTACCCAACGTCATAACATTAAAAATGACGCAATCGTATAGTGCCGCCACGGCAGAAAGAAAAAAGCCTGTATCAGTATCACGTGAAAGGTTTATCCTAACAAGATGTTTTTCACGCTATAACAAGATGTTTTAACAAGATATTTTCACGTTATTACAACATACAAACCTATCAAGTTATAACAAGAAAATATTGTTATTAGAATATACTATTTATCACGTTAGAACATGATACTTTTCATGTTATATTGTGATACATTTTTTTACACAAACATCCAAAACAGTCATGAAAACAGATAAATAAATACTCCATATGCCATTCCCCCTTTATCCACCTAACACACACACACACACACACTCCCCCAATATTTAGAAGAGGTAGATTTGTCCCCCTTAAAAAATATGTTAGACCCACTCCCCAAAAAGAGGTAAAAATAACTGTTTGGGTGGCTCAACACATTCACGGACATAAACAGTAGATTTAAACTCTGGAGCTTCTGGCTTTAATAAGGTTTCATTCATGTCTCCATTCTTGTACGATACGATACGATACTTTGTGCATGTCCTGCATGTAACTGAAATGTACATTTTCTAACCCCACCCACCATCTTTTCCTAAACCTAACTGTCCTTTTCTTGTGTGGCGCATGTCAGTTAAAAATATGTCCCGACCCAGAGCATCAAAACGTGACTCCAGGTCCCAACCCAGAGCCTTAAAAAGTGACTCCAGGTCCCGACCCAGAGCCTTAAAAAGTGACTCCAGGTCTTGACCCAGAGCCTTAAAAAGTGACTCCAAAGGCCCCGACCCAGAGCATCAAAAAGTGACTCCAAAAGTCCCGACCCAGAGCCTTAAAAAGTGACTCCAAAGGTCCCGACCCAGAGCCTTAAAAAGTGACTCCAAAGGTCCCGACCCAGAGCATCAAAAAGTGACTCCAAAGGTCCCGACCCAGAGCATCAAAAAGTGACTCCAAAGGTCCCAACCCAGAGCATCAAAAAGTGACTCCAAAGGTCCCAACCCAGAGTCTTACAAAGTGACTCCAAAGGTCCCGACCCAGAGCATCAAAAAGTGACTCCAAAGGTCCCAACCCAGAGCATCAAAAAGTGACTCCAAAGGTCCCGACCCAGAGCGTCCAAAAGTGACTCCAAAGGTCCCGACCCAGAGTCTTACAAAGTGACTCCAAAGGTCCCGACCCAGAGTCTTACAAAGTGACACCAAAGGTCCCGACCCAGAGCGTCCAAAAGTGACTCCAAAGGTCCCGACCCAGAGCGTCCAAAAGTGACTCCAAAGGTCCTGACCCAGAGCCTTAAAACGTGACTCCAAAGGTCCTGACCCAGAGCATCAAAAAGTGACTCCAAAGGTCCCGACCCAGAGTCTTACAAAGTGACACCAAAGGTCCCGACCCAGAGCGTCCAAAAGTGACTCCAAAGGTCCCGACCCAGAGCGTCCAAAAGTGACTCCAAAGGTCCGGACCCAGAGCATCAAAAAGTGACTCCAAAGGTCCCGACCCAGAGCCTTAAAACGTGACTCCAAAGGTCCTGACCCAGAGCATCAAAAAGTGACTCCAAAGGTCCCGACCCAGAGCCTTAAAAAGTGACTCCAAAGGTCCCAACCCAGAGCATCAAAAAGTGACTCCAAAGGTCCCAACCCAGAGCGTCCAAAAGTGACTCCAAAGGTCCCGACCAAGAGCATCAAAAAGTGACTCCAAAGGTCCCGACCCAGAGCCTTATAAAGTGACTCCAAAGGTCCCGACCAAGAGCATCAAAAAGTGACTCCAAAGGTCCCGACCCAGAGCCTTAAAAAGTTACTCCAAAGGTCCCGACCCAGAGTGTCAAAAAATGACACTAAGGAGACTTTTTGAGTCAGTAACAAACGCCAAAGGCACCTGACCAAGCATCACTTTTTGGGGTTTGTGTCCCGTGTCTCACTGAAATGTACACTTTTAACCCCACCCACCATTCTCATCTAAAAAGAGTCCCGACCAAGTGCTAAATATGACGCTAAAGGAGCCTTTTTGCGTCAATAACAAACACCAAAGGCTCCTGACCAAGCGTCCGTATTTTAGGTGATGGGAGATTGAGAATGTGTTGCCCTCCAATGTTGAAACCAAACCTACGCCCTTGGCTATCTGTGAAATCGGATGAGTGATCTCTCTCTCTCGTCTCCGTCTCTCTCGACAGCGCTGGCGGAGGACTGGACTCGTGTTCACACGGAGGACGAGCTCTTCAGGAGATTGTTTCGGGGATACAGCAAGTGGACACGTCCGGCGCAAAATATCACCGACGTGGTTATCGTGAAGTTTGGCCTCTCCATCGCACAGCTGATAGACGTGGTGGGAACACACTCACGTAGCCTGTTTGCATTAGAGCTGCACAACATATCGTTTATTTATGGTCATCGCGATATCAACTGACACAATAAACACATTGCGAAAGACGGGAAAAACACTCCGAGATATTTTGTGTTTGTTGAAGTAAACATCAGCAGAAACTGCACTTTAAAATGTAACTGTCATTATCATTTTATGTGCTGTCATTTACCAATTCAATGTTTAATTTGTTCAATAAAAGAATTAGTTTCATTAGTTTAAAATTTAACAAGCAGTTTGTTGTGTTTTAGTAGAATACTGAAAGCAGCAGAACTGAGAACACGTTAATATCTGGTTATTTATCGCAAGTTATATCATTATCGCAATATTCAACAATGTTATTGCATATTTTCTTCATATCGTACAGCCATAGTTTGTAGATCCCCAAAAACTGACCACACCGCTTAACCCTTGTGTTGTCTTCCTGTCGACCATGCATCTTTTAGTTTTTCTGGGTCAAAATTATAACTTTATGTTCAACGTTTTTGTCGTCTTTTCGACACTTTTGTCGCTTTTCCCAATCCCACATTTTTGAAAATGGGTCACATTTGACCCAAAGACAACAGGAGGGTTTAAAAAATTACAACAAATATCACACCTATTGTTGCTTTCTAACTAGTTTGCAGTTTATAAGTGATTATTCTAATATGTAAGCCTCTAATAATATGAGTGAATCCATTTTAACCCCAATGTATTTATCACTTTTTGTTAACGTTTGGCTCCAAAAACAGGATGAGAAAAACCAGATGATGACGACCAACGTGTGGCTGAAACAGGTATGGAAGAGTGGTGGAAGAAGTATTCAGATCCTTTAGTGCAGTAAAAGTACTAATACCACACTGTGAAGTCCTGCATTGAAACTGTTATTTAAGTTAAAGTATGTAAGTATAATCAGGAAAAGTACTCGATGCAGAAATGTCCTCCCATTGTAGAAAGTGTAAAGGATCAACCAGTTGTGTGTTTAATAGTCTAATCATTTCAGCTGGACTTGTAGTCGTTATATTGTTGGCTAGTTAACTTTAGAATAAAACATCAGATTTTATAAACTACATGTGTTTTGTGTGCAGGAATCTTAATGTGTAAAGTAACTAGTAACTAAAGTTGTACAGATGAATGTAGTGGAGTAAAAAGTACATTATTTCTCTCTGAAATGTAGCAGAGTAGAAGTAGAAAGTGGCATGAAATGAAAAGACTCAAGTAAAGTACAAGTACCTCTATCTTTCTAGTAGGGAAACTATTTGCGTTGGAAAATATCAACTATAAAAGGAAAAACATCCTGCACTCCGCTCTCTATTTACAGAAAACTAGAATTTAGGTCCCACCGAAATTGATAAAAGAACGTTGGAAACAGTGACATAAACATCGGGGAAAGTGACAAGTGTCAAAAAAGTGACCAAAACATTAAAAAAATGACAAACACATTGGAAAAACTGACCAATAACCAATAACTAACATCAGGAAAAAGCAAGAAAAGCATCGAAAAAAAGTGACAAAACCATCGGAGGGACCGGAACGTTACGTTTTCTGTAACTAAAATGGTGATGCTATAGCAAGAGCAGAGTGCAGGATTTTTTTTTCATTTGTTCCCAGTATTAAAACTATGAAAGTAAAAGTGGTTGGAACAAGATTGTATTTCTCTTTAAAATGGTGTGTGTGTGTGTGTGTGTCGGCAGGAATGGACGGACTATAAGCTGCAGTGGAGTCCCTCCGACTTCGACAATGTGACGTCCATCAGGGTCCCTTCCGAGCTCATCTGGGTGCCGGACATTGTGCTATACAACAAGTAAAAAAACACAACACAGTCCGTCAGACATTCAACACCAAAACAACTGCAGTTAGCTTCAGTTGCACAAATCCTCCTGATTTTACAAGTACAGACAAGCTAGACTTTAAAACAAGAGAAAATCATTCAGTAGTTAAAGGACAAAAACACAAGTTCCAAAGGAAATGTGGCCCACACAAACATTTAACCAACATCCGCGACATTGCATTTGCTAAACCCACCAGACTCCATGTAAATAAACAGTAATTTTAGCATAGAAAAATATGCTTTATTCAAAATCGAGAGAATCAAAATAAAACTATGAAAAGACGTTTTGGGTCGTCTTTTCACTTTTCCAACCATCATAACTCTAGTTTTGGTTGAAATAAACGCATAGTTTACTGATTTACGTGTGAAAATATGTTGGCTCTATACACGCTAAAAGTATTGTTTTTTTAAATGGAGTCTGGTGGGTTTAGTGCTAAACTAAAGTGAGCTGTTTCTGGTTAAACAGAAAGGTCTCAAAGAGGTTTTAAAGGTCTATCTCTGTAGGGATCCTTTCATAACGTTGCCAGACACTTAGAATATTAATCTGAGCCTGTCAGTGGCAAAAAACTGCACTTTTAGTGGTGGAAATTCATGATGCACATTTGCCCCATAAGGATACATTGCAGCCCGGTCTAAGGCTGCTGGTCACAGCGTTCATGCTAAATACTGGACCAATGTCAAAGATTGTCGTTCTTATCAGTCACTTACACACAAAAACATAAGAAAATAGGGTCCAAGTTAAAAAAAAACAGTAGTTACCCTTTAATGAAGTTTTGTGTAATAGTAAGCTTTAATCTTGCATTGCCAGACCTTACTCCGCAGCGCTGTGGAGTAAGGTCACGGAGATCACTTTTGGCTCAAAACTCCACTTAAAAATAAAAACGTAGCGATGTAAATGTAGCCTCAGAGAACGGAAGACGAGGGACATCCGCCGCCGGATGTCAGCGAAATATCCTGGAAATGTACTTCCGTTGATCCAGACTATAATAAACTAAACTTTAAATCCAACTAAAATGAAAACTATGCAAGTGAAAACTTTATTGAAAGCAAGTCCTACTTTTAAGTCTCGTTTCTTCTTGGCTCCTCATTTTTGTCATTCTCTGGATACAAAACGTAAAACGCACACACACACACACACACACACCTTTGGATTTCTGTAAGTGGTGCTGGAAATTATCTGTAGTGATCAATTAACCGCTTGATCCATAATGATGTCCTCAACCGCTGACGAGCGTATACAAGGAGGAAAGGTCACTTATGTGGAGCCAAACAGCTCGATGGTACCGCAGCGTTTCTGCATATTCATTACAGTAGCTACATGCATATGATCCTGTTGAATAAGTTACCCTTATTCTATTGCATCTGTGCGGCGATCTTGCATCATACGGTTTTAAGTCAAAGTCTGGTTTCCTGCCCTCAGGGCGCCCAGGAAGTATTAATCCTTAAATTTCTCTGGATGGAAACCAAATTTTTCTCCTCCTTCAGCGTTTGTGTAAATGAGCTTGCATCATGAATACGGCGTCGTTAACATTCAGTGATCAATTATTAAACAGCGCCTGTGTAAGAGGGGGCATATACTGTAGCTCTGTGCTTATTAAATTCACCTTTTGAGTTTGAAACATAATGAGACGGAGACTCGCCTTGCCGGAGAAAAAACAACAACTGAAATCCTCAGTAGCCACGTTTCCATCCACACGTCAACGGGACATCATGACTTCGCGTAAACATACACAACACTTTCTGAAAAGCCAAGTGGCGTGTTATCTGTATGCATTTTGAGCTATCAGCGTGTATGTCTACATACAGCGGACGGGTTGCAGATTGATCTCAATAAGTGGCGTATGTATGACACGCCAATTCGTATGCCATTTTGGCGTGTTATCAAGACGCATAATCGCTTTTCGGACGGTTGGGTTTAGGAAAAGAAGAAAGCGACGGTTGGGTTTAGGAAACGTGACACGCGGGACACGATCCCCGGTCTCCTGGGTGAAAGTACTGTGTTTGAACCATCCACCCCCCCGACCAGCCTCCCTATGCGGATTTTCGGCCTTTCATACTACTCGCTACGGCGTCAATTCACACGCAATCGCAAGGTAATGTAAGTCAATGGAGGCCAAACGGCGTTGATAGACATGCTAAAAAGCGATTATGCGTCTTGATAACAGCATGGCAATGGCATACGCCACTTCTTGAGATCCGTCTGCACGAGTTGTTATGCAAATTAAGTAATACTGAATGGAAAATTCCTCCTGGAAAACACTAAAGTTCGATTGACTTTCATGAACATTGACACAAAGTCAGTACGTTCGATCTCATCGGATTTTCTCTTAATCGATAAACGACTTGTGCGATAAACGCAGACGGAAACCTTATTTGCCGAATAAATAATGAGTTGCGATTACAAATTATATAGTTTGGCACATTGCCTAGATTTGAGACATTTAAGGTGTTTCCATTCACTGAAATGCACAACATTCAAAATAACATTTGCTAACAAAGTTGGCTCGCCAAAATGGATGGTGCTGTGATGAATGTTGCACAAATTGTAATAGTGCTTATGTACCAGCTGATGGCGACATATCAAGCTATAATAAGACAACAACGACGCTATCAAAACATCGCTATGGTGATGCAGACGCATGTAAATGCCATGTAAACTATGTAAAATGGCCGTCATATTTCACTCGTAATTTAAATTTTAAAAGTCTCTCGTCTCGTCGTTCGTACACTTGTATCTGTCTTTGTTGACACCCTCCATGTCTGCAAAGAAAGCGGAAATAAATTCTGCTTCTTCTTCGTTTTATGGCGGGTTGCAACCATAAAATGACCTAAAAATCATTATTTATGAGATCGATGAGATATTCATGGAATCCAATTGAATCTGAATCTGTTTCCATGAGGTATTTTTCAGTCAATATTACATAATTTGCATAAAAACGTATGGATGGAAACACGGCTAGTGATAGTGTCCCTTCACTTTCTTGTCATTATATAATATTTTCTTGCCTTTTTTCCTGCTTCCTCCCCTTTATCTTCTTCTTTTTCCAGTGCGGACGGAGAGTTCGCCGTCACCCACATGACCAAGGCCCATCTCTTTCACACCGGCCGTGTCCGCTGGGTGCCCCCGGCCATCTACAAGTCCTCCTGCTCCATCGACGTCACCTTCTTCCCCTTCGACCAGCAGAGCTGCAAGATGAAGTTCGGCTCCTGGACGTACGACCGTGCCAAGATCGACCTGGAGCCCTTTGAGAACACGGTGAACCTGAAGGTTGTTCTGCTTTTCAAATGTGGAGTTTGTGTCATTAAGGTTCATTTACATTGCTGCGTTTTGGTTTGAAAACGAATATCTTTTGCTACGTTTCCCCCCTCTCATTCCCCCTGCTCTGGTGTTCCCCACCTCTCATTCCCCCTGCTCTGGTGTTTCCCCCTCTCATTCCCCCTGCTCTGGCGTTTCTCCCTCTCATTCTCCCTGCTCTGGTGTTTCCCCCTCTCATTCCCCCTGCTCTGGCGTTTCCCCCTCTCATTCCCCCTGCTCTGGTGTTTCCCCCTCTCATTCCCCCTGCTCTGGTGTTTCCCCCTCTCATTCCCCCTGCTCTGGTGTTTCCCCCTCTCATTCCCCCTGCTCTGGTTTTTCCCCTCTCATTCCCCCTGCTCTGGTGTTTCCCCCTCTCATTCCCCCTGCTCTGGCGTTTCCCCCTCTCATTCCCCCTGCTCTGGCGTTTCCCCTCTCATTCCCCCTGCTCTGGTGTTTCCCCCTCTCATTCCCCCTGCTCTGGTGTTTCCCCTCTCATTCCCCCTGCTCTGGTGTTTCCCCCTCTCATTCCCCCTGCTCTGGCGTTTCCCCCTCTCATTCCCCCTGCTCTGGCGTTTCCCCTCTCATTCCCCCTGCTCTGGTGTTTCCCCCTCTCATTCCCCCTGCTCTGGTGTTTCCCCCTCTCATTCCCCCTGCTCTGGCGTTTCCCCTCTCATTCCCCCTGCTCTGGTGTTTCCTCCTCTCATTCCCCGTGCTCTGGTGTTTCCCCTCTCATTCCCCGTGCTCTGGTGTTTCCCCTCTCATTCCCCCTGCTCTGGTGTTTCCCCCTCTCATTCCCCGTGCTCTGGTGTTTCCCCCTCTCATTCCCCCTGCTCTGGCGTTTCCCCTCTCATTCCCCCTGCTCTGGTGTTTCCTCCTCTCATTCCCCGTGCTCTGGTGTTTCCCCTCTCATTCCCCGTGCTCTGGTGTTTCCCCTCTCATTCCCTCTGCTCTGGTGTTTCCCCTCTCATTCCCCCTGCTCTGGTGTTTCCCCCTCTCATTCCCCCTGCTCTGGCGTTTCCCCCTCTCATTCCCCCTGCTCTGGCGTTTCCCCTCTCATTCCCCCTGCTCTGGTGTTTCCCCCTCTCATTCCCCCCTGCTCTGGTGTTTCTCCCTCTCATTCCCCCTGCTCTGGTGTTTCCCCCTCTCATTCCCCCCTGCTCTGGTGTTTCCCCTCTCATTCCACCTGCTCTGGTGTTTCCCCCTCTCATTCCCCCTGCTCTGGTGTTTCCCCCTCTCATTCCCCCTGCTCTGGTGTTTCCACCTCTCATTCCCCCTGCTCTGGTGTTTCCCCCTCTCATTCCCCGTGCTCTGATGTTTCCCCCTCTCATTCCCCCTGCTCTGGTGTTTCCCCTCTCATTCCCCGTGCTCTGGTGTTTCCCCTCTCATTCCCCCTGCTCTGGTGTTTCCGAGCCCCTAAACCGGAGACATTTCTGACCCGTTTTGGTTCTGAATCTGCGTGGTTGTGTTGCCGTCTCGATGGCCGCAAACGGAGACCTTTGGCAACATCGACCCCGACGCCACATTTCTCCTCCTGATTGGCTCTAATCGGTCACGACGTCTCTTTCTCTGAGACTTAAAGCTACTGCCGTTACCATGGCAACTGCCAGCAGCAGGCGGAGTCTCCACGCTGCCTCCTGTTTATGCCCAGTATACCAGAATGTTGATGAGATATGAGGTTTGGGTGTGGACCAAACACTTTCGTCCCTAGAACCGACAGCGGGAGTCCTTATGTTTTCTCGCCTCGCAGTTTTCCTTGGATTGGGGTGGCACCTAATTCGTGGTTGCAGCAGCTGACGTGGCCCTGCTCCACGCCCTGCTCCGCCCTGCACTGCTACTACTATTATTCCTAGTCACAGTTCTATTATCTTTATTGTTACTATAATTGCCGCTGTTCATCATACCAATGGCTATAATTATTATGAATCATATATCTGTATGAGTGTCTCTATGTCCCAACTGTCAGCGGCAGATGGCCGCCCACCAAGAGCCTGGGGGAGTCCGAGGTTTCTGCCTGTTTAAAGGAGGTTTTTCCTCGTCACTGTTTGCCCTTGGGGGGGGGGGGTTGTTGGGTCTTTGTAAATTATAGAGTGTGGTCTATACTAGGTCTATGTGTAAAGGGTCCTGAGATAACTCCTGTTGTGATTTGACAGGGTTAGGTATAAATAAAACTGAATTAAAAACAAGAATCTAATTTCTAGGATTACTGGGAGAGCGGAGAGTGGGCGATTGTCAACGCCGTGGGCACCTACAACACCAAGAAGTACGACTGCTGCCACGAGATCTACCCGGACATCACCTACTATTTTGTCATCCGCCGCCTCCCGCTGTTCTACACCATCAACCTCATTATCCCCTGCCTCCTCATCTCCTGCCTGACCGTCCTGGTCTTCTACCTGCCGTCGGACTGCGGCGAGAAGATCACGCTGTGCATCTCCGTGCTTCTGTCGCTCACCGTCTTCCTGCTGCTCATCACGGAGATCATCCCTTCCACGTCGCTGGTCATACCACTGATCGGGGAGTATCTGCTCTTCACTATGATCTTTGTCACGCTGTCCATCGTCATCACCGTGTTCGTGCTGAACGTGCACCACCGCTCGTCGGCGACTCACACCATGCCCGGATGGGTCCGGAGGCTGTTCCTGTCGGCGGTGCCACGCTGGCTGTGCATGAAGCGTCCGAAACATGGCGTCAGGCCTGTAAGGTGAGAAATCAAGGAAGGCCCACCAGGTTTACTGTAGGCGCAATGGAACCCACTGCAGTTCTAGGCAAGACTAGGGTGGGTACCGTTTGGATTTGTACGATTTCGATGCCAAACCGGTACTTTTAAAATGATTCCGATTCCTAAACCGATTCTCGTGTAACATGTTTACTAGCGATCACGTGCAGTGAATGGTTAATGTGCTTTTACGTCCGTTGTGGTGAGCCCAGAGGGAGAATATGGCATTTTAAAAGTAGCCTACATTTACGGTAGCTAGCTAACGGTAGACTACAGAGAAAGTGGGATATTTGTACGTCCGTTTTGGAGCAACAGAGGGAAAATATTTCAGTCGACACATTAAGTGGAACCGAAATGAGGAACCGAAATTTGCGTTCCAATCCGGTCTGATTTCTACCGGTTGCGTAGGATCCGGTTCCATAGTGGAACGGGGTTTCGGTACCCAACCCAAGGCAAGACCGGCCATACGAAGCAACCCACGTGGTTGAGGTCAGGCATTGACCTCGACTAGTCGAGGTTAGGATAGTCTCGCTTAGCCAGACCTTCCTCCAGGGTCTGGCTAGTTCACGCAGCATTCTGGTGTGTGCATTTTTTCCCCCACAAATCGCAAGATGCTCACTTTTTGACGTCTAAAGTTAATATCCGCTGAAACAACTGGCAGCGCGGGTGCCATGTTCCCGACTCATAGTCCCCATTTATTGAGTAAACTCAACTACCAACTGCTTCTGCTACGGCGTCTGTAGCTGGCGTCACGTGACCAATCGGTGGTTGCCTATTTCTGTAAAATATCATACGTTATCGGTGTGCATTAGCCTGGATGCCAGCCGAACTCAGCCCCGCCCACAACATTTGAGGTCCGGATGTTCGGTCTGGACTTGACCAGAGCTGTATGGACCAATCAAATAATCACAGCCCAAAGGAGCAGTATCAGACTCATATTCTGACCAGAATCTGAGTATGACGACGTCAGGCTAGGTCTGCATACATTTTTGTGCGATATCGTACAAGCCCGCTCATGAGACTGCGTTGATTTCCCCCAGTGTACTGCAAGCCTGCTGTCCCACCGGCCCTAAGTTTCCCCCCACCAGGCCTAAGCCACTTTTTTAATGTATTTTGAAGACGTTTTCACAGACTACACTTACAGTGGGGCGGCTCGGTGGGGAACTAAGACGCACACATATTTTCAAATCTCCAGTTAGCTTTTAGCACCGACTTAATGTACGGCTTTTAAGGAATCTGTTTTATAGCTTTTTAAAAAAAAATTGTTTTTTAAATCTGTTATCCAGAAACTATTGGGCTCTACATTCATGCCCTTGTCGGGGAAAAAAGACACTTGGCAATGGGCTAAACAAGTTTGGGGGGAACACTGTGATCCCTAGTTATAGCAGCTTTAAGCCACTTTGCCACTTGTAAAGTATTTTATTATTTATTATTATTTAGTATTTTATTTAGGTGAAGCTCTTTTACAGCAACGTTTGAGAACTTTGGCTTCATTTGTCGAATAAAATAAGAAGGGTTTCTGTAGACAAACAATGCTCACTGATGTGTTGTATATTTGTTGTGTCAGGCGGTGCCGCCTGACTGATGGACTCCTCCCCGTCCAGACTCCAGGCCCCTCCCACAGCTCGCCCGCCTGGATTACTCAGGAGTCTGACATCCATCTCCATGGTTACCGGGAGGATGCGAACGGTCGCCGCAGGAGCCGCCAGCGCAACTCCTCGGACGCAAGTGACGAAATCCACTACTGCGATCGCCACGGTTACACAAACGCAGATCGTGCGGGGAGGTTTAGGGGGAAGGAAGCCGGGCGACCGAGGATTTCTCCCCTCTCTTCTTCTTTCCCTCCGTCTCTCGGTTACATCCTCCTCCCACAGAGACACTCCTCACCCGGCTCGGACTGGGACGCCACTCCTGCGGAGCGTGGTTCGCTCCAGAACCCCTCTGCCTCTGTCCCGTCTCCGGCTGTGCTATCGGCCCTGGAGGGGGTGACCTACATCGCAGAGCATCTCAGAGCCGAGGACGTAGACTTCTCAGTGAGTGAAGTGATTGGTCTTGTCCTGACTTATATATACGCCGTAGAACTTTATTTTATTATCCAGTTTGACAGTCAGTCATAACGGAAGAACATACAGTGCTCAGCATAAGTTTATAAACCCAAGCTTAAGGTGACTAAAAAGAGGAATAAAAAAATCATGTTTTGGAAATTGATCTTAATGCCTTAATTAAAAGAATAAGGAAAAATCCAACCTTCGTAAATAAATAATTGTTTTTCCTTTAGATACAGTGGGGCATAAGTGAGTACACCCCTATGTTAAATTCCCATGAGGTACTTTCCATAAAATCATCTCTCAATGCAAATCAAACCAGCTATTAGGCTAACTGAAATAAAACCATGCTAATCTCTAGGTCTGGTGAAGTGTATGTGATGATGTGGGTGCCAAGGGAACTTTATCAGGATGCATAGTATCCTGGATCCATGAAATAACTGGCCTTTAAAAATATACATCTGCCTGCCTCTATGGGAATTTAACATAGGGGTGTACTGACTTATGCCCCCTGTATTTTAAGGAAGAACATTTATTTATTTACGATACATTATTCATTCACAAAGAAAATTGGTGTCCTTAAAGGTTGGACTTTTACTATTTTTTTTAATTAAGGCATTAAGATCAATTTCCAAAAGATGATTTTTTTATTTCTCTTTTTAGTCAACTTTAGCATGGGTTCATAACTTATGCTGAGCACTGCTTTAAAGTAGTAGTAGTAGTAGTAGTAGTAGTAGTAGTAGTAGTAGTAGTAGTAGTAAAGAAAATTGCTAAATTGTTCAATTTACGGTGGTCGAAGAAGTTTTCAGCTCATTTACTTAAGTAAAATGTTACTTCAGTAAAAGTTCTGTAAGTATCATCAGTATAATGTAGTTAAAGTATTAAAAGTAAAGAACTCTCCTCCCATTGTAGAAAGTGTAAAGAATCAACCAGCTGTGTGTTTAATGGTCTGATCATCTCAGCTGGACTTGTAGTCGTTATATTGTCGGCTAGTTTACTTTAGAATAAAACATCAGATTTTATAAACTACATGTGTTTTGTGTGCAGGAATCTTAATGTGTAAAGTAACTAGTAACTAAAGCTGTAACAGATGAATGTAGTGGAGTAAAAAGTACAATATTTCTCTCTGAAATGTAGCGGAGTAGAAGTAGAAAGTGGCATTAAAAGGAAAAGACTCAAGTAAAGTACAAGTACCTCAACAGTTGGACTGAAGTACAGTACTGGAGTAAATGTACTTGGTTACATTCCACAACTGGTCTCCTTTTTGTGTCTTTTCCGTCTCTGCAGGTGAAGGAGGACTGGAAGTACGTCGGCATGGTTGTAGACCGGATCTTTCTGTGGATGTTCATCATCGTGTGTCTGCTGGGGACCGTCGGACTCTTCCTGCCTCCGTGGCTCTCTGGGATGTTTTAGAACCAAACTGGAAATCAAAAAAGAAAGAAAATCAATACAATAATTAATAAAACAAATGTCTGTATGTAAAGAATAAGATCAATCCATTACCAAAACTCTCCTAGAAACTCTTACCAAAAGTTCCACTTGATTTCCCTCTTATTTTGAAAAATGTCATAATCCATTAACCTTCCCGTTGTCCTTGGGTCAAATTTGACCCGTTTTCAAAGTTGTCTTTATCAGAAATTTGGGTTTTCTTTCAATCAAATTGCCCAAAAATAACACGGATGGTTTCATACAACGGTCTTCACAAATAAAACGAAGGATCGGTTCACTACTTTCATTGAATTTTGAGTGTTTGATTCCATTTTATAGCACTATTCTGACTAAACTTTGACAGTCTGTGATCATCCGTTACCGTACATTCTTTTGATCTTAACTATTAGTCAAAATAAATGAAATAATTCATTATCTTTTTTTTAATACACAAAAAAATGTGTAGAATTTCTTATAAATTAGTTTTATTGACCATGACTTCCCAAAATAAGTGTAAAACTAGAGTTAATAAGTTGGTGTTAGTGGTGCCGTTGGGTATACAGAGTAAATCAAAACTGTATCAAAATGGAGGAAATAAAGTTTTTGAGCCCCTTCTTAGCCCCACGAGAGAGAAAATCCTGGCGCCGTGGCTGTCCACTCCATTATAAGGTTTAGGGTTCAGATCCAATGATTGTAGTTGGACTTCTTTAGCAGGTTTTGTCTTTAAGCTTTTTGAGTGTTAGACACAGGTATGGTGATAATAACAGTACAGAATATGTCAAATTGCACGTTTCTTTTATTGTACCCTGATATTTATGTATTTTAAATTGTTTATTTATTTATTTATTATTCATTTGGCCTAAAATCCATCAAATTACAGATATTGAATATAATATTGTAGTAAAAGTATAATATTCCCCTCTGCGATGTAGTAATGAATGAAATAAAACCTTTAAAAGTTGTGTGGTGCTGGTGTCTGGTGTAATGGCGCCCCCTGGTGGACATCAGCGGGATCCTGTCTACAAGCTCCTCATTCTATATCTAAGTTATTGTTTTTAATGACATGAACAAGAATCATTCCAATACCGACACTTCTGAGCTCCTGTATCAACAAAAAGTGTTTCAATGTACATTACTATACTTAGTAATCATCAGATTTACCAGCTTTAACGGACTGGAACACATGTACTAATTTTGTACAAAATTGGGTCCAGTACTCTCTAAAAAATAAATCCATGAACAATTTGAAAAAGTGCTGGCAGCTTATTTACCAGACTTTACAGAAACTGCTCAGTTAGTAAACTTCTGAAATTCTGACAACGGGTCGGCAAACCGCTAACGTTAGACCCAGCGACAACGGGTCAGTGGACCGCTAACGTTAGTCCCAGCGACAACGGGTCAGTGGACCGCTAACGTTAGTCCCAGCGACAACGGGTCAGTGGACCGCTAACGTTAGACCCAGCGACAACGGGTCAGTGGACCGCTAACGTTAGACCCAGCGACAACGGGTCAGTGGACCGCTAACGTTAGACCCAGCGACAACGGGTCAGTGGACCGCTAACGTAGACCCAGCGACAACGGGTCAGTAGACCGCTAACGTTAGACCCAGCGACAACGGGTCAGTGGACCGCTAACGTTAGACCCAGCAACAACGGGTCAGTGGACCGCTAACGTAGACCCAGCGACAACGGGTCAGTGGACCGCTAACGTAGAACCAGTGACAACGGGTCGGTGGACCGCTAACGTAGAACCAGTGACAACGGGTCGGTGGACCGCTAACGTTACACCCAGCAACAAAAGGTCGGCGGACCGCTAACGTAGAACCAGCGACAACAGGTCTGTGGACCGCTAACGTAGAACCAGCGACAACAGGTCGGCGGACCGCTAACGTAGAACCAGCGACAACGGGTCGGCGGACCGCTAACGTAGAACCAGTGACAACGGGTCGGCAGACCGCTAACGTTAGAACCAGTGACAACGGGTCGGTGGACCGCTAACGTAGGCCCAGCGACAACGGGTCGGTGGACCACTAACGTTAGACCCAGCAACAACGGGTCGGTGGACCGCTAACTTAGACCCAGCGACAAAAGGTCGGCGGACCGGTAACGTTAGACCCAGCGACAACATGTCAGTGGACTGCAACGAGTCAGTGGACCGGTAACGTTAGACCCAGCGACAACATGTCAGTGGACCGGTAACGTAGAACCGGCGACAACGGGTCGGCGGACCGGTAACGTTAGACCCAGCGACAACGGGTCGGTGGACCGCTAACGTAGAACCAGCGACAACAGGTCGGCGGACCGCTAACGTAGAACCAGCGACAACGGGTCGGTGGACCGCTAACGTAGACCCAGCGACAAAAGGTCGGCGGACCGCTAACATTAGACCCAGCGACAACGGGTCGGCGGACCGCTACAGTAGACCCAGCGACAACGGGTCGGTGGACCGCTAACGTTAGACCCAGCGACAACGGGTCGGTGGACCGCTAACGTTAGACCCAGCGACAACGGGTCGGTGGACCGCTAACGTAGAACCAGCGACAACGGGTCGGTGGACCGCTAACGTAGACCCAGCGACAAAAGGTTGGCGGACCGCTAACATTAGACCCAGCGACAACAGGTCGGTGGACCGCTAACGTAGACCCAGCGACAAAAGGTTGGCGGACCGCTAACATTAGACCCAGCGACAACAGGTCGGTGGACCGCTAACGTTAGACCCAGCGACAACAGGTCGGTGGACCGCTAACGTAGACCCAGCGAAAAAAGGTTGGCGGACCGCTAACATTAGACCCAGCGACAACAGGTCGGTGGACCGCTAACGTTAGACCCAGCGACAACGGGTCGCCGGACCGCTAACGTTAGACCCAGCGACAACGGGTCGGCGGACCGCTAACGTTAGACCCAGCGACAACGGGTCGGCGGACCGCTAACGTAGAACCAGCGACAACGGGTCGGTGGACCGCTAACGTAGAACCAGCGACAACGGGTCGGCGGACCGCTAACGTTAGACCCAGCGACAACGGGTCGGCGGACCGCTAACGTAGAACCAGCGACAACGGGTCGGCGGACCGCTAACGTAGAACCAGCGACAACGGGTCGGTGGACCGCTAACGTAGAACCAGCGACAACGGGTCGGCGGACCGCTAACGTTAGACCCAGCGACAACGGGTCGGTGGACCGGCTGAATGTGAAATGAAACTGAAAACACAGACTGGGTAAACCAGCCCAATCTGCCGGCGATTTGATTTCTCCCTGCAGCTCAGGCTGGAAACCTGTACATTTTTCTATCCTGCTTCTGTTACAAATTTGCGGGAACCAATCACAAACTGGCTTATCCACCTGGCGCGCTATTGGCGGGTTTAACGCCACCGAAGCGCAGCGACCCGTTGATGCCGCTGTCGCTGTTGTTTTAAAAGAGTTCAAAGGCAAGTGATAGCCAGACTAAAAAACACACTCACACATAGTCAGAGCCGGGGACAACCACTAGAGGGCAACATCCACTCATTC
This sequence comes from Gymnocephalus cernua, assembly GCA_023631565.1. NCBI lineage: Eukaryota > Metazoa > Chordata > Actinopteri > Perciformes > Percidae > Gymnocephalus > Gymnocephalus cernua. The sequence continues at coordinate 3,438,748 of CM042448.1, read as the reverse complement.
ATGCCACCATGTTCTCTCTGGATTGACATTCTTTACTGGGAACAACCCCTTGAGATGAGCCATCTATGTTTTCAACGGGGTCCCCAACAACACATAAGTACCAAACGGGACCAATAACCAGACAGAGACAGAGACAGAGACAGACACACACACACATAACGAGAGCTTAACATTAATATTGCTTACGATATTCATAGAGAGGACATAAATACACGGGGAAGTGATAGTATCAGTTAGGACATTGTTATATACATTTGCAGATGTCCCCATAGTAAGATGAAAGAACATTTTTGAACAAGTATGGAGATGACACGGATCGAACGTTGACAGGCAAATGATTCCACTCAGATGGAGCTTTAAACATGAATGTTTTTTAGTGTATACGCTTGGAGACTGCAGGGACAGAAAACAAGAGTGTGAGTTGTGTCTCAGCTGGTAAGTGGAACGAGATCAGCTGCTTTAAAATGAGGGGATAATTGAAAAACATAAAAAAAAAGAAATTGCAGCCAATGTCTATGTCTTCTGGATGTGGGAGAATTCTCGGCTCGTTGAGCGACTCACATTGCGTAAAATGATCATAACATAAGGATTCATTCTGCAACGTGACATCATGACTTCACGTAAACATACTCGCCCACTTTCTTAAGCCAAGTGGCGTGTTATCTGTACGCATTTTGAGCCATCCGCGTGTATGTCTACGCCGTATACGGCACGTTGCATTTTGAGCTATCTGCGTGTAGGTCTACATACAGCGGACGGGTTGCAGACTGATCTCAATAAGTGGCGTATGTATGACACGCCAATTGGTATGCCATTTTGGCGCATTATCAAGACGCATAAACACTTTTCGGACGGTTGGGTTTAGGAAACGTGACAAGTGGGACCTGATCCCCGGTCTCCTGGGTGAAAGTCCTGTGTTGTTTGACCCGTCCACCCCCCCCCCCCCCCCCCCCCCCCGACCAACCTCCCTACGCGGCTTTTCTCCCTTTCATACGACTCGCTACGGCGTAAATTCACACGCAATCGCAAGCTAATGTAAGTCAATGGAGGCCAAACGCCGTTGATAAACACGCTAAAAAGCGAGTATGCGTACGAATTGGCGTGTCATACATACGCCACTTCATGAGATCAGTCTGCATTCACTGGTGGACAGGAATACTGACGGAAGTTTCCGTGGAAATCTGGCCAACGGTTGAAAGAATATGTTTGTTTTTGCCAAATGTGATGAATCCCACCTTGGCATAAATCACAATCCCCCTTCTATAAATCTGAGATTGATATCCGAGGCGTGATCCAGACGAATTCACTTCTCTGAAAACAATCTGAAAGTACAGTAGTGACAGACAGATGTGGGGGGGGGTCGGGCTGCTTCTAGTTTATTTGCGTCAACTCCCAGCATCCTCCGGGAGAGTCCCAATGGAGAGGGGGAGCCGCCCTCCCGGATTACAGAGGTGAGCCGTGTAATTTAACACGCTAATGACACGCTGCGTCAAAACAGCTGTCATTAAAGTCATAAATCTGACCCAACGTCACTCTGCATCTGCTTTTTGCCATTTCTTCAACTCTCCTTTTTTCACTTCACACTGCTCGTCTTCAGATCTTAATCTCAAATCTTGTCTTTTTTTTTTTTTTTTTTTTTTTGTATATGCTTTGTGTGTTTGTTTGGTGCCTGAATATGTACCGTCTCGCTCGGGAAAATAGAATAAAATGAAGCCATGCGTGTTTGCCTTGGCTTGGTATCACACTGGCCTGCTAATTTCACTCAATGAAAAATATGAATTCTCTTAAAAAAACGACATTAAAGGGGCGATTCATCCTGTCTGTCACAGTCCGATTAGCCTCAGCATCTGTGTGTGTGTGTGTGTGTGTGTGTGTGTGTGTGTGTGTGTGTGTGTGTGTGTGTGTGTGTGTGTGTGTGTGTGTGTGTGTGTGCGTGCGTGTGTGTGTGTGTGTGTGTGTGTGCGTGTGCGCCACATATGATATAATTGGCTATGACAGCAGCAAAGAGAATCAGAGCTTCACTGCCACCTACACAGAAAACATATCCGAGCAGATTTCTCTCAGGGAGTGTCCCGACAGTAGCTAGGTAAGGACCGAAACGGGTCAGAAGTGTTTCCAAATGTCTCTGGTTTAGGGGCTGGGAAACGCCAGAGCAGGGGGAATGAGAGGGGGAAATGCCAGAGCAGGAGGAATGAGAGGGGGGAAACGCAAGAGCCGGGGGAATGAGAGGAGGAAACACCAGAGCAGGGGGAATGAGAGGAGGAAACGCCAGAGCAGGGGGAATGAGAGGGAGAAACACCAGAGCAGGGGGAATGAGAGGGGGAAACGCCAGAGCAGGGGGAATGAGAGGGGGAAACGCCAGAGCCGGGGGAATGAGAGGGGGAAACACCAGAGCAGGGGGAATGAGAGGGGGAAACACCAGAGCAGGGGGGAATGAGAGGGGGAAATGCCAGAGCAGGGGGAATGAGAGGGGGAAACACCAGAGCAGGGGGAATGAGAGGGGGAAACGCCAGAGCAGGGGGGAATGAGAGGGGGAAACACCAGAGCAGGGGGAATGAGAGGGGGAAACGCCAGAGCAGGGGGAATGAGAGGGGGAAACGCCAGAGCAGGGGGAATGAGAGGGGGAAACGCCAGAGCCGGGGGAATGAGAGGGGGAAACACCAGAGCAGGGGGAATGAGAGGGGGAAACACCAGAGCAGGGGGGAATGAGAGGGGGAAATGCCAGAGCAGGGGGAATGAGAGGGGGAAACACCAGAGCAGGGGGAATGAGAGGGGGAAACGCCAGAGCAGGGGGGAATGAGAGGGGGAAACGCCAGAGCAGGGGGAATGAGAGGGGGAAACACCAGAGCAGGGGGGAATGAGAGGGGGAAATGCCAGAGCAGGGGGAATGAGAGGGGGAAACACCAGAGCAGGGGGAATGAGAGGGGGAAACACCAGAGCAGGGGGAATGAGAGGGGGAAACGCCAGAGCAGGGGGAATGAGAGGGGGAAACGTCAGAGCAGGGGGAATGAGAGGGGGAAACGTCAGAGCAGGGGGAATGAGAGGGGGAAACGCCAGAGCAGGGGGAATGAGAGGGGGAAACACCAGAGCAGGGGGAATGAGAGGGGGAAACGTCAGAGCAGGGGGAATGAGAGGGGAAACACCAGAGCAGGGGGAATGAGAGGGGGAAACGCCAGAGCAGGGGGAATGAGAGGGGGAAACGTCAGAGCAGGGGGAATGAGAGGGAGAAACGCCAGAGCAGGGGGAATGAGAGGGGGAAACGTCAGAGCAGGGGGAATGAGAGGGAGAAACACCAGAGCAGGGGGAATGAGAGGGGGGGGAACACCCGAGCAGGGGGAATGAGAGCAGCAGGAGGAGGCTGTGAGGGAGAGAGATGAGCGGCGGTTGAATTGGAGTAAGTCGTAAACTGAATAGAGAATACGCGGGCCAGACAAAAAGGTTTGTGCCGTTAACATAAATCACCCGACTGGATGGATTTCAAAGCACGTTGGCGTCGCTCTTTTGTTCTTCGGCGTTCAAAGCTTCCGCCGAGCGGGGAAATGTGACAGCAGCCACTCCGAGGATCCAAGTGTGAGGGGATTAACAGCCCGGAGAATACATAGATAAAACGTGAAATCCTGTTCATGGCCACCCACGCATGAGGACAGACAAGAAAGGTGAAGAAACACAAGAGCAGATGAAAGCGCCATATGCTCTGTCAGCAGTTTTTGGAAAGGAGACAGAAGAAGAATCCAGCGAGGATGAATGTTTTTGCAGCGGAGATAAACTGGCTTGTGACAGGCCCGGGGTTTGCAGCACATTGTGGGAACACAAACTATGGAGGAGAAAGGGTTGAAACAAGTCTTAAGTCAGGTTCTCTCTCTGCACAAAATCACCATGATAGAGAATACCTGTGGGGGTTGGCAAGGCTGTAGATAATACCAACGACTCCGTTACTTCACCAGATGCTGAGGCCTTCAAAACTCACAATCTTCAACTCTTGTAAAACGTACTTACAAAAATCGTCAGTACAGGTCTTATCAGGTCAGAAATACACGGGAATCACAACAGGGTAAAAGTGTCTTTAATTGCATGATGTGCAACTTCCAAAACAGCTGCTCATTGTAGTTTTGTTACATTTGTTAGAGTGTAGTAGGAGAATAACATTTTCCTCATCACCCCTCGACGTGACAGCGGCTTTGAGTGGAACAGACCATAATAACAAGATGTGAGAGAGACGGCCGGGCTGAATGAATGAACGAATGAATGCAGAAAAGGTACATTTGGCACGAGACAGAGAAGGACGAAACACGTGTACTTTCTGTCCCTGGAAATCTCTGTTTTTGACTCGCAGTATAACCAAAACTACCATCTAGTTTTCTTTGCATAATCCCTTAAAAACATTCATATAATACACACACATAATCCCTTGACCCTTGTGTTGTCCATCCCGCGCATGCAGAGCTGCAGACGGAGTAAACTACGCCGGCTCTGCAGTTCACAGCGAGTCACGGCAATGCCGATTAAGTAGTTTCATGCGTGGTTACAGTTTTTCAGAACTGCGTTTTGCTGCGATATGATATCAACCGCGAGGCGAAAGCGGTCGCGTGCTGTTGTTTCACACTTCCTCTGAGACGAGCAGGCGCCGCGGTGGTTTCTGTGCCCTGGTGACTGACTGACAGGCTGAGGTTGTAAAGGCAACTTTACTTCTACAGCAGCTCTCAGTAACAAGGCAACTCAATTACATTCCTTTGGACTTAAGTTAGTTCTTCATTAGTTCAATGTTGACAACAGGTCACATAGTGTATCGTTAAAGGTTTGTGTCATTATGCAGTTTGCACTAAAAAGTCTTTGTTCTTTACATTCCTTTGCATTTTAGTGGCAAAAAGGTTTCTCTTTTTGTTATATCTAAACATATCTAAACAGTGGAGAGATAAGGAAGTAAATATAGACACTACAGGCAAAAATGACATTTTTCATTTCATTCATTTTGAGTTTTTTGGGGCTATTTTGCTTCTATAACATGTCTTCTTTCAGACTATTGGGGATAAAAACACATAAAATACACATTTAGATGTTTACTTCACCTCACCTTGTCTATTTTACACCTGTAAATGTCTCCTAAATTCACCAAAGTTAGCATTAGATAACGCCTCGTTTGCATATCTAAACATAAAAATACGTCTTAATGTGACTGTGAATAACCAGCTGGAGAAGTTTTCATGTTGATCTATGTGTTAGTTTAAATGTTTTACCCTCTTCACCTGTAAAATGCAAAATGTCTGATATTTTATAATCCGTATCTTTCCACGGGTCAAATGTGACCCGTTTCTATATCAGAAATCTGGGTTTCTTTCAACCAAGTTTCCCAAAAAATAACTGAATGAAGTTGGCTAGAAGCCTAGATGTAACACAGAATTAGGAAATCATTTATACTTTATGCTTTACAAACAGGCAAACCAGAGGAGGACAGCATATGAGTACGTAGCAAAGTGCCGCAAAGTTCCTAATCAAGAATGTTGGAAAAAACGTAACGTGGATTTCAAAAAGAAGCGTCAAAAACGTAAAAAAAAAAAAAAAGAAATACAACAACTGTGAATCACGTTCTATGGACGATTTCAGTTAAAATATACAGACGTACAGTATATCACTGTAACAACTTACCGTAAAAATATGGGATATTTGTTACAGTGTACAAATGTTCACAGATATTTCTTCGAGTGTAGCTGGTTGTTTTACAGAAGCTGCCTCGAGTCACTTTTTTTAAAAATATTTTGCCGATAGTCAACAAGCCCAAGTTGCAGTTGCGGCGGGTTTCGGCAGGTCGCTGAAGTGGCTCGTGCGATATGAAGAATGTACTCTATATTGCGAGTAATAAAAGAAGATCATTTGAATAGCAACTGTCAACAATGTGCGGCGTGTAACTGCCACTTAGCTCCGAGAGCTGCTGGGAATCTCCCGCCCTGATTAAAAGCTTCAGAAACCAAAAAAATACGAGCCAGGCAACAAACACAAGTTCAATTACAAAGAGTTTAATCCCAAAAATACTTTTTTTTTTTTTTTTTTTTTTTTTTACTTTCCCATTTTGGCACGTAACACATTGTTTGGTCTCGCTGTATCTTGGCTGTAACACATAATATAACTGTATAATTTACATTGTCTGAAGTCGTGGCTGTCATGCAATGTTGAACACAGGAAAAAAAAAAAAAAAAAAGAAAAAGATGCCACGTTCTCGTCTGAAATGTCCTTTAGACCGCGAAGAAAACTTGAATGTCTGCCCACCCTGTGGTTATTACATACATGTCTTATATGTGGGCATTTTGGAAGCATTCCAAGATATTTAATGATGACCGAATTGAGCTCAGAACACACCTCTGCTTAAAGAGAAAGGAGGAACATGCTACAGTTTTATCACTCAGTGTCCATTTTGTTGGCATCAAGCTGCGTCTCCTTGTTTTCTTCTTTCCAGTTTTGACGTGAACGCAGCATCAGACAACAATCCGTGTGAGACATTCAAACAGTCCTTGTCAGTTAAGTTTCTGTGACTTTCTTATGAACTATGCTGCGAGCGGTCAACCAATCGGGTGGGACATTGTGTTAAAGGGGAAGTTCAGGTGTTTGGAAGTGGCGTCGTATAATACCGACATGTTCTCATGAACGGGTCTGTACCAGGGATGCACCGAATCCAGATTTTTGGGGTTTGGCCGAATACCGAATCAACTGATTAAGATTCTTAAGAACAATATATTACGAAAATGTACGCACGCCGCCACGTATGATATCCTACGAAACTAGGCGACCGCCGGCTGGTCACGTGACGCTGGCTTACAGAGCTCCACCGTATCGGCGGTAGTTAGTCGACCGTTCGCTGGGATTTGTTTCCATGCTAATCGAATGGGACCAGTTTTAGCGCAAACCGCTAATTAGCTTATAACGCTAGTCGTCGGGGCATGCTAAAGTAAAAAGAAATCTCTACTTCTGTCTTTCTAAACTATCTTTTTAATAAACTGTCTGTACACTTACAAATGATGATGCTTGTGTTTACATGTAGGGACCCTCATTGTGCTACCGTGGAAGTGTGGCGCTATTTTGAGATTGACATTTCTTTTTACGTTATCCGTGCCCCGAAGAATGGCGTTATAAGCTAATTAGCGGTTTGCGCTAAAACTGGTCACATTCGATTAGCATGAAAACAAATCCCAGAGAACGGTCGACTCGTAAATATGACGCTATAGGACATTTTTTGAGTCAATAAGAGACGCGCTTGGACGGCACTCTTGGCGTCACTATTCAACGCTCTCGGGACTCACGTCTAGCCCTTTGGTGTCATATTTAGACGCGCTTGGTCAAGTCTCTTGCTGTCACGTTTTGACGCGATGGGAGCGAGGGACGCACGTGCACCTGATATGCAGCACTAGTACGGGACACTTAAGAAAAGCTGGTGGGTGGGGTTACAAAATGTACGTTTCAAGCGGGACAATAACGGGACATGATTTTGTGAATAGCTACATTGACTACGTTAATTGCTACGTTAGTTGTCGGAGCACAGATAAAAGTTCCCAGAATACAATCTGAAATGAAAATAAGCAGAAATACAACTGTGAGTCACATTTCTGTTCAAATATACAGTCATATAACTGTTCATACACAGATATTTCTTAGAGCGTGGAGAAGTAACTCAGACACCCACGCTTCAAAACATCTGAACTTCGACCCTAACCATACATTGTTGGGGAGTGAACTGGTACTTGGGGGCTACTAATTTCATTAGAAAATCTTAATTTTTTTAGGAGCAGCAGAACAGGTTCCAGCCCGTAGGTTTGTTTCACTACATCGTTGTTACAGGAAGACACTTTGCTCCTCGTCACTGCTAGCAGGTCGCCACCATGTGGGACGCACCCGCGACGCTTTCTCAACAACTCGGAGGAACAGCTGATACCAAAACTATTGATTTTCAACCTGCACCCTATTTTCCTATGTTTTTGTGTCTAAGTGACTGATGTGAACAACAATCTTTGACGTTGGTCCAGTATTAAGAGAGATCGCTGCAGTCGGCAGCGGAGAAACAAGCTACGATGTGAGTTAATAGGGCAATTGTGCATCTTCAATTTACGTCCACAAAAGTGCTCGTTTTGCCGACTCAGATTAATATTCTTAGTGTCTGACATCATTATGGAAAGGATTTCTAAGGAGGTCGACCTTTCTGTTAATGAGTAAGATCCTTTTTTTAAACATTGTAACAGCCGGGAAATTGCGTTTGCTAAACCCACCAGACTCCATGTAAATAATCAGTAATTTTAGCATCGTAAAACACACGTCATTCAAAGTCGAGAGAATCAAATTAAAACCATGAGAAAGCCGCTTTGGGTCGTCTTTCCACTTTCCCAACCATCACAACTCTAGTTTTTGGTGAAATAAACACATAGTTTACTGATTTACATGTGAAAATATGTTGTCTATATACACACTAAAAGTATTGATTATTTAAATGGAGTCTGGTGGGTTTAGCGCTAGCGACTTCAGAGCTGTTTCTGGTTAAACAGAAAGGTCTCAAAGAGGTTTTAAAAAGATCTATTTCTCAATAATGTTGTCAGACACTTAGAATAATAATCTGAATCTGTCAGCGGCAAAACAAACACTTTTAGTGGAGCAAATTAACGATGCATATTTGCCCCATAGGGTTACATTGCAGCTCGGTCTGTGGCTGCTGGTTACAGCGTTCACCCTAAATACTGGACTAATGTCAAAGATTGTTGTTGCTAATAAGTAAATAGGGTCCAGGTTGAAAAAAATAAAACGTAAATCTGTATCCTATAAATGAAACAACGAGTCTTGGCCCCAAACTAAATAGTTGGAGGTCTCCCCATGAACAGTCTGCTTTGTTGAGCCACTACAAAAAGCTACAAAAGCTGGATTCTGAAAAAAAATGAAATAATTCCTATCGTGTTGAGACTTCAGGGACCTTATTAGTCAACTGAACTGGACTATTTAGGCTGAGCACCCTGCAGAACCTCAACGGCATCATCGCCACCAATCAATTTCAGGTTTACATTTTCACCTCAGAGTGGCAGGGAGGGTCGTACGGAAGACGATTAGGGCCACGTGTGGAAAATGGGTTTGAGTTCAAAGTCAAAATTCTGACTTTTGAGGTTTTTAGTTTCAAAGCAAAAACACAACAACTCATAATTCTGAGGGAAAAGTCTGAATTCGGAGGTTGCTGACTTTTTTCTCAGAATTTAAAAACAAAACAAAAAAAAACTCAACTCTGAGAAAAAAGTCAGAATACAACAAAAAACTAAATTGTGACTGAGGGCCAGATGTACTAACGCTTTTGCGCCCACTTCAGGCGTATTTGTGTCGCAACGTGCGCGTAAAATCATGGCGAGGTATGTACAAACAGGCCGCAACGATGTAAAAGCGCAAACTGCATGTCGTGGGAGCTGAAAAGGGCAAATTGCGTTTTTCGTGTCATGCATATTTATTCATGGGAGGGTCGCGGGGAAAGTGGGAGTTTACCGTAAAGAGATGGGAGGGGAAGCGTAAAGAGCGCTTAATTACGTATTCCGCGGTATGTACAAACACCGCCAGTGATAGCGCGCCTCTATTTTGCGGTGAAAATTCTCCGCCTCTTAAAAGCAGGTGTAAACCTGGAAGCGGGTTTCCTCACATATGCCTCCTGGTGAAATGACAGCAGTAATCCGAGCAAGACGAAGACATAGGCCAAGGAGACGAGCTGAAAGGAGTTTTGCCACAAGGATCACAGATTAAGCAGCCATGCAAGATTACAGTTACTGGAAGAAATCAAAGATGACATCGAATCTCCGACTCAGAGTTCACATTCCAGCAGTTGTTAAACTCCCCGCTACATTACAAATATTGGCATCAGGATCATTTCAAACAGTCATAGCATCAGCAGTGGGAATATCGCAGTCTGCACTCAGCCGTATCATAGCACCAGGACTTACAGTTTACGGTATAGTGGGCGGAGAAAGGCGCTAATTACGGATGACCTGCAGGTTTTTGTAAATATGGCGTAAACTATGGTATCATTTTTCAGAATTCTGAGTTATTTTTTTACTTTAAAAAAACAACAAAAAATCTGAATTCTGAGAAAAAAGTTAAGCCTATTTTTTTTTTACTTAAAAAAAACACTAATTGGCCCTAATCGTCTTCCGTAGGGTTGTAAATAACAACCCACCGAAGGATGGAAGAGATGGAGAGCTTTGACTTCGCAGGGGGAATCATCTTTGGTGTAACACCGTCACACGGCGTCCGTGCGTCCCAAAACCACAGTTACACAACAGTCCCACATCTGTGCACGGCACTCTGCCGATAGATCCATACACTTTATAAAAACATCTCCGCTATAACATTACGATCCTATTAATATTCCTATCCCTCACACAGAGACACAGTCTGCCTGGAAAGAGGGTTAAAACTGTTGAACAAGGCAAGGTTTCAATACACATTCCCAGATATTTAAGATTATTATGATTGTTTTTGTGAGTTTATGTCATTCATATTCATACTATATCATTATTTAGTTGTTCTCTGCCATTTAAAATTAAAATGTAGTTTAAGACAGCTTTGCCTGCATTATGTCCCCTAATGAGAATGACAATATTGATATATTTTTTTTCCGCTTATGTACTGTAGGATCACTATAAATATATTTCTGTCATATATGGAGACTTGCAATGTTTTCAGTGATGATCAATAATAATATTTATGCTTTGATGGTTGTTGTTTTTATCAGCTATATATAGCCTATATATATATATATATATATATATACAGTGGTGGAATGTAACTAAGTACATTTACTTAAGTACGGTACTTAGGTAGCCTACAGATGTTGAGGTACTTGTACTTTACTTGAGTCTTTTTCTTTTCATGCCACTTTCTACTTCTACTCCGCTACATTTCAGAGAGAAATATTGTACTTTTTACTCCACTACATTCATCTGTTACAGCTTTAGTTACTAGTTACTTTACACACAAAACACATGTAGCCTAGTTTATAAAATCTGATGTTTTATTATAAATTAAACTAGCCAACAATATAACGGCCTTCAAGTCCAGCTGAGATGATCAGACCACTTGTAACAGAGTATTTTTACAGTGAGGTATTAGTACTTTTACTGATACCACATGGATCGGAATACTTCATCCAACACTTCCCTCTTGATACCGTTTAATACATCTGATTGTATACAGTTTGGGTTTGAGTAGGCTACTTTTACTTTTAATACTTTAAGTACATGTTCCTGATGATACTTACATACTTTTACTTAAGTGACACTTTCAATGCAGGACTTGTACTTGTAACAGAGTATTTTTATAGTGTGGTGCTTTACTTAAGTAGCCTAGAGGGTCTTAATACTTCTTCCACCACTGTATGTATATATATATATATATATATATATATATATATATATATATATATATATATATATATATATATATATATATATATATATATATATATATATACACATATATATACATATATACACATATATATACATATATACATATATATATATATATATATATATATATATATATATATATATATATATATATACACATATATATATATATATATATATATGCTTTAGGCCTATCACTGCAAAGTTCTAGATATTTCTAAAAAAGGAAAAAAAAAAATCTGCCATCACTGCTTCTTCTTCTTCTGCTTCTGCGACTTCCTCCTCTTCACTATCATCTCGTACAGCTTGTCCATGCCCTCGTGCAGCCCCTCTCCGATGATGGCGCACGCGGGCTGGACGTGATATGGCGTGGAGGGGCTCAGCTCAGCCAGAGCCAGCTGCCGCTCGATCTCCGCGACGTCCAGCGCCCGCGGCAGGTCCTGCTTGTTGGCCACGACGAGCAGCGGCGTGCCCTGGTTCTCCGAGAAGCGCGTGATCTTGTGCAGCTCGGTGCGCGCCTCCTCCAGCCTCTCGGCGTCCACGGAGTCCACCACGTACACGATGCCGTCCGTGCAGCGGCTGTACGGCTTCCACAGGGGCCGCAGCTTCTCCTGGCCGCCGACGTCCCAGAAGTGGCAGCTGATGCCGCGCGACGCCCCCGCGCCGCCCAGCCGGATCCGCTCCGTGTTGAAGCCGATGGTGGGCACCGTGTTGACGAACTCGTTGAATTTCAGGCGGTACAGCACGGTGGTTTTGCCCGCGGAGTCCAAGCCAAGCATGACTATGTGCAAGGACTGGAAGGCGCCCAGATTGGAGAAGCTGTTCCCCATGTCGCAGCCCCGGGATGGGATGGAAAGACTGACCCGCGCCGCTCCCGCGTTTAGCGACTGCGGAGGGCGCCGCGGCGGCACTCCGGCAGCGAGACAACAAGCCGCAGCATCCCTGGACTCACTCCAAACAGCAGCAACGGCCGTCCGCAAAACCAGTCAAATCATCACACACGCAAACACGCCGTTTTTTAATTTTTTACCGCGCGCACCGCTTTCCAAACGTCATATCACGTTTCCGCATCTGCGTGTGTCTCCGAGCGCGTACAGTGCAGCAGCTGTCTTCATGTAGTGACACACACACACAAGTGATGGGGTGTGTGTGTGTGTGTGTGTGTGTGTGTGTGTGTGTGTGTGTGTGTGTGTGTGTGTGTGTGTGTGTGTGTGTGTGTGTGTGTGTGTGTGTGTGTGTGTGTGTGTGTGCGTGAGAGAGAGAGAGAGTGACGCGTGGACCAGCCTCTTTAATGTTGTCGTGAAAAGATGCGTCAAGCTGCATTAGAAGAATATAAAAACATAGGACTTCCGGTTAAGCAAGATGGGCGTCTCAAAAAATAAAAGCCTCGCCTGTTCTGATCATGGATGTATTAAGAGTTAGTTCTGATGGGACTTCCTATATCCAAATCCAAAACTCCCGTAATGCATGTACTTTTATTCGTATTTATTTGTATTTATTTTTATTTTGTATTCGTGTTGTTGTTGTTTCCCCTGCGCACTGAGCTGCCTCCGCTGCTGAAACTCTGACACCTCGTGGTGGAATATGACAACTACGCTCAAGCAGTGGTGTAGTCTTATGTATTGCAGTGGGTATACTGTACTGTATATGTATGGGCCTATACTGCATATACACCAATGCACCAATTTACGGTGGACATACCATGTGAAGAATAAAAACACATGACAATTCAAAATATATCAACACTATACTAAACAGTCTCTGTTGTAACACGTCCAATTTCTCCAATTAGGAACACGTTTCCAATGTTTGTGTGAAGAAGCAGCATTGCCTTGGTTGTTGGTGGTGCACACATACATAAGCATATTAAACACAACATGCAACAGACACGAAATACTCAAACAAATACGTGCATATAACTGTTTCACATCAAGAAAGAAAAAAAAGAGGCTGTATGGATTAGTGCAGAATGTGCAGACATGTGGAGGGATGTGCAGAGGATACAGGTATTTACCTGTTCTCTAATGTAACTAAGTACATTTACTCCAGTGCTGTACTTAAGTCCAAATGTTGAGGTACTTGTACTTTACTTGAGTCTTTTCTTTTCAGGCCACTTTCTACTTCTACTCCGCTACATTTCAGAGAGATATTGTACTTTTTACTCCACTATACATGCATCTGTTACAGCTTTAGTTACTAGTTTAATAGGCATAATTTACAGTGTGGTATTAGTACTTTTACTGAAGTAGAGGATCTGAATACTTCTTCCAGCGCTGAGGTACAGTATAGTCCAGGATGTATGATCAAGATGTTGATTATTATACCATTAACTTTATTATACCATTAACCGTTTGTCCTTCCCGGTCTAAATTCTAAATTAACTTTTTTTTGGTGCTTTTTCCCGACATTTTTGTTGCTATTTTTGATGATTTTGTCACTTTTTTCAACGCTTTTTTTTATTCATGGTCAATACACCTAATTTAAATGACATTATACCTAATTTGGGGCTTAAAAAAAAGCAGAAATTATGAATTATGTTGACTAATAGTTAAGATCAGAGGACGTTGAGTGAATCACAGACTGGTTTATGTCAAAGTTTTAAGACCACTTATAACATTTTTTTTTCAAATGCTATGAAATTGAATGAAATTCCCAGAATTCAATGGAAATAATAATTCATTTTACCTGTGACGAATGCTGTATGGCTTCCATACAACACGCATGCATCCAAGTTATTTTTTGGGCTATTTAGTTTTAAGAAACCCATATTTCTGATATTAAAAAAAAAACTTTGAAAATGGGTCAAAAGCAGAAGGAAGAAAATGGTAAGCTTTGCCTAATGACCCTAAATGATGCAGTAGTTGTAGCACATCAGCTAAAACATGCATACTAGTACAAGCATTTTGTGATAAATAACATCTATAACATATTAAAAGTCCTAAAAGACCCAAGTGGTGGAAAGGATTGAAAAATACTGAAATTGGTGATACAGTATTTTAACTGACATACAGTCACCATGAAACTTCCCCAGTTGATTATTTACATCAAGACAATATTTTGTTTATGTCACAAGCTTCCTGAACTTTATGTTTAATTGTGCAAAATGAGGCATTATGTGATTAAATATGTGGCACGGTCCTTTATAACTTTATGTCTGCCGCTAGATGGCAGCAACAGGTTGAGAATTTAAAGAACTCTCCTCCCGTTGTAGAAAGTGTAAAGGATCATCTCAGCTGGACTTGTAGCCGTTATATTGTCGGCTAGTTTACTTTAGAATAAAACATCAGATTTTATAAACTACATGTGTTTTGTGTGCAGGAATCTCAATGTGTAAAGTAACTAGTAACTAAAGCTGTAACAGATGAATGTAGTGGAGTAAAAAGTACAATATTTCTCTGTGAAATGTAGCGGAGTAGAAGTAGAAAGTGGCATGAAAAGAAAAGTACCTCGACATTTGGGCTTAAGTACAGTACTAGAGTACTTGTACTTAGTTACATTCCACCGCTGCCCACGGAAAGGCGCCCCGAGCAGTTGGGGGTTCGGTGCCTTGCTCAAGAGCATCTTTAACCAGGAGGTGAACTGGCACCTCTCCAGCTACCAGTCCACCACCGTACTTTGGTCCACATGGGGACTTGAACCAGCGACCCTCCGGTTCCCAAGTCCCAACCCAACTCCCCACTGACTGAGCCACTGCCACCCCCACATGAGATGTTTAGAATGCAACAACCTAGATATAAAACATATATATTATATCCATGGCAACAATAACATCAGGGCCACGTTCAGCCCCGACAAAACGCGTTGAACACCGTGTTGTGTGTACCATGCCATGACACGTCTCTGCTGATTGGCTGTCACCTGGGACACAACCAATAAACGAGAGACACGCCCACCAAACCAGAGAAAACATACATATACGTGAGCATTTACATTAAAGAGTCCGAATGGCTTTCTTATTTTTTTTTTTCAAAATATAATTTCATGTCGTTTTTTTAAATTGGTGAATATTCAGTTTTTCTTTCAGACCATTTACATTTATGGATATATTAGAGCTGGGAGATTTTTTTTTTTTTTTCTGCGATGTTTTCATAAAAAAATCGATTTACGATTCGATTTGATTGAAGAAAAAAAAATCTAAAAAAATTTTTTCCCAGCCCTAGGATATATGCAATTTTCCAAATAAAATTAAAAGATTCAAAGTGAAAACATGGCATTTATTAAAAAATAATGTCTCTACTTTGTCATTTTATCCTAGAGCCACACAATTTAATGTTTTCAATGGGTTTGTGTATCTGTACTTGAGTAATAAAGATTTTTGAAGACAAAAACACTGCCCGATGTGAGTGGAGTGCCGATTTGAACGGTTTACGGCGTAACGTGTCCTACTGAAATTTGTGAAATCCAGAAAATAATAAACTTTTCTCTTTATATAGAATAACAGAAGATGGAAATCATTTCAGAAACGTTTTAGCTACCTATGATTGTTTGATTGCTAACGTTAGCTCAAAACGCCGTTAGCATCTTTACGCTACTTGTTGCGAAGTGACGCATGCGCGAGTCACATCGGCACTCGACTCACATCGGGCAGTGACCACAGACAGTTAAAGGAAGGCAGTGGCGCCGTTTCACGTTCCGAGGAAACGTGTCGTTCAACACGGAAACCATAGCAACACGGTGCACAGTTTAGAGATTGTGAACGTGCCCCAGAATTGTGTGTGCGCGCATGCAGCGCTTACCGCACGTCTGTCCGTCCTCCCGTCTCTGAAGTTTCTCCTTTTCCAAACCCAGGTGATACTTCCCTGAACGCGTCAAATTAACTCGACTTGAACACACACACACACACACACACACACACACACACACACACACACACACACACACACACACACAGACACACGCAGGTGTTTTTTCACTTCCTGTGGCTGCTCTCACTTCCCGCTCAGGATCATGTGGGCGTGGCCAGAGACCAGGCTTGATCTGATTGGCAGCTCCCTTGACTCTCCTGTGTAATGTTTCATGCATTTGTAAAAGGTGGGAAAACGTAGGCCTACACGTTTACCGTGGAGGTATAGACACGTTTATAACATACGTTTGAACGGTTTTCAGTCACTTACACACAAAAACATAGGAAAGTAGGGTCCAAGGTGACCTCAGCAATATACAAATTAAACCTTATAACAGCCAGAATGAATGAAAACACTTGTGTTGATATGTTTTAGTGTAAGCCAGTCCCTAAACACACACAAATGCACATAGCGACACACCCTGAGTCATCAAGACCTCACTAATTGTTCTCTCTGCCCTCCTCCTCCATCGATTTCCCTGCTAATGTGTGTGTGTGTGTGTGTGTGTGTGCGTGTGTGTATGCGTGTGTGTTTACGGCCTGTTTTATAATTTGTTTCATTGATTACACGCACGCACGCACGCACGCACCCTGACTTAATAAGACCACAACTCACTCTGATTCCACTCCTCTCTCTAACAAGGCTGAGTCACCTGAACGCCTCGCGCCCACACAGTCTCCCCATCCATTAAACAAGCGCCTCCTCCACTGATTGGCCTCTTATCTGTTCCACCGTCTCGGCCTCGCCAGATGTTGAGGAAGGTTAAAAGAAAACGAGACAGGCTTCTCTGAACACTTACTTCCCCTGATGAAGAACAGGGAGGAGCAAACTGGCAAACTGACATGAAATGTAACCATTTTCCAAGAATTTTCAGAAACTATTAAATTGGCTATATGAGCTGGGACCAGTTGGACTGGTCAGTGGTTTTTGGTTCATTTGTCCAGATAACTTTATGGTGCAAATGTCTTTAATTATTATTCTTTTTTTCATTATTCTCTTGTAGGCCTGTTGTTCAAAACATCCTGTAGCATGTTTTGAGCCCTTGAACGGTTATGTTTTTTTACCTCTTTTGGGGTTTTATTACATTTTTTTTTATTATTATTATTCTTTGAATCTCAATGTGTAAAGTAACTAGTAACTAAAGCTGTAACAGATGAATGTAGTGGAGTAAAAAGTACAATATTTCTCTGTGAAATGTAGCGGAGTAGAAGTAGAAAGTGGCATGAAAAGAAAAGTACCTCTACATTTGGGCTTAAGTACAGTACTAGAGTACTTGTACTTAGTTACATTCCACCGCTGCCCACGGAAAGGCGCCCCGAGCAGTTGGGGGTTCGGTGCCTTGCTCAAGAGCATCTTTAACCAGGAGGTGAACTGGCACCTCTCCAGCTACCAGTCCACCACCGTACTTTGGTCCACATGGGGACTTGAACCAGCGACCCTCCGGTTCCCAAGTCCCAACCCAACTCCCCACTGACTGAGCCACTGCCACCCCCACATGAGATGTTTAGAATGCAACAACCTAGATATAAAACATATATATTATATCCATGGCAACAATAACATCAGGGCCACGTTCAGCCCCGACAAAACGCGTTGAACACCGTGTTGTGTGTACCATGCCATGACACGTCTCTGCTGATTGGCTGTCACCTGGGACACAACCAATAAACGAGAGACACGCCCACCAAACCAGAGAAAACATACATATACGTGAGCATTTACATTAAAGAGTCCGAATGGCTTTCTTATTTTTTTTTTTCAAAATATAATTTCATGTCGTTTTTTTAAATTGGTGAATATTCAGTTTTTCTTTCAGACCATTTACATTTATGGATATATTAGAGCTGGGAGATTTTTTTTTTTTTTTCTGCGATGTTTTCATAAAAAAATCGATTTACGATTCGATTTGATTGAAGAAAAAAAAATCTAAAAAAATCGATTTTTTTGAAAATATGAATCGATTTGACCTACCAACTCGATTTTTAAATCAAATCGATTTTTTTCCCAGCCCTAGGATATATGCAATTTTCCAAATAAAATTAAAAGATTCAAAGTGAAAACATGGCATTTATTAAAAAATAATGTCTCTACTTTGTCATTTTATCCTAGAGCCACACAATTTAATGTTTTCAATGGGTTTGTGTATCTGTACTTGAGTAATAAAGTTTTTTGAAGACAAAAACACTGCCCGATGTGAGTGGAGTGCCGATTTGAACGGTTTACGGCGTAACGTGTCCTACTGAAATTTGTGAAATCCAGAAAATAATAAACTTTTCTCTTTATATAGAATAACAGAAGATGGAAATCATTTCAGAAACGTTTTAGCTACCTATGATTGTTTGATTGCTAACGTTAGCTCAAAACGCCGTTAGCATCTTTACGCTACTTGTTGCGAAGTGACGCATGCGCGAGTCACATCGGCACTCGACTCACATCGGGCAGTGACCACAGACAGTTAAAGGAAGGCAGTGGCGCCGTTTCACGTTCCGAGGAAACGTGTCGTTCAACACGGAAACCATAGCAACACGGTGCACAGTTTAGAGATTGTGAACGTGCCCCAGAATTGTGTGTGCGCGCATGCAGCGCTTACCGCACGTCTGTCCGTCCTCCCGTCTCTGAAGTTTCTCCTTTTCCAAACCCAGGTGATACTTCCCTGAACGCGTCAAATTAACTCGACTTGAACACACACACACACACACACACACACACACACACACACACACACACACACACACACACACACAGACACACGCAGGTGTTTTTTCACTTCCTGTGGCTGCTCTCACTTCCCGCTCAGGATCATGTGGGCGTGGCCAGAGACCAGGCTTGATCTGATTGGCAGCTCCCTTGACTCTCCTGTGTAATGTTTCATGCATTTGTAAAAGGTGGGAAAACGTAGGCCTACACGTTTACCGTGGAGGTATAGACACGTTTATAACATACGTTTGAACGGTTTTCAGTCACTTACACACAAAAACATAGGAAAGTAGGGTCCAAGGTGACCTCAGCAATATACAAATTAAACCTTATAACAGCCAGAATGAATGAAAACACTTGTGTTGATATGTTTTAGTGTAAGCCAGTCCCTAAACACACACAAATGCACATAGCGACACACCCTGAGTCATCAAGACCTCACTAATTGTTCTCTCTGCCCTCCTCCTCCATCGATTTCCCTGCTAATGTGTGTGTGTGTGTGTGTGTGTGTGCGTGTGTGTATGCGTGTGTGTTTACGGCCTGTTTTATAATTTGTTTCATTGATTACACGCACGCACGCACGCACGCACCCTGACTTAATAAGACCACAACTCACTCTGATTCCACTCCTCTCTCTAACAAGGCTGAGTCACCTGAACGCCTCGCGCCCACACAGTCTCCCCATCCATTAAACAAGCGCCTCCTCCACTGATTGGCCTCTTATCTGTTCCACCGTCTCGGCCTCGCCAGATGTTGAGGAAGGTTAAAAGAAAACGAGACAGGCTTCTCTGAACACTTACTTCCCCTGATGAAGAACAGGGAGGAGCAAACTGGCAAACTGACATGAAATGTAACCATTTTCCAAGAATTTTCAGAAACTATTAAATTGGCTATATGAGCTGGGACCAGTTGGACTGGTCAGTGGTTTTTGGTTCATTTGTCCAGATAACTTTATGGTGCAAATGTCTTTAATTATTATTCTTTTTTTCATTATTCTCTTGTAGGCCTGTTGTTCAAAACATCCTGTAGCATGTTTTGAGCCCTTGAACGGTTATGTTTTTTTACCTCTTTTGGGGTTTTATTACATTTTTTTTTATTATTATTATTCTTTGGGCATTTTTAGGCCTTTATTTGACCGGACAGCTGAAGACATGAAAGGAGAGAGAGAGAGAGAGAGAGAGAGAGAAGGGGAATGACATGCAGCAAAGGGCCGCAGGTCGGAGTAAACCTCTGTACATGGGCCCCCGCTCTACCAACTGAGCTACCCAGGCGCCCGTATTCCATATTCTGTTAAGTGGGGACAAGTCTACCTCTTCTTAATATTTGGTGGGGACATTTTGGGTCGTCTTTCCACTTTTCCAACCATCACCACTCTGGTTTTGGTTGAAATAAACACATAGTTTACTGATTATACATGTGAAAATATGTTGGCTCTATACACGCTAAAAGTAGTGATTATTTACATGGAGTCTGGTGGAGTTTAGCGCTAGCGACCTCAGAGCGGTTTCTGGTTGAACAAAGAGGATTTTACTCTTAAAACAAAAATGTTTGTAGAGATACTTTCCATAATATTGTCGGACACGTAGAATATTAATCTGAGGCTGTCAGCGGCAAAACGAGCACTTTTAGTGGAGGAAACTGGCGATGCACATTTGTCCCATAGGATGACAATGCAGCCCGGTTCCCTGGTCACGGCGTTCTTGCTCATCACTGGACTTATTTCAAGTTTGCTGTTCCCATCAGTCACTTACGCACAAAGACATAGGGAAATAAGGCCCCAGTTGAAGAAGAAAAAAAAAAAAACGAAGTTACCCTTTAAGGGATACAAATAATCACTCAGCGGTGGAGTTAATCTCCACATGACAACGGCAAAACATCCCCGTGGCTCCAAAAACGACAAAGATGCTGAAAGAGCGAGCACATGATTACTTTTCTTTTCAAGGGCTCTTTACATTCTGCAGACCCACACCCTGGCCCTGTTTCCACACACACACACACACACACACACACACACACACACACACACACACACACATCCTCCAGACAACAACAGCAGATGGAAACCGGCCGACGGCTTTTTTAATCTCGCCACCTGCTTTGCATTTTCAAACAAAGCGTCTCCAATCTGTCTCTGATTCAAGGAAATGGGAGTGTGTGAAATGAGCGTTTTCCTCTTTGATCCTCTGACGTGAGGGACAGAGAGACAACCCGTTAGATCAGCAGAATAACACCTGTGAACCTGTGATTGATATATATATATATATATATATATATATATATATATATATATATATATATCAAAGTGACGCCAAAATGAATGGAAGTCAATGGGATGCTAACGGCGGGTGAGCGTCAGGTATAGCATTAAAATGGCGCCATAGGAGCTACGCGTTGTGGGGGAGAAGCCTGCCCCCTTGGATGTGCCCAACATTTGACTCCCGTATACCACAATGCAACGCGGGCGTGTTTTCCCGGAGGAGAAGAAGAAGTCCCCGCGAAAAAGTGAAAAGGAAAAATGGAGCGGGCTTTCATTTCTAAACCAGTAGAAACGTAACATGCAACAGTGCTCGGTTTGTTTCAGGGACGTATTAGGAGTATTTTAGTTTGTTTTTGCTTGTCTGCATGATGCTGGGCGCGCCACACAAACAACCGGAGCATCTCCTGACGCAGCGACGTCTTCGGTGTCGTGTCCCACATCTGGTTTTTGGTCGCTCCCGATATAGTTCCCTATTTAATAAACACTAGATATAATGGGAACAGCGAGTGAGTGAATGAGGGAACGGTTTCCAGCACAGCTCCAACTGTAGCTTTTTCATGCAGAAACTTCAAGAGTTGTGTCGGGCGACGAGAACATCTCTGCTCTGCGTCCTGCGTCCCTACAGTAAACGCCACACAGCTTTGGAGACTTTGGAGACGGACACGTTTTTTTTTTGTATGAATATTTCTCTCGGTGCAAAGAGAATCTGGAAACACAAGCGGCTGCACACGGCGGTGCATGCACTCGTTAATTAAACCCTGTTTTATTCCTTTATAGCAGTTTGATGTAATGAATAGAAAAAGAGTTTGGAGTCGTATCCAGGAGACGAGCAGGAATGTTGAGGGTGAGTCATCGAGAGGCGAAGGACGGCTCTGTCAAGGTGGCCTGTCCGCTCAGGGTGAATAATTATCTGCTTTAATTAAAGCACATTAAAGTGTGTGTGACTGTGTGTGTGTGTGTGACTGTGTGTGTGTGTGTGTCTGTCTGTGTGTGTGTGTGTGTGACTGTGTGTGTGTGTGTGTGTCTGTCTGTGTGTGTGTGTGTGTGTGTGTGTGTGTGTGTGTGTGTGTGTGTGTGTGTGTGTGTGTCTGTCTGCCTGTGTGTCTGTGTGTGTATCTCTGCGTTTGTGTGTGTGTGTGTGTGTGTGTGTGTGTATGTGTGTGTGTGTGTGTGTGTGTGTGTGTGTGTGTGTGTGTGTGTGTGTGTGTGTGACTGTGTGTTTGTGACTGTGTGTGTGTAGAGGACAGCGTGTGGCTGGGAAGGAGAGCGTACTAGGGTTAGGGTTTGAATGCATTGTGTGGTGTTTGTGCATTCATGTCTGATATTTGGATGTGTTTTCTGTGTGTGTGTGTGTGTGTGTGTTTACACAAAGGAACCCGCTGTATTGTCCGTGTGGAGTTCAGGACGGCGGCGTCACACAACGCTCACACTCGACACACTACACGAGCCACTTACGCAGGAGCCATCGCAGTCGGGCCGCGATTTGCACATTCACAGAGGTGAAAAAAAGAATCCATCGACCTTTTGCTGCATCACTGCACACGTTTGTCACCATGAAGAAGTCCACCATTTTGAGAAATGTGTGTTGGATGTCTTACCCAGAGTCAGACAACGACAGACAATGAGATGGAAGTCCCATATTTCACCCATAGATATAAAACAATAGATGTGACATGACGTCATAGCTAATGGGATAACTGTCCGCCATCTTACCTGGGTTCTGTTTACAATTGCCACCTTTGGGCAGAGACTTTATCATCAGCTGTTGCTTTTACTGAAAGGACCAAAGTGACCAGGGAGGCTGGCATCACTTCCCACACGTCAGTATAGAGAGGCAAAGTCCCGCCCCTTCCGGTGGACCTTGTGGGACCTTAATTCGGAAAAAATGGGCATGGTAGTGAATAAAGCTTAGATCGGGCCTTACCCGAGTCCGTGCACGTTGTGTCCGAGCCCGGCCCGACAAATTATAAGACTGAGCCCGATTTAAACTATGCTTGGAGAAGTAACAAAAGAGACTTTTCTTTCAACTGAAGAAAGTCTCAGTTTGTCGTAGTTCTACTACGTTTTGTGTGCAGCCGCTCAGGGAACTACATTTCTCGTCTCGCACAATATACACGTCACGTCGCTTGACGCTCGGCTCGCTCGCTGGCTCGCTACGATGCTTACATACTTTTACCTAAGTAACATTTGTAAATTTACATCAATTGTTTACAGTGTAGGGCTGCTCAACGTGGTTAACAATATCAAAAATATTAATAAGAATGCTTGTTCCAAACAAGATTCAAAACCATATCTTAAAATCAATTAATGCCACACAGCGTATAAGACAAGATAACCGTATATTCCCAATATTTAATTACATTTTATTTATGGTATCCAATCCGTGCCGTGTCTGCAGCTATACACCCTCCCCCGCCGGTCTAGGCTACTACTTTGGCCTACTGTACAGATATTTCTTTCATTTGACAAATCAGTGGGATTGGGAGTGTGTTAATGTCCAGATATACCTAAAATCAAATACAATGAAATGTGTAGTCTTCTTTTGCAAACACACATTCAGTCATTACAAGTTGTTTTATATTTTCTTTCGGTTTTATTGAAACCTTCTGAACAGACAAACAGATGTGCGACCTGTCACAGGTGACACAATACAACTTAAAGAATGTGTCAATACTCAATCGGCATTCAGTACAAATATATATATATATATATATATATATATAGAAACTCCTCGCACATTTTCTGTTCAGAGCATCTTCATATTCCAAACAGACACAGGAACACTGCAGCAGTCACAGAACATATTGAGATGAAAACAGATGTAGAAATGAACAATAAAAACATCAACAACAACATAGGTAGAAACCCAAATCAGAGACAAAAGGCTTCTTTAAATATTAGTGAAACAAAAACTAGATATTTTCTCATACTTGGGTTGTCACAATGTGAAGCCGCGTTTCATTTATTTAAGCAGTAAACTGTGTGTGCCTGTCCTGAACCCACAAGTTCATCTGACTGTAACAGCTGATGTGACTTAAGTTAAAGGGTAACTTTGTTTTTTTTTTCAACCCTATGTTCCTATGTGTTTGTGTCTAAATGACTGATGGGAACAAAAAATCTTTGACGTTGGTCCAGTATTAAGCAAGATCGCTGCAGTCGGCAGCGGAGAAACAAGCTACGATGTAAGTTAATGGGGCAATTGCGCATCTTCAATTTACATCCACAAAAGTGCTGTTTTGCCGCTGACAGACTCAGATTAATATTCTAAGTGTCTGACAACATTATGGAAAGGATTTCTACAAAGGTCGACCTTTCTGTTAAAGAGTAAGATCCTTTATTTAAACATAATAACATCCGCTAAATTGCGTTCGCTAAACCCACCAGACTCTATGTAAATAAACAGTCATTTTAACATCGTAAAACACACTTCATTCAAAGTCGACAGAAACAAAATAAAACTATGAAAAGCCGTTTTGGGTCGTCTTTCCACTTTTCCAACCATCACAACTCTAGTTTTGGTTGAAAATAAACACATAGTTTACTGATTTACATGTGAAAATATGTTGGCTCTATACACGCTAAAAGTATTGATTATTTAAATGGAGTCTGGTGGGTTTAGCACTAGCGACCTAAGAGCTGTTTCTGGTTAAACAAAGACGATGTTGCTCTTTAAAAAAAGGTCTATCTCTGTAGGGATCCTTTCCATAATGTTGCCAGACACTCAAAATAATAATCTGGGACTGTATGTGGCAAAAACAGCATTTTTAATGGACGAAATTGACGATGCACATTTGTCCTATAGTATTGTATTGCAGTCCGGCTGAAAAAACCCAAAGTTACCCTTTAAAACACTCTAAACAACTCTCATTTTAAGTCTATCTTCATCACATAATCTCTGACAAAACAAAAACATGTGTGTGCAACAGTCTAACAACTGGACAAAAACGTACCACGGTTGTAATTTTGATTTAGAATTTCTAACTCTTCAAGCGTACAGTACACAAGAATAACACTGCCGAGGATACATCGCCTGTATCGTTCTGCGAGTATAAAAAATAGAAGTATATCTTGCGAGTCACACACACAAAGTTAGCATTTGGCTAACTGTTTTTGGTGAGCTAATTACTACCAACAAATGCTCTTACGAAACAATCTTTTGATTCATTCACAACACATCAGCTCGGCCTTCTTCTGCCAGCGAGGGAACGGCCAAGACAAGTTGGAGAAAAAAGTGTGAGCCAGGAAGAGAAAAAATGAGAAATACAGAAAGTGGTAAAGACAAAGAGAGACATAGAGAAAGCAGGACAAACCTTACAAAAGGCATAACAACAGATAGAGGCCGATCCTCCAGTTTCACATTGACTTATCCCATTCCAGGAATCGTTGCTACGTACATCTGGCGCTGAACGGGAACCAATCGGTGCTGCCACCGACGACGCCGGTCCAAGACTCCAAACAAGAGGACGTACAGATGTGACGTGAAGATCGGAGGCTTCCCAGAAGCTTGTCCAACCGCCCGAGACAAAACGCCGCACACGTATTGAGCTCCAGTAACTAGAGATGGTCCAATTCCAGTTTTTCCTTCCAGATACCGATACAGATACCTGAACTTGCGTATCGGCCGATATTGAGTACCGATCCGATGCCAGAGTGTGTCATATATATCATTATGTTTTGACAGCTGTACACTGCTATCCTTGTATGGATGTGATTTCTATCTTTGTTGTTCGG
Organism: Gymnocephalus cernua; assembly: GCA_023631565.1. Taxonomy (NCBI): domain Eukaryota; kingdom Metazoa; phylum Chordata; class Actinopteri; order Perciformes; family Percidae; genus Gymnocephalus; species Gymnocephalus cernua. Next base: position 3,412,808 of record CM042448.1, on the reverse strand, counting down.
TCTGGCTCAGGTTAAACATCAAGTAACCCAAACAATAAACGCCACAGAACTTATTAAGTCCTCCTATCATCCAGTTTGACAGTCAGTCATAACGGAAAGAGAACATAAATAAACTACTTTAAAGTAGGTTTCCTTCAGGGCTAAACTACGTGGTATCGGATCGGCGCATAAACCAGCATTTTAGGCCGCGTCGGAGACTTTTCCGATACTGGTATCGGAACATCTCTACCAGTTACCGCAACGACCGTCATACCTTAAACAAAAAGTGTTCTCCAGGTGCACGGAAGTGTTCACACGGCGAAATCTCCGTATCCCGTGGGACAGAAGGCGGCACTTTGGAGCGTATCGAGGCAGTTGACGAGGATTAGCGTGCCCGTCAGGTGCTTCCACTTCTTGGTGATGGGGTTCCTCATCTTGTCCAGGCCGAGGTGGAGCTCCTGGATCACGTCTCGGTAGCTGTCCCCGACGTGGGCGGCCCACGTCAGGAGGAAGTCGTAGGCTGGCTTCCACATGGACTTGAACGGTTGGGATCAGGATCAAAGACAGAGAGAATGGCACAGAGAGGAATACTTTTAGTGGTGCGAATTTGCCGAAATGTTAACAGATATAGGCTAAAAATAACTAGGGTTGGGTACCGAAACCCTGCGCTAATATGGCATTGGTGCCTAAATGACCGGTATCTACTGGCAACGCGGATTTCGGTGCCTCATATCGAGCAACTGAAATGCCGGCGCTTCTCTCGGATGCTCCGAAACGGACATTGCGGTCAACAGAAGCATGCTGCACTTGACGCTAGTTAACACTGCTAACGTTAGCCTACCGTTACCGTTAGCTAGTAGCTGGATTAAACAGGGTTAAAATGCTAATGTTAAACGGTGTAAAGTGTGACTGTATTTCACTGTAGAGGACGTGGCAGACGCAAAACTGTCTGCAGCAACACAGATGGTGCGTTCATTTGAAACTGGTAAGCCTCGTGGTGCATTCAAAGTTATTGCAAAATACCCTTTTCCCATCCAGCAATTTACTGGTGAAATAAGTTAGAAGTTATTGTTATTACATTATCAATAAATCAATCATTTCGACCATATGGCTTTAGCAATAAACAAGCCGTTCTTTAATGTCGCCAACTGTCATTTTGTGCTCTTTTAAAAAAAAATATTTTTTAAATAAGGTTAAGGCACCGACCGCACTGAACGCAAGAAGCATGAAACAGCTTTCACGCAGGTTTTTGCTCTTTCATACTACTCTCTACCGTTGTCTCTCTTAATACTACGTCATCTTACAGGTCCGCGGTCGAGCTGCTGCTCTGCCTGCTGCGTTCCACACAGACGCTAAAGGGTGATTTTTCCGTCGGATACGTCAACGCTGAGAGACACTGACCAAGCGTACTTTACGAGTCGGGAGTGAGACACACATGCAGACAGGTCCTCTGTTTTGAAAACCTGTGGAGGTACAGAGCCACCGTCTCTCACCTCATTGTCCAACAGACCGTTCTTGTCGCGGTATGGCGCCTCGTAGGCCTCCATCTGCTGTCTGGACACCCGAGCAAGTTTCTCGGCCAGTTCCCTCCAGCGGAACGCCACCTCCACCGCCGTGGTCAGCAAGACGAAATCAAGGACCAGTCTGGCAACCAGACCCTGGCAGTCCATCTTCAGCAACGCCTGATAGGGGGAGAGAGAGACACAGCAATCAGTGGACTGGTTGTTGTTTTTAATTAAGCCTGAGAGTCTTTTTGATACATTATTATTCAGGTCATTCATTACAAAATTCATTATTATTCACAAAGTAGTTGTTTTTTCACTTGCAAATTCTACTTTGCCTGAAGCTCATCTTTTACTGGCTCCTATAGAAATAGTTGTTTTCACCAACAAAAAGTTAAAAAAAAATGTTTAAAATGTTTAAAAAAAAACATCTAAAAAATACATTTTCAAAAACGCAACATATAAAGACCTAGAGGTGGGGGGATATGGATAAAATAATGTGTAATTTCAGATTGCGCTAATATATATAGGCTATACACTTTCTAGAAATTCAATTTAGAAAGTGTTTGTATAGATAAAATAGCAGAGTTAAATATCTGACAAATCAAAAATCCTGTAAACGGTTGATTTGCAACATTGCATCATGTTATGAATTAATTAATGGGATAGCTACATCGTAATCGCTATAGGAACCATGTGGACCGGTGGTTCCCAAATGGGGCTCCAACCTATTGGACTCCCTTTTCTAATAGTAGTAGTAGTAGTATGTTCCCTGTGTACAGTAGTAGTAGTAGTATGTTCCCTGTGTACAGCAGTAGTAGTAGTATGTTCCCTGTGTACAGCAGCAGTAGTAGTATGTTCCCTGTGTACAGCAGTAGTAGTAGTATGTTCCCTGTGTACAGCAGTAGTAGTAGTAGTATGTTCCCTGTCTACAGCAGCAGTAGTAGTATGCTCCCTGTGTACAGCAGTAGTAGTAGTAGTATGTTCCCTGTGTACAGCAGCAGCAGTAGTAGTATGTTCCCTGTGTACAGTAGTAGTAGTAGTATGTTCCCTGTGTACAGCAGTAGTAGTAGTATGTTCCCTGTGTACAGCAGCAGTAGTAGTATGTTCCCTGTGTACAGCAGTAGTAGTAGTATGTTCCCTGTGTACAGCAGTAGTAGTAGTATGTTCCCTGTGTACAGCAGTAGTAGTAGTATGTTCCCTGTGTACAGCAGTAGTAGTAGTATGTTCCCTGTGTACAGCAGTAGTAGTAGTAGTAGTATGTTCCCTGTGTACAGCAGTAGTAGTAGTATGTTCCCTGTGTACAGCAGTAGTAGTAGTAGTAGTAGTAGTATGTTCCCTGTGTACAGCAGCAGTAGTAGTATGTTCCCTGTGTACAGCAGTAGTAGTAGTATGTTCCCTGTGTACAACAGTAGTAGTAGTATGTTCCCTGTGTACAGCAGCAGTAGTAGTAGTATGTTCCCTGTGTATAGCAGTAGTAGTAGTATGTTCCCTGTGTACAGCAGTAGTAGTAGTAGTAGTAGTAGTATGTTCCCTGTGTACAGCAGTAGTAGTAGTATGTTCCCTGTGTACAGCAGTAGTAGTAGTAGTATGTTCCCTGTCTACAGCAGCAGTAGTAGTATGTTCCCTGTGTACAGCAGCAGTAGTAGTAGTATGTTCCCTGTGTACAGCAGTAGTAGTAGTAGTAGTATGTTCCCTGTGTACAGCAGTAGTAGTAGTAGTATGTTCCCTGTCTACAGCAGCAGTAGTAGTATGTTCCCTGTGTACAGCAGCAGTAGTAGTAGTATGTTCCCTGTGTACAGCAGTAGTAGTAGTATGTTCCCTGTGTACAGCAGTAGTAGTAGTAGTAGTAGTAGTATGTTCCCTGTGTACAGCAGTAGTAGTAGTATGTTCCCTGTCTACAGCAGCAGTAGTATGTTCCCTGTGTACAGCAGTAGTAGTAGTATGTTTCCTGTGTACAGCAGTAGTAGTAGTAGTATGTTCCCTGTGTACAGCAGTAGTAGTAGTATGTTCCCTGTGTACAGCAGTAGTAGTAGTAGTATGTTCCCTGTCTACAGCAGCAGTAGTAGTAGTAGTATGTTCCCTGTGTACAGCAGTAGTAGTAGTAGTATGTTCCCTGTGTACAGCAGTAGTAGTAGTAGTATGTTCCCTGTCTACAGCAGCAGTAGTAGTATGTTCCCTGTGTACAGCAGTAGTAGTAGTAGTATGTTCCCTGTGTACAGCAGTAGTAGTAGTATGTTTCCTGTGTACAGCAGCAGCAGTAGTAGTAGTATGCTCCCTGTGTACAGCAGTAGTAGTAGTAGTATGTTCCCTGTGTACAGCAGCAGTAGTAGTAGTAGTATGTTCCCTGTGTACAGCAGTAGTAGTAGTATGTTCCCTGTGTACAGCAGTAGTAGTAGTAGTATGTTTCCTGTGTACGGCAGAAGTAGTAGTAGTATGTTTCCTGTGTACAGCAGTAGTAGTAGTAGTAGAAGTATGCATGCGCGCACGCACGCACGCACGCACACACACACACACACACACACACACACACACACACACACACACACACAGGTTGCTCTAAAAACGAACTACTTAGTTCTGTGCTGCTGTCTGAACTAAGCAACGTTGCCACTGTTTCCTTCTGTTCTCGTCATTCCAACTCAACAGTTTCCTATTGGCTTCAGGAGATCAGACCAGAGGTCAGCGTCGCTCCAAACTCTTCAGCAAAGATCAGTCTAATGGCCTTCAGCAGCATCCTGAACGTCCCCGCCGCGTTACCCGTCTCGTCTCGACTGCCGATTACTCACATCCACGGGAACGCAGAAAAGTACTTCAGGTTCTGTGCTTTCTTTTAATGCAAATCTCATCAAAGCATGCTGTCGAACGCGTTTTCCTTTTCCAATATGGTTCAAAATCTTCAAGATCATTTATTGGAGCGCAATTAGTTTCTACTGATTCAGCCTCGCTGTCAAGAGAGCGACGCAAAAAACAGTCTGAGATGAGAATCTAAACTTAAGGGGAAAAACATACGGAAGCATAGTGCTGCCACGTATCCGCGTCACGTTATTATGTGAAAAGTTTTTTGTGACAACAAGATATTTTCACGTTTGAACAAGATATTTGCACGCTACTACAACATACAAACGTATGAAGTTATAGCAAGAACATTTTCTTGTTGTGCTACTATTTCAACGTGATCGTTTGCTATAACGTGATACTGATACGTTTTTCTGTTTCTGCCGTGGCTGCACTAAGCTTCCGTAAAAACTCAACTTGATCAATATCACATTATTACGTGGAAAACTGCATTGTAATAAGATGTTTTTCACGTTAACAAGATAACAAGATATTTGCAACATTTGAACTTATCAACCCTCTACTCATTGCAAAGGGAATTTTCAAATATCTTATTAAATGTACCTACTTAATGTATTTGCATTATTATATTGGCCAACCAGGTGCATGAGCATGTTTTATCAATCATAATTATTTAGTTGCATAATGTTTATGATTAGCAACTTTTTTTTACATTTTGGTATTGGTTTGGTATTGGTAAATCTTAACGTGTGAAGTAACTAGTAACTAAATCTGTAACAGATGAATGTAGTGGAGTAAAAAGTACAATATTTCTCTCTGAAATGTAGCGGAGGAGAAGTAGAAAGTGGCATGAAAAGAAAAAGACTCAAGTACAAGTACCTCAATATTTGGTACTTAAGTACAGTACTGGAGTACATGTACTTAGTTACATTCCACCGCTGGGTATCTGTACTTTCACTGGAATAAAAAACTCAATACTTCACAATATAGTCGGCTGAAATAGCGTTCATCAAGGCGTCTGTTAGCAGAAGCATGTTTCTCCGTCTTAAAGGAACAGACAGGGAGAAGTCGTGTCATTTCCATATTCATATTCATGAGAATAATCTATTTTACACCCTTTTTGACTTCTCCTCCCATCCTGTATCTCTCTATTACGAGCTGCAGCTCTGCAATAACGTGAGATAAAGGTTACGCTTCACAAACCAAACTGACGATGAAGATGATGAATTATTTGGTTTTGAAACGGACACCGTGCACCTGCCTCCTTTTCTCTCTCTCTCTCTCCCTGTCTGCCTCTAACTCTCTCTACCACCTGGCTGACAAGCACTTTGGCCTTCTACTGCCATGTCCTCCGTCGGATCAGTCTAAGTCAGAGGTGCCAAAATTCCTTCATACCACGGGCCAGAATGGATCTGGAGTGAAAGCCACCGTAATACCGTAATTCTTACGAAGTTTAACAGCACTGTGCTGTACGCTGCCGTAAAACTCAGATTAAGTACTTTTCGTAGTCATTACAGTTAGGATTTGACAGCACTTTCAAAATAAGAGAATAATAAGCATGAGCATGTCAGATTCCATGGCGGGCCAAAACAACAGAGAGCACGGGCCAAGGTCTAAAAAAAAAAAGACCCGGTCCCAACACTGACACACACACACACACACGCACACACACACGCACGCACACGCACAAAACGCATAACATATGACAACGTTGTTGCATTCACAAATCTCTCCATGAAATGCCAGGATGTCGAAACGAATGCACCGCAACACGTTTCCTTTTTGTCCCCGTTTCCAGTCTGGTTTCAGTCAACGTTTCCACATTAATAACTAACGACATGATTCTGCTCTGAAAATAGAAAAACTGTCTGAAAAACACGGAGGTAGCGGCGACCTGCAGGAAGCCCAAAGCAGACGGACAGATGGGGCTGACAGCTGACCTGGCGGCTGTCAGCGACGGGAAGGAGGGAGGAGGGGGAGAGGGGGAGAGGTGGAGCGGAGGCAGATGATGACACTGACGGAGAGAAAACAGAAAGAAAGGCAGAGGAAGGAGGAGAATAACAGCAGGCAGAGAGAAAGAGAGAAAACCCCCATATCTAGATGAGTCTATCAATCACCTGATGCAACCTGAGTAAACGGGCACGTCGCCCACTTATGGTGCGTTCAAATCAACTCGGACGCGTTGTAAGTGTTGGGCACGGACATGGAAAGTGTGGGGAGGCATTTCCCACCGTATACCCCGTGTCTGCTACGGCCTTGGCTGTCACTCCACTTAGGAGCAGTCGGAGGGAAAAAGAGACGAGTCGTGCCGCTTATTCGTCAGTAACTTTGGGTTCAACATTGGTCGGGCGGGCCCCGAGACATGTCTGCATAAATTGAAAAAAGAGACAAAACCTTGAAAAAAAAAAAACATGGAAAAAACATTGAAAAAACATTGAAAAAACATTGAAAAAAGCGCAAAGAACTTTGGAAAAGCCAAAAAAAAAAAAAAAATGTGAAAATATTCTAACAGATTCCTCCAGAAAGACGCAAAAAAACGTCAAAAACGCGACACAAACGTCCAAAAAAGCAACAAACACTTTCGGAAAAAGCCCACAATGGATTATTGGAGGGGTTGTAACCCTACGCCTTACGCCCCCCCCCGGTGTGTAACGGCCTTTACTCTTGACTTTTAGGACTAAAGACCTTGGTTTTGGATGGGAGTCTACAAGCAGGGGGATTGATTACGTCCCCAGCATGCAAGAGCGCTTCGCCGCGCCTCTCTGCATAGATCTATTATTAACCAACGCTCCCCTTGGCCTCTCAACCACTCTCCGCTCTCTCATCCGTCTGTAACCCGAGCCTCGGCGTTAAAAAGATCTGCCCGGGCCGTGTCGGATGCCCCCTCTAGGCCTCCAGCATCGTCCTGATCAATGCCTGCTCACGTTTCACATGACAACGCCTGTCGGTCCGCGTGGAGGAGAGGGGGAGACGTTGGAGCGCTGGAAGAAGTATTCAGATCCTTTACTTTAGTAAAAGTACAAATTCCACACTGTAAAAATACTCTGTTACAAGTTAAAGTCCTGCATTGAAAATGTTAAGTAAAAGTGTGTAAGTATCATCAGGTTAAAGTATTAAAAGTAAAGAACTCTCCTCCCGTTGTAGAAAGTGTAAAGGATCAACCAGTCTGATCATCTCAGCTGGACTTGTAGGTCGTTATATTGTCGGCAAGTTTGCTAATCGAGGATTTTGACGCCAGTAACTGTAGGACTGTTTTATAGACTGACACATATGTAACGCTGTTTTCTTTAAGGAGAAGATTTGGTGATTTAAGCCCTTGTGACTCACTGGACAATGTTCCTGCAGCCTGATGACAATTTACTGCTGTCTGGGGAAAATGTCACAAGGGGACACGGACACACACACACACACACACACACACACACACACACACACACGGGCGCCGCCAGGAATTTTGGGCCCCATGACAGAAAATCAAATTGGGCCCCCTCTGTGCAGCTGTTGTCACCACATCTCTAGGACCTCACTGTCCCATCAAAAGCTTTACAGAACTCTAATTAAAGGCTTGCAACTGTCTTGCTTCTTGTACTTCAATACTAGTACTAGCACAATATGTACTGCTGGTGATTTGTACATGCAAGTCTAGTATGCAGTTCACTATTTGAAGCAAGATTAAAAGCAACCATAAAAAATGTGCTGGAGGCCATCTTTACAGTCTCAATGTATTTGTATTGTAAAATTTGACAAAATGGAAAATTCTCAACAAAATTATTATTATTATTATTAATGAAAGATTAAAAAAAGAAAAACAAACAAACTTAAATATATGAATATATATTAACTGCCCTTCATGATGGGAATAATAAAGTCTGTATCTATAGATGTCATTCCATAATTCAGTCTAAATGAACGTATCAAACTGGATTGTTTTAATATTGTCTGTATCTTACATGCAGGCTCAGGTAAACTACTCACTGTTTCCAACTGTCCAGCATCAGTACAGACAGTAGGTTGTTTTTTTAAATTTTATTTCATAATGATCATTATTTGAGAAAATAATTGTTATTAATGTGTTTGAATTTCTGTCATTAATACATATTTCATTTTCTTTTTTGTAATGGTGAAAAGAGCAAGAGACCCACAGACTCCCTGCAGTGATGCTAACTTTCATGTCACTGAACCCAATGTTGCTCACCTTCTTCACTGGGATGGGGGGGGGCACAGTTAGGGGGAGACTGGGGTGCTGCTGACTCATCTGTTAAGTCTGCTAAAAGGGGCAGGGACAATGATTTAATATGAATATCTTGCTAAACGTTTCCCTGCACTGATTAAATGTAGGCTAACACTAGTCTGTAGCTAGCTATCTTATTTCACTATAGGGACATTAATCCAACAGGTTAATACCACTCACAGACTACAGGCTACCACCTTTCTTGGTGAAAAACTGGGTTACAGTTTGACTCCCTTTCCTTTGTCTTTCCTCTCTCTCTTTTCTCTCTTTCATTTTTTGAAAACCAGATTTTGATTTAACGTTACGTGGCAACATTGTGGTCACTGTAGTTCTGGCGCATCTACAGACTGCAACTAAACACCGTCACTGAGTGCGCTAAGGCAGGACCAAACCATTTCATGCAGATACAGGGGGGTGGTCGGTCAATATGGATGTTTACTTTTTGGTCAATGGGGATGTTTAACATTTACTGCCAAAAACAAGTAAAATCAAAGAGATCATTAATTATTATTATATTCGAAATATATATATGCTGAATGATGATAGTTTAATAACTTTATATTAGTTTTTACTTATTTTTTGGGGCCCCTGTCAGTCATGGGCCCTTGGAATTGTCCTAACTTTTCCCCCCTATACGGCGCCCCTGCATGCACGCACGCACACACACACACACACACACACACACACACACACACACAGGAGTGATTTACAACGGGTGTAGTGCAGCAGCACACTGAGCAGTAACGTTTTTGCAGCAGTAAAGTTTTAAATGCGGCTGTACATAAAAATCCCGGAGAAAAATCAAAGGACAACCGCTTTGATTTTTTTTTTTTAAACCAATCTACATTTTTCAATAAAAACTGATGAAAAGCAAAACGCTGGCCTAACTGAGCGAGAGATCTGCTGCTGATGTTAGAGGAGTAATCTCACATCAAAGGCCTTTCAGAGATGACCATATAACAGAATGCGTGTGCTGCAACGCACGTGGACAAATCTTTCCATCGAGGTCAACGGAACAGAAGTCTGTATCGTCCTTGATGATAAAAGTGTTTCTGACTTCAGAAGGAAATTGCTGTGAGGGTTAGGGACATTAGAGCGTGCTCGTTTTCGTTTTCTTCCAGTAAATGTAAAACAAAATGGAGCCCAGAGGAGTCAAGGATGGAGCTTGGTTCAGAGATAAGAAAGCCGAGGCCCTCTTTGTGAACACAGTACGTTTAAAAGCCTCAGCAAGAGTTGAAGGTATAGCCGCCAGAATAAAAGCCTTTTTATATAAAAAAAAACAACAACATAAAAGCATGCCTCCTTTGCTTTGGACTTTGTGAGATTATAGGGAGGTTGCACCACGTTTAGCTTTTGCTTTAAAGTGCCCATATTATGAAAAAATCCCTTTTTCTAGGATTTGGGGTGTTATTTTGTGTCTCTGGTGCTTCCACACGCATACAAACTTGGGAAAAAACATCCATGCTGTTCTGAGTGAGATACGGTTTCTGAATGATTCCTGCCTTCAGTCTCTGGGTGAGCTGGTCAACATCTGCTCGGCTTTCTACGTCAGTAGCAGAAACAAGGTGCAATCAGATTGGTCCTTGAGTCCGACTGCCCACTGGCCGATTCAACAAGTCAAATCGGCCAAAAAATGAAGGCCGACGGCTCCTCCGACTGACGACGGCACGGAACACACCGACCAGACTCGAGTCACCGACCTCGCCAGACTGTCGGACGGCCGATAATCGGGTTGGTGTGTCCGCGCCTTTACAAGAGCCAGCTGAAGTAAGCTAACGGCGGTGAATTAGCCGCGCGCTACCCTTTGCCATACTCACACCTACTGTATCTCCCTGCTGCAAAAACTCACAGGGCGCTGCTGGTTTTTCGGGGTATTGACCGTATTAATAAGTCGCCCCAAATTAACATCAATGCTGTCAACACATCCGGGACCGTACTTCTGTTCTTCACAATAAAAGACGTGCTTCAACAACTCCAAATGATGCATTAAAAGCTCCTCAATGCCCACTTTGAATGTAAGTGTTCTCACAGCTTTCTGCCATCAAAGTCACTTTCATACACTAATTAGACATGTAAATGTCCATATATGAAAATGCACACGTAGATTCTTAGATATGTGTGTGAACTAATTTTATTTGCACTTCGCTCAGGAAAAGCACCGTGAAAAGACAGGACATATCCGGATACAGCCAATGGCTGCGCACGGTGTCCGAACATGGACGCCGTTACTTAACAGTCAGAGTTCCGTTTAGCAAGGCACTTGACTCCCCGGCTGCACTGAGCATGTCGCCGTGACAAAAGTGCATGCACGCTTCATCAACTCTGCCTGGATGAACAGCAGTTGGCAAATGTACTTTGCTGAAGTACTTTTTGAATAATGGCATATGGCGAGGGAAATGTCTCGGGACTATTTTGCTTCCCCCAGGGTGTCGGCGCTGATGGAGAGGCCGGCGTGCATTTGCCTGACAGAGTTGTTTTCACTCTAACTGCAGATTCTGTGCTTCTCTTTACAGTTTTTCATGTGGTGGCTGTTCCCACTGTGAGCCACCTCAGGCTGTAAGACAAGTTGTTTACCCTTCACATGACTGAGCATAAGGACTCAAATTCTTCCAGTTCACACAGTCACATTGTCTGACTGCAACGCATGAACTCATGTTAAGGGGCTGAAGTGCAAAGAGGTGTGAATCAATCAGACAGCGAGTGACTCTGACTGTTAAGGAAATTGCATTTTTGTTCTTTTTAGGCTCAACAAAACTTAGCTAAGTGATGCAGCAACCATCTGAGCGATGCTCAGTTTGTAACGTACATCATTTGAGCATAATAGCTGTTGCAGCAGTGTTATGGTAATGACGGACAATTTTCCTTAACATGTATCTCTGCAGTAAATGCTTTTGCTGAGCATGAATGTTTTTGCAGCAATGTTAACAGCTAGAAGAGACAGGGAAATGGCACCAAATGTACGACTTTATGTACTGTATTTGTCCTCTGTTCAAGGACAATTCAGTAATCGTGAACTTGACCTATGCTCTTCTCCGAAAAACAAAATGAACTGCAATTGTCATTTATTAAATAAAAATGCAATATATTGGCTGTTTACAGCTTCTCAAATGTGAGAATGTAATACTTTTCTCTGTCCTACATCATCATCATCTTGACTGTAACGTAACAGCCAACATGCAAAGAAAGAAAGACATCACCTTAGGCTTTGAGAACTTGCTATGGGCCTTTTCACTATTTTGAATGGATTATGGATAATAACTCATTGAAATGTAGACCTCAATTGGTTCAGCTCTTCATTCTCTGTCTACAGTCTGGACAGTGACAGTTTTTTTCCCCCCTAATAACTTCAAAGGTCAGGTTTGTACTTCCTACCTTAAGGAAAAGGGGATGCAGCTTCACAGTTTCTGACTGAACAAGGCCGAAGCTTAAGGGCACCTTAACGTCAGTTGCTCATTTGGGTCACTGCAGTACTATCAATACACTGTTCTCTATTTTGACCTATCTTAATATGCACGATAGTCCACAATACAACAGAAACCAATAAGAAATAAAAGACATGGTTGGTCTTACCATCATGAGTTCCCTCTGGAAGGACTTCCTCTCATTGTTCTCCATGTTCGTACACTCCTCTTTGAGTTTCTCCAGAACCGACGCCACCTTCTCCGGCTCATTGTCCAGCTCGGTTCGGAGAAAATAATTAAGTGGTAAATTCCCATACCCAAGGGCGTCTGCAAATGCCCTCCAGTTGCCCACATTCTCCATTAAAACCGTCCTCACTGTTGCGTAGATGTACGTAAGAAATTTGCAAGGCTTCAGGATCTGCTCCAGCAGCATTGTGGTTGTTAGGTCCGGCCCACACCAATAAATAGGCTTGACCTTACCCAGAACTAAAACATTCTTGGCATGGACAAGGCCTATCTTCCCCTGGTAGTATCCAATGAACCACTCTTTGGTCCGCAGCTGCCCTCGCAGTTTGATTTTGTCCTCGCTGAGCAAAGCAATAACATCCCCCTTTTTGTACTCCAACAGATAAGTACTCTTGTGCTGCCTATTCACTGTTTTGATCAACTTGCCAAATTTAAGGATGGTAATGCATCGGTCCTGAAACTTTGGGTATTTGGAAGTGACAGCCAGTGGTGACAGGACAATCTTATCCACCTCTTTCTTTTTCAGAAACCTCCTCTGGCCCATTGTCCTCGCTCCGGTCTGTGGTGGCGGTGATGGCGTTTGGACGCAAAACTGGGTGAGGATACAGTCAAGGGCGTCCTTGATTTGGACCCTGAGAGTAAAATCTGAGATGCTGTTGGGGTCGCGCGATGTGATCATGTACAGGAGCCTGTTGACTTTCCCCAGTTTGACCTGAAATCCCTGAATCACCCCGGTACCCTCGCTCGCCTTCACCTGATAGTTGGACATGTTGGAGTACAATCCGACCTGGAGGTCCTGAGGGTACCCCAGCACAAACTGGTGCTTCCCCCACAGCTGGAGGGCCACTGGCGGGGTGGAGCTAGCCTGCCGGCCCACCTCATTTACCAACAATGTATTGGGGGCACAGTCATGCCCAAACATTGCCACAACTGTTTTGAAAGAAGGGTGAATGTGCTTGGGACCGTAGACGCCCAGAGTTACTTTCCTCTGCACATGGTCCCAAATAGTGGTATTGTGGCTGATGTACTGTGCCTTAACCACAACAGCCACATACATACAAGGCTCTAAACTATCCAGCTGCACCTGGACTGTATCCTTGTAAATGTAAGCATTAGGGATGGGCGTGTAAGGCCCTTCTTTGCAGTCACTTCGAACGCAAAGCACCTCTGCCGTGTGACAACTTTCCTTCTTGACAGTCACCAATACCTTGATCTCCAACGTGATAAAGGACCTAGTCTCCATGTTGCTCAGCTTGATCTCCACCACGGGGCTAACCGTGGAGCAGTGGTCACCGTTGAGCTCCAGAGGAGGGTCTAGTAAAGCTTTCATGGAGATCTGCTGGTGGTCTCCATGGCTGACGTGGCCTTCAGGGATATGTATGGTGATTTGGGTGTCTGGGAGCTGAACAACTCCTCCGTTACTGCCCAACCTGCACACAATGTTGGTCTCCACCGGCTGCGTCTGGCCCCACCCAGGACTCTGACCCAGGGAGTCAAGGTCATGGCAAGACCTGGCTAGCTTTCTGTGGTTCAACCAAGCAGTCCGGAAGTCCTCCCTGCTCTGAAACTGCTCCGGTGAAGGAGCCTTAAGGCCTGTGAAGAATCCAGAGGAAGGTAAGGTTGGATTTGACTGCGCCTGCAAGACTGACAGTTCTGAGAGACTGTGGGAGCGTTTACTCCTAAAAAACGGGTTATCCCTGTTGAGGTTATATCCAACCTCTTGATTTGGGCTGGTGGGGGTAGTATTGTTAATGTGGCAGCTGCTGAACCCATTGGTCATGGTTGTACTAGTGTTAAAGTTTGAGCAAGATGATGGAGATGCCAGCGCATCAAACAGAATAAGATCTGTTGAGTTCCTTACACCTACATCTTTGCAGTTTTGATCTAACGGATGGATAAAGGGGTTCACAGAGAGGGGACTGTTGTTGTAAATTGGGGAGGGCTTAAGGGTTATCCCTGTCCACTCCCCCAAACCTCCAAACTCCTTCGACCCATCCTCGTATCCTTCCCCGAGACTGTCAATCATCCCGCTGTCGCTAAGCATAGAGTTCCTGAAGTTGACCGGCTGGACGTAGGCGGCTGGGATGTAGCCCATTTCCGTGTTGTTGTGGGCGTACCACCACTCTCCACCTGACGTGTCCAACACATAGAGGCGATCCCCTTTGGAGAACTTCAGCGTGGTGAAGTTGCTGGGGCAATAATCCTTTATGGCAACCACTTCCTGCACAGCTCCATAGGAGGCTGAAGTGTCCAGCCTTAAGGCACTGGGAGAAGGCACTGAAATGGAAAAAGATGTTAGACAGAATCTCTTAAACCTATTAGTGACGGTCTTCAGCCTTGATTGCAATGTGGTTTGGTAACTGGTTTGTCACTTAATCACTACAGGGCTGATTACTCAGTTAACAGGGGTTATCTCATAATCAGACACAATAATGGCCCAGTTCAAATTAAGAGGGGATGGTACTGTAGATACAGACACAATATACTCTATATAATAAATAGCAGGTACTTGATCCTGGAAAAAAAACTAGTCCTCCAAACCATATGACAATATCATTGTTTATTCCTACCCTCTGATACAACCCACAAGAGCATATCACAGAATAGCGCCCCTAGCGGTGGCAGGAAGTACAACCTCATATCTAAACCAGAGACCAAGTCGGTTGCGGTTTTGAGCATAAAGGTCGTGATTTTAAAAGTTGTGAGATGGTCCCAGTTTGGTTATGTTTAGGCACAAAAACAAATTAGTTATGTTTAGAAAAAGGTCGTGATTTGACACAGGAATCTAAACTCTCTCTCCCGGGTGGAAGTCCTGTGTTTGTTGGATCCATCCATCACCCCAACCTGCCTCCTTATGTGGATATTTTGGCGATCTTATATTTCGTCACCTTGCCTCCTGCTTTGCACAACTACTAGTGCCATTAGAGAGCAGCTGAGCCGAGAGTAGAGTAGTAGTTTATGTTATATAAACGTGAATGTAGGTCCTATTTTGCTGCTTGAACAAACGTCTGAGGGCATTTTTCAGTCTCAAAAGGCTCAAGAACAAAGGAAGCCAAAATAGCTCCCAAAATAACCCAAACCTTCAATCATTCTGAATTCAAGGACATTTTCAGATCACAAAGTAAAAATATGAGCAGATGAACTGCATAATTTATTGCATCATCTTCTATTTTTAGTTCACGTCATTAGTGTTTTATAGAGCATGTAAACAGAGCTGCAATGAAGTGCAAACAGTCAAGTGAAAGAATAATACTGCTTCCAACATATGGCAAAAGATGAAAAGCACAAAATTGAAAACGACAAATTCTAAAGATATTGAGTTAATTAGTAATGACTCATATCTGAATAATTGATGTTGTACCTTAAAGTACACATAGTTTCTCTATAACAACAATGGCGTTAAACTGTTGTGGACACAGCAAAACACTGACCTTTGACATCGTTAAGACTGGCCCCGGTGAGCCCTTCGCTAAGGTCGACGAGCGTCCCCTCAGACTTGCAGCGAGGAAGGACGTTATTGTTGTTCGTCACTCTGATGATGCGGTGGGCAGCCATGGCTGGTGCTCAACATAGAATTCGCTCATTGGCAGCTTTTCGCCTGGATGGGAAACAAACAAAGCATTTCAGGGTGGGAGCGACCAGCGACCAGCCAACTTTAAACACATCTGCATTCAGGCATTGAGCTGATACTTGAATCTAGAGCAAATTCGGAACAGCAACGGCGGAGCAGAAAGCCCAGTTCAGACCAACATGTGGGAGAGGTTTTTTTTCTTCTAAATTGATGCAAAGACCTAGAGCGAGCAGCTAAGAGGAGGAGAAAGAGAGAGGGATGGGATTAAGGAGGAGAGCAATCGAAAAGCAAGAAAGAAATGAAACAGAGAGATTTAGGTTCTGAGGGGGAAGTGACAACGAAGGAAGGGCAGGAAGATAATATTAAACCTGAGGCAACAGCCGCTCAGGGAAGAACATCTCATTATGTGAACACCTGAATATTGCATTCATATGTAGCTTGTTAAACCCCAGGCGCTAACATGCTGCTATAGCAGCCTCTACACTTCTGGTCTCAGTCATTCTGATCAGATGTTGAACCTATTTGCTGTTATTTTCATGTTAAACGTGGCCAAAGATTCAAATAATGAGGTGACCGTATCTTAGAGAAACCCCTGTGATTACTACTACTCTACTCTCGGCTCAGCTGGGTTTTTCTATGATTGGTCAGCTGCTCCAGGAAGGCGCTACTGCAGTGTTTACACTGTCGCATGTAGCTGCATGCTTACGCCACGGAAAGCTCTGACCTTGGCTGCCAGTGTTGTTAATTTCTCCAATTTCGGGTCACATTACTGCTTAGTCTCACACTGCCAGACCTTCCTCCACGGCGCAGCGTAGGAGGGTCTGGCTAGACCACACAACCATACGGGATGGGAGAAAAAATACGTTTCTTTAAACCAATCACGAGTGTCTCGGGCGGGACGGCGCTATGCACCAGACGGAGCCACGGTGCCGCTGCAAAAAAACCTCGGGAAGGAACTTGTTTTGGTGGAACATGTGTACGTTCAAAGGTAGTTTTAGTCGTGCAACAGAAAACTCCGATTGGACAGATAGTCTAGCTAGCTGTCTGGATTTACCCTGCAGAGATCTGAGGAGCAGTTAACCAGAGTCCTCACAAATCAGCCGGAGGTTAGAACGCCAGCACAAAGAGAGAGGAAGGGGGCGGACATCCCGCCGATAGAGGGACATCCGGCGGAATTACTGCCGCCAACGGAACAACCCCGGCAGTGGAACGCCGTGGATAGAGACTAACAAGCCTTTATTGGTGTTTTTTCACAGTACAAAGTCCTGCTATATACTCCGTTGCACTTGCAGTCAGCCTCCAAAGACTGTACAGAGACAGCAACAGATGTGGAGACTCAGAGATGCAGAAACATCGACCAATCAGAACACACTGGGCTTATGCGGGAGGGGGGGGCCCCAAAGAGACAGGCAGAGGGTGAATAGAGGTGCAGCAGCCATGGGCAGTATGAATAAAATAAAGTGTCTTTTTGAACATTAAAGCATCTAAAACGCATTCTAGCAGAAACACAAAATACAAAACAAGTAGGTCTATGCAGCTGAAAATGCTGCACTGCTCTGTGTGTTTAAAGTATTTACATCTCGGATTGTGTCTCCAATTTCCTTCACTGAGATGTGATTCAATTTTGAGTGTGAAAACACACAAGTCAGCGGAGGACAGTAATCTGATTTAGAGACGCAGCGAGAAATTGTTCTGCAGCAGAACGTTGTTTCCCTTCAGCCACAAGAGACTTTCATTCTTCCTGCGGGATGTTGGCGAGCAACAGTGGGAACACTTGCACACTAATGATGCCATTTCAATCCGATTAGAAACACAGGCTGTAGAAGCTGGCGTGTAAAATGCCTTTTTTGCTGTTCACTTCATTAGCGCTTTAGTGTTTGGCGCTGGATCTCTGCTCCGTGTTTTTCCCATTAAACGCTGAGGATTTTCAGATGCAGGTGTTTTTGACTTACATTGCAGCTTGTTTCTCTGCTGCTGACTGCAGCGATCTCGCTTAATACTGGACCAATGTCAAAGATTGTTGTTCCCATCAGTCACTCAGACACAAAAACATAAACATAAAATACTGAAGTTACATGGTAACACATGGGTTGAAAAACAAAGTTACCCTTCAACTAACCTTTTTTTTCAGTCAATCCTAAGGTGCTCAGACGGAATGTTCCAACATCTACATTTCCATTTCAAGAGAGCAAACTCAACCTGCTGATGAAGACCACTAAGCGATCAAAAGCTCTAAAACAAGCAAGTAAGAAAGACCTTGAGCTGAGATTGTTTAGCCATTTTCCAAGTTCAAGAAGAAACTGTCAAACTCAACTTTGTGTCCCGTTTCAATCCGCTTTAGTACAGATGAAGTAGTGATATTATCTTTTCTTCTTTTTTTTTACATAACCGATTAAGATTATGAAGACCAATGTTTCACGTTATTACTTAGAAATCAGATTAGTGTAGAACGCCAGCTGTAGCCCGGTCACTAAAGAGTGCATGTTCCTCAACACTATCACAACTTCTTCTTCCTGATTCATTCATATGACCCCTTTCACAATTTTCCACTCAGTTTGAACAATATGATACAAAATGGCAAAGTGGCTTTACTTTTTTTGTGACGAGCATCAGTACTTTTGTTTCTCATGCCCCAAAACAAAGTGTTGTAGCAGAGGTGCACTCTGGGATGCATGGAGCACGGCTTGTTTAAACGGCTGCATCTGTTTCAAACGGGAGTTGTGCTAAAACGCGTGCAGTCAAACTCCACCGGGTTGACATTTCATTTTCCTGCACCCTCTCTGCTCGCCGGGGGGAGTGCGTCGCTCGTCGATAAAACCCCTCCTCAGCGGGCAGCCGGAGCGAGGCTGCGATCAATAACAGGCCGACAGACAAAGACGCTGTCACCGGCTTTGATATAACATGGAGGCCATCCCCCGCTGACTGCAGCAGGAGGCGAGACAGATACAGGGAGGGGGGTTGGAAAAAGATAAGGAGGAAGCTGCTGTTCGCTGCGAAGGGAAACGCAGCAGGAGGTTCAGTTCATATCAAACTGGAAAACTGACACAAGCATTTAAAGGGTGACTTCGGGGGTTTGGTTTCCAACAAGTTTTCCCTATGTGTGTGTGTCTGAGTGACTGATGGGAACAACAATCTTTGACGTTGGTCCAGTATTAAGCGAGATCGCTGCAGTCGGCAGCGGCGAAACAAGCTGCAATGTAAGTTATTGGGAATTGCGCCGCTTGTATTTACGTTCACAAAATTGCTGTTTTTGCCATTGACGGGCTCAGATTAACATTATAACATGATGGAAAGGATTTCTAAGGTGGTCGACCTTTCTGTTAAAGAGTAAGATCCTTTTTTTAAACATTAAAACATCTGGGAAATTGCGTTTGCTAAACCCACCAGACTCCATGTAAATAAACAGTAATTTTAGCATCGTAAAACACACGTCATTCAAAGTGGACAGAAACAAAACAAAACTATGAAAAGCCGTTTTGGGTCGTCTTTCCACTTTTCCAACCATCACAACTCTAGTTTTGGTTGAAATAAACACATTGTTTACTGATTTGCATGTGAGAATATGCTGGCTCTATACACGCTAAAAGTATTGTTTATTTAAATGGAGTCTGGTGGGTTTAGAGCTAGTGACTTCAGAGCTGTTTCTGGTTGCACAAATGAATTTACTCTTTTCAAAAAAGTCTATGTAATATGTAGTCTTTATGTAATATGTGGTAGTCATTATGTCTGCATGTATGTATTTATGTTTGTTGGTACCCCTCTTTTAATATGTTATGTTATTTGTACTATTCTGTATTTTATTTTCTATTTGGACCTTGAGTCTGTAAAAAAATAAAGTTATAACTGTAGGGATCATTTCCATAATGTTGTCAGACACTTAAAATAATAATCTGAGCCTGTCAGCGGCAAGAACAGCACTTTTAGTGGACGGAATTGACGATGCACATTTGCCCCATAGGGTTACATCGCAGCCCGGTTCGTGGCTGCCTGTTACAGCAATCTCGCTAAATACTGGACTAGAGATTGTTGTTCCCATCAGTCACTTACACACAAAAACATAGGACAATAGAGTACAAGTTGAAAAAACCCCGCAGAAGTTACCCTTTAAAAACAAACGCCAGTTAAACAAGACTGTTACCCTGCATGTGACCTCTTTTGCAGACAGGATTTAAATTACAGAGAGAGCGCTAAAGAAGAAGCTCTCATGGGGTCTTAGCAGACTGCTGGAGGGCGTGTGGGTTAGCCTTCCTCAAAATTGGAAAGATAAATATTCCCCACCCCCCCACGTGTGCATCGATATGTGAGTCGGTGAAATGCTCTGTGTTATTAACTTGTTTCAGTCAGGCTGACAGAGTGGAGGAGTGGTGAGTCTACGGTTTAATTAGCCGAGAGTCAGCCGGTCCTAATCCCTGGATGAATGCTGCTATAATAACCCGTTTGCAGCAGCCATATGTTCACGGAGAGTTTATTACTTTTCCATCACAGCTGTTAAAAATGAGCAGATTACGGGACAGCGAATGGCACGCGGCAGCACAGACCTGCTGGAAAACAAAATCATGTCAAACTGAACCAATAGTGATACTCAAATTTAAGCTACCGTTGAATTTCCTGTGTAAATATTCAAATAGGCAGTAATTCCGGATCAAAGAAGGAGGCCGAAGGGCTAAAAGTCTCTTAAGTCATGATGAAACAAACCGAAGACGGACTCCTGACTCAGTCTGAGTCGTGATTCTTTACCATCACTATAACAGAATCAAATGAAAACAACTTTAAATGCTTGTTAGCTGACCACCTAAACCGAGACCAGGTCATCACAAAGACCAGAATGTAGACACAAGACAAGCCGAGACAAGACAGAGACAAGACAGAGACAAGACAGAGACAAGACCGAGACAAGACAGAGACAAGGCCGAGACAAGACCAAGACAAGACCGAGACAAGACAGAGACAAGACCCAGACAAGACAAGACAAGGCCGAGACAAGACCGAGACAAGACCGAGACAAGACCGAGACAAGACAGAGACAAGACAGAGACAAGACCGAGACAAGACCGAGACAAGACAGAGACAAGACCAAGACAAGACAAGACAGAGACAAGACCGAGACAAGACAGAGACAAGACAGAGACAAGACAGAGACAAGACCGAGACAAGACCGAGACAAGACAGAGACAAGACCGAGACAAGACAGAGACAAGACCAAGACAAGACAGAGACAAGACCGAGACAAGGCCGAGACAAGGCCGAGACAAGACCAAGACAAGACCAAGACAAGACCGAGACAAGACAGAGACAAGACAGAAACAAGACAGAGACAAGACAGAGACAAGACAGAAACAAGACCGAGACAAGACAGAGACAAGACCGAGACAAGACTAAGACAAGACCAAGACAAGACCAAGACAAGACAGAGACAAGACCGAGACAAGACAGAGACAAGGCCGAGACAAGGCAGAGACAAGACCAAGACAAGACCGAGACAAGACAGAGACAAGACCGAGACAAGACAGAGACAAGACCAAGACAGAGTCAAGACAAAGACAAGACAGAGACAAGACCGAGACAAGACAGAGACAAGACCGAGACAAGACAGAGACAAGACCGAGACAAGGCCGAGACAAGGCCGAGACAAGACAGAGACAAGACCAAGACAAGACCGAGACAAGACAGAGACAAGACAGAGACAAGACCGAGACAAGACCGAGACAAGACAGAGACAAGACAGAGACAAGACCAAGACAAGACAGAGACAAGACAGAGACAAGACAGAGACAAGACCGAGACAAGACCAAGACAAGACAGAGACAAGACCGAGACAAGACAGAGACAAGACAGAGACAAGACCAAGACAAGACAGAGACTTTGAGGGGTAGAGACAGAGACAAGACCAAGACAAGACAGAGACAAGACAGAGACAAGACCAAGACAAGACAGAGACAAGACCAAGACAAGACAGAGACAAGACCGAGACAAGACAGAGACAAGACCAAGACAAGACAGAGACAAGACCGAGACAAGACAGAGACAAGACAGAGACAAGACCAAGACAAGACAGAGACAAGACCAAGACAAGACAGAGACAAGACCAAGACAAGACAGAGACAAGACAGAGACAAGACCGAAACAAGACAGAGACAAGACAGAGACAAGACAGAGACAAGACAGAGACTTTGAGGGGTAGAGACAGAGACAAGACAGAGACAAGACAGAGACAAGACCAAGACAAGACAGAGACAAGACCAAGACAAGACAGAGACAAGACAGAGACAAGACCAAGACAAGACAGAGACAAGACAGAGACAAGACAGAGACAAGACAGAGACAAGACAGAGACAAGGCCGAGACTTTGAGGGGTCGAGAACAAGACTTTGAGGGGTCGAGAACAAGACTTTGAGGGATTGAGACCGAGACTTTGAGGGGTCGAGAACGAGACTTTGAGGGATTGAGACCGAGACTTTGAGGGATCGAGACCGAGACTTTGAGGGATCGAGACCGAGACTTTGAGGGGTCGAGAACGAGACTTTGAGGGGTCGAGACCGAGACTTTGAGGGGTCGAGAACGAGACTTTGAGGGGTCGAGAACGAGACTTTGAGGGGTCGAGACCGAGACAAGATCAAGACTTGATTGACAGAACTGTTTGGTTCGTTTCCATGCATCGAGTACTTTTACTTTTAATACTTTTAAGTACGTTTTCCTGATGATACTTAC
>CM042448.1:3370371-3387871 GCA_023631565.1 Gymnocephalus cernua | reverse complement strand
GTCCACACGCCGTCTTTGACATCAAATTCAAAGTCAAATACGGAGGCCCTGAGGGGACATGAGCAAAAAACTCAAATCTACTTCCACGTGAAACTTTCAAGTTTTGCGGTGAAACAGTGAAAACAGTGAAAACAGTGAAAGTTTGCATGAATACAAATAACGAAGTAAGGTACAGATACGTGAAAATTCTAAGTTACAGCAACAAAGTATTTGTACTTTGTTACATTACAACACTGGAAGTCATTTCTGTTTGTGTTCACTGTGGCAAACTTTCTCCTTCTTCTTCTTCCTCTTCCCCTTTTTTTGTCTCAATCTGCTTTTTATACCTTTCCTTTGCCTCAGCTGCTCTTGCTCCCCCTATCACTTCCTTTACTTGTCAATATCTAGATAATTGAAACGGCCAGCCTGCACTGACTCAGCCCTGATTTACTTGAATGAACAAAAAGAGGACGCCCACTGCTAACGTCCATCACCTTCCCGTTCAAAAAAAAGTGAAAAAGTGAAATCAAGTCACATTGCACAGCTTTCGGTTGCTACTTCTGTTACCGTCATCAATCTCGTCATCTGTTTCCGCAAAACGGGGGCATTAAAGAGAGCAAACAAACGCAATAAAAGAGCCCCCGGAGTCAGTGATGATCAACACGTTGTGTGTGATCTGAACAGGCCCTATAATGGAGTTGAGTGGAGCTGCGGGGGGGGCAATGACTCGTGCAGCAGGACGCTCCTCTGCTGATCAGGCGCTGTTCATTAAAGGGTTTGGTGATTAAACGCTGCCAGCAGGGGCGAAGAAATACCACTGCGACTGCTGTGGTCTGGGTCACATTAATAATAATAATAATAATAATAATAATAATAATAATAATACTAACAGCAGCATTAGGAGCTTTATCTGAAAATGTCCCCTGGAAACGTTGAATATTTCGGAAATTATGAACGTTGTGGACAATTTATGAAGAAGCAGGAATGTCCTAATGGTGCTGAACATTTTGATGTTTGAATGACGTTTCTATGTTGAAAAAATGTGGAAGGAAAAAAGGTATGGAAAACTAATAAGAAATATGTAGAAGAAATGGTGTGAAAAAACACTGCGGTCCTGCCTACCTGGAGCAGATGACCAATCACAGAAGGCCGGCTTAGAGTTGCGTAACACTTAGCCGAGAGTGTAAAATATGTTTGCGTTATAACTCATTATTGAAGTTTTGGCCACATTTTACATGAAAATCAAACATGAGAATGTGTGACAGAAAATACGAAAAAGTATAATATGTCCACTTTCAGGCCTTATTTATTGAATATTTAAGACATTTTAAGACTTTGAAGACCCCGCGGGTACCCTGGCAGGGTGATCTGGTTTTCAGTCGTTCAATTGTTCAATCGCAATCATCAACATTTCTCTCCATTTTCATGACATTACATTACATGTCATTTAGCTGACGCTTTTATCCACAGCGGCTTACATAAGTGTCTTGCTCAGGGACACATTGGTTGATGTATCGCAGTGGGAATCGAACTCAGATCTCCCACACCAAAGGCATGCGTTATATCCACCATCACCACCATTTCCCTGCAGAAAGCTTCATATTTGCAATGTAACGGAATCCCACAGGCGCCGTTTGTATTTTGATGCGTGTCCGCTAAGCAGATTTCAACAATGTTAACCGTTTAAGACAAAGAGTCTGAACACATTCCGAGAGATTTGGCTCAAGAAGCAGGGTTTGGTTGGGGGGGGGGGGGGGGGGGGGGCATGACTCATTCAGAGCAGCCGTTGCTGCCCCAGAAGTTCAGCTCCTATTAGAGGCTCAGACTGGATTGGACGCGTCTATTCATCTGGGCTGAATGGGAAACTGTGGGATCTGAAAAAGGACCCATTCTATTCACTGCTTTATCAAGGACCCTCGCTATCAGCTATCGCTTTGCATCAGAATAACTAGGCGTTTTGCTTGTCAACCGGGTTGGTTATGGGAAGAAACGCCAGGAATTTGGTTTATTTCGGACGCTGCGGGAACGCAAATACCTACAGGAATTCCTGAAAATATAAAACAACAGAAAATGATCTGAGAATCACATCTGTCACTATGCTCTCTGAATAAACGGAGGCTACGCGTCAGCTGTAAGCTGCTATGAATCTAATACTGATATTAGAGCTGGGCAATATATCGATATTATATCGATATTGTGATATGAGACTAGATATCGTCTTAGATTTCGATATCGTAATATCGTAATATGGCAATGAAGGCTGCATTACAGTGAAGTGATGTCCTTTTCTGAACTTACCAGACTGTTGTAGCTGTTCTATTATTTGCATTTCCCCACTTAGTCATTATATCCACATTACTGATGATTATTTATCAAACATCTCATTGTGTAAGTATTTTGTGAAAGCACCAATAGTCAACGCTACAATATCGTTGCGGTATCGATATCGAGGTATTTGGTCTAAAATATTGTGATATTGGATTTTCTCCATATCGCCCAGCCCTAACTGATATCATAATTATTATGGATGATACCAAAAAAAGAACAATGAAATCACAGTCATCTGCATTACTGGTGTTAAGGTTTTGATGTTTAGGGCTGCCACGATTCCTCGGGTAATCTGTCATCGATGCAACTGTTAACACAGCCTGCTCATGGTTTTGTGGGCGTGTACAGGTGACGTGACGAGGACGGCGCGGATGGCGAAATGGATGAAGGGAGAGAAAATATCGAGGGTGCAAGACAGGCCAGAGAAGACAACAGAACAGAGTCCAACATTCGGGATCATTTCAAGCTGAAAGAAAACAATCTCTACGGCGTGTGAAACCGAACTAGCTCACTGCAACAGCCAACCCAACGCATGCATTAAAAAGCTTTGTCAGTGTCTCTCAGCGGCGCAAAAAAAATCACCCTTAATGGTACATGTTCATGTGATGGCTCGTTTGGAATACAATCTCCTATTTTTTTTTTCGAAAATAGTTCACCGAAATGTGTTTCTGAAAACATTTTAAGCGAGAAATAGGCCGTGAAGTTGAAAAGATTTTCGTCCGCTTTTGAGAGGCGGCGAGCAGAGCCGGCCGCTCTCCATTTGCATCAAGTTGAATCCAGTCAACTTTATGCAAATGAGGAGCAAAACGTTACCAAAATGCATTGCACAGCTGCTCCCATAGAAATGAATGAGAAGCGTGGAAATGACGCTGACAGTGGACACGTACTGTTAGCGCCCGCACCGGGCAGCGAAATTACGAATCCCAATATGGGAACGCCAAGGCCCGCCCTTCAATCACTACTATTGGCCAGGCGTCCAAGGTAACGTGACTCCATTTGTTCAGGCCCTGTCCCCTGACCAATCCGCTATCCTAACCCCAACCAATCGAGCTGCTTCGGAGGGCGGGTCTTGGCGTTGCCATAGTGGGATTCGTAATTTTGCCACCGGGCAGAGCAGCAGCTCGCCCGCGGCGCTGTAAGATGACGTAGTATTAGTAGTAGTAAGTGCTGCGAGTAGTGTGAAAGACCCGCATAAGGAGGCGTGTTGTCAACGGAGAGCGGAGAGTTGTTTTCCTCTCCGGTGGGGGTGGGACTTAAATGTGCTCTGTCTCTATAAAGTGACGCCATGAGTCCAAAATGATTGCTAGTTGAGATTAGAGATCATCCGCCAAGTCCGGGCGATTCAACGATGGATGAATTAGTCGAATACTCGACTACTAAAATAATCGATGGCTGCAGCCCTAGTGATGATCAGGATAAAGTTGCGGGAAATCTTTGCTGAGAAAGCAGGAGAAGTCTTCTCCTACAGTATTATTCTACTTCCTCTTCTCCCCCAGCCCCTTTTAGTCTTCCTCTCTCGCCTCCATCTGTCCATTCTGTTCACGGGAAATTACTTATTCATCCCTCTCTCAGCGGTAGCAGCGGGAAAAGGCCACGGATTAGTTAGCTTCAGGCAAACACACACACACATACACACACACACACACACACCTGAAATCTGCAGCCTATCCTGTCCTTAGGCAGCATTTTAAGGATTTTGTGTTAATTCCTGATGATAAATGTATAACATTTGCATAATCATAAATCACCGCAGTATTCCCTTTTTTTTCCCCTTCGGCCAATGGCCAGTTTTCAATAAAAAGCTCACCATTTTTATTGGTTTTCTGATTGTCTCTCTACAGGAAGGCTGCCCAATTTGGGGCCCGCGGGCCAAGTTCGACCCGTGCTCTCTTCATTTTGGCCCGCCATGGAATTTGACATACTCATGCTTATTATTCTCTTATTTTGAAAGTGCTGTCAAATCCTAACTGTAATGACTACGAAACGAACATATTGTGCAGATAAAAAGTACTTAATCTGAGTTTTACGGCAACGTGAAGCACAGTGCTGCTAAACTTCCCCATTCAATTAAATACGTGAATGTTATCTACGAAGAATTACAAGAATGACGGTATTCTTTCTCTCCCATTTCATGTTTCCACTCTTCATTACAAAGGTGGGCAACCCAGGTCCGGACCAAGGGTTCGTGTTTTTTTGCATTTGATCCGGTAAGTTTTGGCGCTCTAAAGATCTGTAAGTGACAAAACAACGTCCTGCCGTCATCACACACGTGAGCTTGATTGGTTTGTAGACGGGCTTCCCCGTCCTCTCGTCTCCTCTCTCTGTGTCTGAAGCGAGACACAGGAACTTTCTTTCCGCAGCATTTATTCAGAGACAAACGGAAACCTTCACTGTACATTTACAAGTAAACTGCTGATGTATTGTCAGCTCTGCTAGCTGACAGCTGTCTGCTCTGAGCGCATTCACCGTCACACATTCTCTCTCATGTACACACTAAGCACTGAGCTGTTCCTTACAGGAGCTTCCCCGGTCTTATAACGCGTAGATAGCCTGACAGAGCTTCCTGTATTCGGTCCAAAAGTCCGAACCCTCCAAAAAAATGCTTTGACACTATAATACAGTTTGATCCGGACCGAGACCACCTCTTTTGGTCGGACCAGATTTCGGCCGTTTGGTCTGGACCATGTTCCTGGGGAGGCTTGTAATTTTTGGTTCGGATCAAACTGAAAAGTCAGAAGGTCCGGACCAAACGAGGTTGTTAAAGCCCCCTTAAGTTACATATGATTAAAATAGTAAATAAATGTCGCTTTCTGAGTAGGGTGGTTGTCAAACATCGCTTGGTGCGTCTTTCGTTGATCCCATCCGTGACTGAAAACCACGACCCGATCTGAACCGTGAGTTTTGTGAGCCGTTGCACCCCCCTACCCGTGGCCTTGCATCCAGATACCACGGCCCTTCATAGGAGGGCATTTGGGCGCTCTACAGCTTTTCGTCATTTCATTTGCGCTGCTGATCCGGTTACAAAAGAGCAGGTTTATTCCACGCTGAGACCTCAATCTGCCATTTGAGATACCAAATGGTGCTACTTTCTGAAGGGCAGCCTTCAACTCCTTAAGTCCTCAAATCCCTGGTTACTCAATGATTACCATTTTCACCGCCTGGATCCTCTGCGCCAAGCACATTCCTGCAGCGTTCATCTTCTGCTGCTATTATCCACAGAAACGTACAAAGAGAGCGAGCAGGAAGGGATAAAGAGTTTCACTCAAGGACACTCGAGACGAGCTCCAGGAGGATCAACAGAGGGTAATGATGTCGTCCCTTCACAGGTGGATGTATGCACCGTGTTTTGGCAGATGACACAAATTCATCTCGCTGAAGATGAAAATGAGGGCTGTCTGTTAGTGATGAGGTCAAGTAATTTATGGCAAATTTCACTCTGAATAGTTTCCTGAAAATAGACAGATAACTTGGCCATTTTAGATGCAGTTTGTGATAGATATATGCAGTTCTTCATGTATCAGTCTTGTATAAAGTACTTGGAAGCAATACTTGAGTAAAAAGTACAAGTATCTTACCAGAAAATGACTTTCATAGAAGTTAAAGTCACCTTTTAGCCCTCATGTTGCCTTCGGGTTGAATTTGACCTGTTTTCAAAGTTCCTTAGGCAAAAATGTGTGTTTCTTTCAACCAAGTCTATATCCTATATGCCGATCAAAATTCAGCCGGATTTCACTCATTTAGGCTGAAAATCCGTCCCCTTCCTGTTTCTCCGTGTTGGCGTTCTAACCTCCGGCTGATTTGTGAGGACTCTGGTTAACTGCACCTCAGATCTCTGCAGGGTAAATCCAGACAGCTAGCTAGACTATCTGTCCAATCAGAGTTTTCTGTTGCACGACTAAAACAACCTTTGAACGTACACATGTTCCACCAAAACAAGTTCCTTCCAGAGGCTATTTTGCAGAGGGTAATGATGTCGTCCAGGTGGTTCCGTCCGGCGCTTAGCGCCGCCCAAGACGATTGTGATTGGTTTAAAGAAATGCCAATAAACCAGAGCATGTTTTCTCCCATCCAGGAATGCTGTGTGGATTAGCCAGACCCTCCTCTGCAGCGCTGCGGAGGAAGGTCTGGCTACGTGTGACAACTTTCAACCAAATTGCCCAAAAGTAACACGGATGGTTCCATGAAAGTCAAATTAAAGATCAGGTCACTACTATCATTGACTTTTGGGTGTTTTATAGCATTATCCTGACTGAACTTTGACTGTCTGTGGTTATCCATCAACATCCTATTAGTCAAAATAATTCAGACAGCTTCTCAAAACGACCGATACAGAGATACAGATACAGAGAATCATTCTGCATTACGGAGCTGAATCCTCTCTGCTGGCTCTGCTTTTGTGAAATCATTATCTCTGAACACTTGCCGTCGCCCACTTCAGCGCAACACCAATTACCCACAAACCCCAGTGTCCACAGGATTCCCATGGCAACCTGAGCTGTCCGACTTGTTCGCCCATGAGAGTTTAAAGAAAAGGTTAAGCGCACCGATAAACGACTTCCTTCATTACCACAGTCTGGTTTAAATGTGCCAATTACAGGCAGGCAGACACATTTATATGAAACCTCTCTCCAACCTGAAACATGACGACAAGATACATGAGAAACCATCTAAACAAAGTCATTGAACTAAACAGTTCATTTCAGTTCATCTGTAAAGATGTCAGAGTCAATCAAATGACGTTACAGTCCTTTAGTTTCCACAGAAAGTGTTGCAGGGGATGGACAGTAACAAGAAGACTTTCATACCAAAAAGAAGGACGATGAGACACGTAAGTTGATTAACTCACACTGCTAAAGCCTGCAGATAAACTAAGCGAGCTCTGTGGATTTTGTCCCCCAATGTAAACAATCACATTATGTCTCGTGAATAGACATGTGGACGTTTTCTGTATTAAACCAGGCCGCCATCTTAGTGCTTTCCCTGGGTCTGTGGAAGGGCGTACACTAAACGACTTTTCAAGCGATTCCACCGTGGCAGACTAATTTCTAATATCTGAATGAAATCCTGACAGTTGTTTAGTTGGGGGGGCGCTACCGTCGTCTTAATCGTTTGGTGTAAGTTGGTCATTAAACTCAGTCCCAGTCAGTCTTTCTCCCGTCTGGACGTTCAGACAAAATCAAACGCATTTGATATTATCCTAAGTTTGAAGTCTTGGTAGTAAAGAGGGAAAGTTGCTGATTTTCAACCCTTCTGAAGAGAGTCGCAGACATCCTGGTACTGGAGACATTCATCTGCATGTACGGCAGAACAGGAAAATCTGCAGTCTTTTCCCTTAAAGTTACCAGCTAACGCTAGCGGTAGCGGTAGCTAGCTAGCTAGCTTGGTTACATTTTTCAAAACAAATCTAGTTGTAGTCTTGCAATGTGTGACCCTGCAAGATCCCCAGTCTACATATTATGACAGTCTTTAACGTTAGATGTGAGATGGTAGTCTTTAGATGTGAGATGATATTCTTTAGATGTGAGATGGCATCAGAGTGTAGTCTTTTCAAAGTGTTCTAGTGTATCGTAGGCATAAAATGAAAACAAATGAATTACTGTCAGTGAGCAACTTTCCAGATACGTTACCTATCACCGTTTCCTCATGACGTTAATAAAAAAACATTATCTGACAGCTTTAGTCACTTGTTCGAAATGTTACGTTTTTCAATTACAAAATGCAATTTCACATTACCATTACCATATATGTGTCCAGCTGTGGAATGTAACTAAGTACATGTACTCCAGTACTGTACTTTAGTCCAAATGTTGAGGTACTTGTACTTTACTTGAGTCTGTTCTTTTCATGCCACTTTCTACTTCTACTCCGCTACATTTCAGAGAGAAATATTGTACTTTTTACTCCACTACATTCATCTGTTACAGCTTTAGTTACTAGTTACTTTGCACATTAAGATCCCTGCACACAAAACACATGTAGTTTATAAAATGTTTGATTATAAATGAAACTAGCCGACAATATAACCACCGACATCGGTCCAACATCTACAGCATTAAAATGCAATTACTAATCTGCTCACTCACTTTTATCAGCATTAATCTTACACCTCCTCGCTGTGCTCGCCTTAATGTTTTTCGGCCTTTATTTGCCCGAGCTCCTCCCCCAGCCATCATAATTATCAGCCATGATTGATGGAGCTGCCGACGAGACAAGAATTTATGAAAGACACTTTTACGAGGCCGGTGGAAGTCATCCAGCTCGGCTTGTGTGAGTTTGTGTGGCTGTTGAAACCTGAGAGAGTTTAGAGGGCCTCCTGGAGTCGTATAAATCTCATTTAACTGGGCGAGCTGGAGAAGCGTGGGGACCCATTGGAAGACCAAATGAGAATTAAAGCTCCATAAAAAGGTTAAGTGGATGTTTCACCTCTAGACCAAAACACTGAGTGAGCAGGAAGCCTAATCTAATGGCTGGTTTCTCGCTCCTCGGTTGAACTGGAAGCGTTCGCCAGTCCGTCCTCCACAGCGCTGCGGAGGAAGGTCTGGCTAGTCAACACAGCATTCCTGGATGGGAGAAAAACATGCTCTGGTTTATTGAAATTTCTTTAAACCAATCACTATCGTCTTGGGCGGTGCTAAGCTCCGGACGGAGCCACGGTGCCGCTTCAAAATAGCCTCTGGAAGGAACTTGTTTTGGTGGAACATGTGTACGTTCAAAAGTAGTTTTAGTCGTGCGAGAGAAAACTCAGATTGGACAGATAGTCTAGCTAGCTGTCTGGATTTACCCTGCAGAGATCTGAGGAGCAGTTAACCAGAGTCCTCACAAATCAGCCGGAGGTTAGAACGCCAACACAAAGAGAGAGGAAGGGGACGGACATCAGGACGAAAACGAGGGACATCCGGCAGAATTTCCGGCGACACGTGAACAATGAAGCGTTGTCGATATAGACTACCCAAGGATGGAGGCTGGAGGAGGGATCTCTGAGGAGCTATGATCGAGGAGCCTTCCTGGAAGCCGTGCAGCCGAAGGCTGTTGCTGACTCCGCCAATACAGCTGACGGATTTCCGTGAGGCTTTTGAGGAAAGGACGTCTCATCCCTCTGAAAACACATTTCCTAAGTTGTGGTCCTGACCGGTCTTGAAATAAAATCCCGAGTCCTCTTTATCTGAGACCGAGACCAGACCAGAGTGAAAATGTGGTCGATTGCGAGTCGAGACCTTAAAAGACTGATCCCGAGAACTACGACACTGGCACGCACATACGTGGCTACGAGTGGATGGATTTTATCTGGATCTGGATACTTTTGGCCATAAAATCCTAAATAAATAAGCAATCAAGTGTGATTTGTATTCTCCTGTGTGTCAGTGTCAAAGAGAAACAGCTCCAACGAGATAAAAAAAAACAACACAAAGTCACTTTGTCAAGATCGGTGTTGTCGTGCACGCAGAGTTTCTTCATCTGCGACGCGGTGATCCTTGTTTCCCTCTCAGGCTCGAGGCGGAGCTGCGTGACTGACACACGGGGTTAATCAAGTTGTTTTTTTAATCTCGTTGAAAAGCTCCCTGGCAGATTCCTATTATCATAATGAGCTCTCTGTTTTTGTTTTGTAGGTTCTCGCCGCTGCAGCTGCTCGAGCGCTCACATCAGAGAGAGAGTGGGTACTTCCCGTTGCTGAAAGGTCACTGCGTGTTTTTGAGCAAGATGCTGACCTACTTCCTGTCCTCTGGAGCGATTTTATTTTTTTGATTTCGGCCTCAAAGCAATAAATCCGCCTCAGCAGTCTGTAGTGAATCCGGTTGTAATCACTACTTGATTTAACATCTAATAAATATTTAGGAGAGAATGGCTGTGTCTCAAACTGCCTACTTGAACACTTCAAACACTCATATATAGTGTATATAGTGGAGATAACGCAAAAAGTCAGTGCACTGAAAGTACCCGGATGACCCCCGAAAAACGGTCAAAAAGATCCGTCTGGAACGATGGACCTACTCGCACTAAACGGGCGCCATCTTGACTACAAAGTGGAAGGGGGAGGGACCAGGGACGGTCAGCTTGGCTCGCCACCTCTCAAAATCTGACGAAAATCTTTTCATCCAATATTAAATGAACTGTTGACACAAGGCAAGGCAAGGCAGCTTTATTTGTAGAGTGTAGTAGTAGTAGTAGAGATTAGTGTACATGAAAACGATTAAAATACGAGAATAAAAGTTACAGTGCAGTATAAGAAATTAAACATTAAAGAGCAGTTAAACAGTTAAAAATATAAAAGCAGATACAATACAAGATTTGATGGTGCTAGTGTGGGACGATGTATAAGCCGTTGCTCTATACACGTAATCCACCTGCAATCCTCGCCGTTCCCAGAAAGGGCCGGTCCTTGCTTTTATAGTTTCATACAGTTTCAACAATGCAACTTCAGTATAAGAAATGAACAATTATTTAACGAAAGGCAACATCAAAAAGAAAGGTCTTCAGCCTTGATTTAAAAGAACTGAGAGTTGCAGCAGACCTGCAGGTCTCTGGGAGTTTGTTCCAGATATGTGGAGCATAGAAACTGAACGCTGCTTCCCCCTGTTTAGTTCTGACTCTAAATGTTCGTAAAGTGTCCTAAGTTTAGCATTTTGTCATGTAGGGGTATAGCTGGGATTACCTCTTTGCCTTGTGTGACTGATTTTATTCACAGCTCGATGAAGAGCAGTTCGACATCGGTAATCCCCTCTGACGGCTCTGGTGAAGTCGGGGCAGCCTCTCTAAATGTGTTTGAAGCGTTGCCGTTATGACCTGACGGCAGCTTAGCTTTCACCATATGGTGTTGTGGTTGTCGGGAGCTGTTTTTGTGCGCGCGGGGGAGGTTCCAGGAGAAAGATTAGCTCTGTCACGCTGGGCGCTCACTACAAGACTGTCAAAACACTGAGGAGGAAGATATGTTTACTGCTGCACGAAATGGCTTTTGACATTTCCGTCTGTATCTTAGAGCTCTTTTAAGCCAGCGGGTTCAAATGTTATACAAACTAGCTACATGTGTCTGCTATTAAATGGTGTAGCTGCAACCCAAAACAGAAAATGCATGGTTTACTCTCAAACACAAGGAGTCAAATGTTACAATTGACCCCATAGTCCGGGTTAGTTGTACCATACCCTGGGGTTAAATGGAACATCATGACATTAGGATTATTACAAAAACTGGATATTGAAACTTTTATTGAACACTTAAATTACTTTTTTAACATAATAGTTGCGTGTGTGTATGTGTTGAAATGCACTTTTTTCGATACCAATTTTATAGAACAAATAGAAATTACAACGTTACAAATTTTTGTATTTATTTCTTTTATTTATTTATATTATCTTACTACGTCTCTGTGTAACGTAGAGTTTTTCTTGCGTGTTTCTACGACGTGTAACGTTAGACAGCCAATCACAGACATTATTAGATCTTGGTAGAAGCATGCTGCGTGCTTATTGGCTCTCTGACACTGATGAGATTTACTCCTTAGGTATTGAAATTGGGTATTGAATGACGAGGCATTTTTCAATACTCAAAACATAGTATAATAGAATGGAAATGCTTGCATATATAAAACATATTTTTACATACTTACGCAAGCTTTTATTTTGAAAAGCAGAAGCCCGACGGCACGAGACGGGAGGCTCCAGGCTGCAGCCGTACAGTCTTGCATATTTTTTGTCAAACTAGTGTGAAACGCCAGGGTTTTATCTTTTTTCCAGTGGCCAAAGAGTGCATCGGCCCTTCTGGCGTTCGCCATAACTGCCAGATTGCCAGTCCGCCTGTGAGTGTGGCCCTTAGCACAGTTGAGTTTGACACCCCCTGCTTTAGAGGCAGTTCGGCCGGTGCCTAAAAAGTATTGAATTCGGTACCCAGCCCTAGTGTGAAACGACTTTATTTCTTTTAGTTCAATGCAACCAGAACTGTGCAAACGCTGAGACTAAACAATAGATACTACTTATCCATCGGCTGTCGATACCCCTGACGTTTCACAGAAATAAACATTTTTCTTTACTTTTCAATACTGTTTTCTGCTAATAAAGGAAGGAACGTTTGCAGTGAAGTCCAAATCTGAAAAAAGTTCACCTACAAATATGGGCGATATGACCATTTTTAGCAAAACAAAAGGTTGCAGGCTTCAACACAAATGTATTCACGTCTGTACGGTCCACCTGTCTGCGAGTGAAAACCTTCCAGCTGTCTTCTGTTCAAGAAGCGCATGAGCCAAATTATGGAAGTCTGTTGCACGAAGGAACAACCCGTTCTCACTCCCAACTCGTACTGTACTGACTCGTGGGCAGTGGCGCTTCCTTTGCCGTTTTTGTTGACGTTTTTTCAGCGTTTTGTCACTTTGGTCGACATTTTTGGTGCTTAGGTAGTAATCTATTGAGTTTTCTTTACTCATTTTTGCCCCAACAGAAGCATTTGCCGCCTATCCTGGCTACGCCGCGGGCTGGCCCTGCCTCCGTCTGCCTCGCTGACTCGTCTAAGGCGCGTTTGTCTCGGACAGCTGCTCTGCTCCGAAGACGGATAAATCAGGCCAGAAGCATTGCTGCTGGCCAAGCTTTTCTCCAAACGTGACGCTTCCTTCCTGGGCAGCAGCACTCCCAGCAGCTGTGTGATCTGTCTGTGACCTGATTTGCCTAATCAGTTGACTATCGGGCTAAAAATGGCTCTGATGACCCAGCTGGCGTTTGTCAGACAGTGGCGTGCAGCAGGGAACAACTATTACATAATTGTCAATTATTGTTTTTACATAATTGCGTTTTTCTTTGTTTAGCCCCAGGGGACGGTGCCACCCCGTGCCCTCCTTTCTAGCCTCGCCCGTGGGTATGACTGGTAATTGTCGATTTTGTTTGTATATGCCAAATTGTAATTATATATTATGTGAACATTGGTCGGACTGTTGAGCTACAGCTATCCTTTCTGTAAATTGTTGTCATTTGACCCTACACACGTTCATAGCATGTGTATTTGTACTAAGTTCAGGTATCAAAATCGGCATCGGAAAGCAAAACAATGGTATCGACAGTCTCTAGTATAAATAAAGGTTGAATGAATGAATGAATTAATGAATGCCTACGATGTTGTTGATGTCACTTTTGCTCGTAGTGATTCATCACTGACCTTTTGTCAGTCCACAGTCTGTTCTGTAAACTTGTTTATTGTCCCGTCAGTCCCATTAGCCCTTACTGAAAAGAGGAAGTAGATATGTAGGCCATCAGGCGCACGTGTGTGTGTGTGTGTGTGTGTGTGTGTGTGTGTGTGTGTGTGTGTGTGTGTGTGTGTGTGAGGAGGATCCAGCACTCTGATCCAGGATCCTCTCTAATCCGATTGGGGAGGCAGGGGAGTAGGGTGAGAGTGGAGGCAGGAGAGGATTATGGGATTAGGGAAATGGTAGATGCGACATGAGATGGCCACTCCGCAGCTGCACAGCCCCGCGCGCTGGCACGTTCGAGGCCGCCATGGCAACAACGAGGGCACAGGTTTAAGTCCACCGCAGTGGCTTGATGTGGCGCCAAAAGAAGACACTTTTATTTAAGAAAAGTATAATCTAATGTCATCTGCATACTGGAGTACGTTCAGACTAAAACATTCACATGTACTGTGGTTGTCAGTGCTGGAATGTAACTAAGTACATTTACCCCAGTACTTTTACTTAAGTCCAAATGTTGAGGTACTTGTACTTTACTTGAGTCTTTTCTTTTCATGCCACTGGATCTAGCCGTTTTCCTGTTTGGTGCTTTATGGAGCGCACCCATTGGTTGTTGACAATGTTCACATAATTTAACTTCACTACCAAGACTTAAAACTTACGATATCAAACAATGATTTTTTTTCTGAAAGTCAAGATGAGAAAATGAGTGAGATGACGGGAGCGCCCCAACTGTAGCAAGACTCTCATGATTTCATTCCAATATTGGAAATGTTTCTGCGACGGTGGAATCGATTGAAAAGTCCTTTGGTGTAAAGTCGTCATAAGTAGTAGATGAAGTTAGTTAACAACAGACCCCAATGCTCTTCATGCTGAATCTGGTAAGGATTTAATACCAGTGTAAAGTAGTACTTCCTGTTTCAGCTTTTACCTGCTGTTCCTACTGTAGTTGTGTGCATAGTTTCCCTGTGCTCACTTTAGGTTAAGGTTTGTTTTGTGTCCAAAGTTCAAAATTGAAGTTACAATTTAACTTTAAAACACTTTTTCCCACCTGTAATTTCACTATGAATTTAAAGCTGCTTTGGGCAAGAATGTCACGTTAATGGCTACACGGTGAAATGTCAGATTCTCAATAGTCCATATCCACGACGTTCCACTTCCTGGATTGCTCCAGTGCCGCCGAAAATTCCGCCGGATGTCCCTCATTTCAGCTGGATGTCCGTCCCCTTCCTCTTTCTCTGCTGGCGTTCTAACCTCCGGCTGATTTGTGAGGACTCTGGTTAACTGCTCCTCAGATCTCTGCAGGGTAAATCCAGACAGCTAGCTAGACTATCTGTCCAATCGGAGTTTTCTGTTGCACGACTAAAACTACTTCTGAACGTACACATGTTCCACCAAAACAAGTTCCTTTCCGAGGCCATTTAGCAGAGGCACCGTGTCTCCGTCCGGCACTTAGCGCCGCCCAAGACAATTGTGATTGGTTTAAAGAAATGCCAATAAACCAGAGCATCCAGGAATGCTGTGTGGACTCGCCAGACCTTCCTCCGCAGCACTGTGGAGGAAGGTCTGGTGATGCGAGACTAGATTCTCACTAACATTTGGAATGGAACAGGAATGTGAGGCAGCAACATACTAGTCTTTTAACCAGACCTACGTTAGGCCAATGCATCGCGAGAAAGTGAGAACTTATTCGGACGTGAGTTTTGGGATGCCAAAAAAACAATGTCCAATACATGAAATAACTTTGAGTGCGGTGACCCATTTATTTAATGACGGCATGCTCACCGTAGCACAGATATATTCCATTGTTTTCCATTTTATTCCAGGTAAGTTTCATTCTGCTTTCCAGGTAAACACTAATCAAACAATTCCATTGACACGCCACGTCGCTGATAAAGCAGTTTGCTTTCCCTCTTGCCACACACCTGTACCGGTGGTTGTTAATTACCTTTATGCATTTCCGGTGGCAATGCTCCACCCCGTGATCAAACCCAAAACTGCATACATGTTCATGTCACCAACGTGCCAATAAACTAAACAAAAAACATTATGGCTCCAACAACACTGAATCCATCTCCATTGCATTTTTGTGATGAAGTTCAAGACATCTTTCTGGGAAATACTTAAAATGAAAGTAACTTAATTGGTCAAAAACTGGAAGCATCCCTCTCAGTTGACAGTTTATCTTGGTTTATTAAAAATCAGATTTGAAGGGGCGAATCAGAGACACAATAACTGGAATGTTTCTTTTGTAGGGAGAGTGTGTTGAAGCGAAATGAGGAGACAGAAAGACAGAAAATCATGTCTGAGCTCCAGGCGACAACTGCCAGCCTTCAGAAATGATACAGTGCTTTGACTGCAGCCATAACTCAGGGTAATACGCTGCACAATAACACTCACAGCGGCCCTGACCCTCCAGAAAACACTTTCCTCCGTATTATCCCGGTTTATTGTCCGCCGCTGCAGTGTGAACAAACCAAAACGAGCCTTCTGGGATTTGACAGATTGAGGATCCAGCCGCATTACGTTGTGATCGGCAGACAGGCACACGGACAAAATGCAGATCCAGTCCAAAAAACTAAAATTGGTGCCCTTTAGGCAAGATTTCAGCAGTTTTTTTGCCACTTTTCCCCACGTTTTAGTCTTGTTTTGTTTAGTTTTTTGCATTTTTGGTCGCTTATTTTAACATCTTTTTCAACGTTTTTGTTGCTTCTTCCAATTTTTGTTGTTGACATTTTCTGTGGTGACATTTGTTGTCACATTTTTATTTTTCCCAACTTTTTTGGTGTTTTTTTTGTGTGTCTTTTTCGACACCGCAAAATGAGTCCTAATCTTTTTTAGGCTTCCCGAGTCCACATCGACAACAGCTCATTCATGGGATGCTTTAAGGAAAATGTGGATGACGCAACAAGGCAGGTCCTGCTTGGTTGTAAAGATTAACAAAGAATATATTTAGGGCGTTTCTAAACTGGTACCTGGGACGTTTTGGGACTGATTGGTGGGATTGCTGTGGCCGAAGTCCACACGGAGATACACTGGTAAGAGCCAATGAGGTTCAACCATGTATCAGCTGATTTAAATAGCTCACGCTACTGGAGTTGTGGAGTTTTATTTTGCGGGGTGCAAATGTTCCACCAGAACAAGTTCCTTCCTGAGACCATTTCCACTAATGTTAGCACTGCAGATATCTACTACTGCAGAGCTAACTCATTTTGACTAACACACACACACACACACACACACACACACACACGTGTCCTGAGGTTCTGGTGTTTTGAGGATCTTTCTTTTGCCTTCCTCACGATGAGGCTGTTGGGAGCTTTATGATTGGTGCATGACAAACTGCTGCCCTCTCGTGGTGAATTGTGGGAATTATCCCACAGAGAGGACTGAAATATAATGGGTTGAACCATGAGCAGGTCAAAGGTCAGACGTCACAGTCGGCTGACAGGATACATCTTTGACTTTAGAAACAGAAAAACAAAAATAAAATAACCCCAAAAGTACGTTAAAATTCCTTTAAAAAGATCCTCAAAACACCAGAACCACAGGACACTGTGTGTGTGTGTGTGTGTGTGTGTGTGTGTGTGTGTGTGTGTGT
Source organism: Gymnocephalus cernua (assembly GCA_023631565.1). NCBI lineage: Eukaryota > Metazoa > Chordata > Actinopteri > Perciformes > Percidae > Gymnocephalus > Gymnocephalus cernua. The sequence goes on along the minus strand of CM042448.1, from coordinate 3,370,801 downwards.
GTGTGTGTGTGTGTGTGTGTGTGTGTGTGTGTGTGTGTGTGTGTGTGTGTGTGTATGAGTGTGTGTGTATATTTTGTGTCTGTCTGTCTGTCTGTCTGTCTGTCTGTCTGTGTGTGTTTGCGTGCGTGCATGTGTCTTTGTTTGAATGTGGGTGCGTGCATGTGCATATCAGTGTATCTGTGTGTGTGTGCGCGTGTGTGTGTGTATCTGTGTTTGTGTGTGTGTGTGTGTATGTGTGTGTGTGTGTGTGTGTGTGTATCTGTGTGTGTGTGTGTGTGTGTGTGTGTGTGTGTGTGTGTGTGTGTGTGTGTGTGTGTGTGTGTGTGTGTGTGTGCCAGGTAATGACTCAGCGGCCCGGCAAAACCTTTTTCAGCCCAGAGAGAGGTGCTGACCAGTTGCCAGGGCGACGGCTCAGCTCAGGGACTCAGGG
>CM042448.1:2902654-3365154 GCA_023631565.1 Gymnocephalus cernua | reverse complement strand
GAGGTGTGTTCAGGTGCATTCTGGGCGTGCTGGTCTTACAGGGAGGCGTGTTCAGGTGCATTCTGGGCATGCTGGTCTTACAGGGAGGTGTGTTCAGGTGCATTCTGGGCGTGCTGGTCTTACAGGGAGGTGTGTTCAGGTGCATTCTGGGCGTGCTGGTCTTACAGGGAGGTGTGTTCAGGTGCATTCTGGGCGTGCTGGTCTTACAGGGAGGCGTGTTCAGGTGCATTCTGGGCGTGCTGGTCTTACAGGGAGGTGTGTTCAGGTGCATTCTGGGCATGTCTCGTATCTTGAAGCAGCGGGAAGTGATCGCGCCATTGACCAACAGAAACCTGGTCTGAAGTCAGTAACGCAGCATTTCATTGTTATTTTAACAGCACATTAGTAAAATGCTCCGAGGCTCGTGCACAGCGTGTGCACACTATGCTTGTTACACACACAGGGACGCACAGCAGCACACACACATGCAGAAGATTAAGGGGGTTCTCTTGATTTACACGGGCAGTTTGGTAAAAATCAGCTGTTCCTTGTTAAGACGTCAGCGTTAGGGGTGGAGGGGTAAATGATGTGGGGTTTTCACCACGTCAGAAACAAAGCTTGGGAGTTCCCCAGGGCAGCTACGTCGGTCCCCTCAGGTTTATTTTTTATTTTTATTGATTTGTGTAAACCTTTGTATTTGTTCAGGGTTTTTTTTGTTTGAATCTCTTGTTTTTGTCCTTTAACTATCACACAGCTCTGTTTGGGCTTTTTTGTGGCTCTTATTTCAGCACTTTCACACCTTTTCTATTTTTACTTTATGTCCTCCTTTCATTTCTTCTTCCCCATCTTAATCAACCTTCTGTCTCACCCTGTTCTTCTCGGTACTAAAATAGCTCATTGTTGCTGTACTGAGACAACAACTGAAACCAGATCACCTCCGGCTATGAGTGATGTTCATATGAGTGTGTTAGAGGCTCTCGCTCTGAGCATGCCCGGACAGACCCCGCTCCAAACTCGCACACACTCACACACCAAAACCACACTAAGGCAACAGTGAAACCGAAGACAAAGACATACGCTCTTCAAAATTCGTGCCTCTAGTTTTGGGGAACACATCTTTACTCAATATTTGTGAACAACCCACACAATGACCACATATTGTTTGTGTTATGTTTATGGGCGACTGTTACATATTTGCAATTACAATCATTATTCAGTCTCTTGAAATGTGTAAAAATGCCTCATTTAGTCAACAAAGAACACTTGTTTGATCCTGTCCAGTTTCTGTTTGAGTTGCAGAGCATTGTCAGGTTTTTTCAGTGGGTCCGATGTATTAAATATAGAGCCCCAGTCTTCTAGATAACTTGTACTTCTGTAGGACAATCGTTCGTAAGCGTCGCCTATCATTCCTACATTGTGAGAGAATGTTTTTGTGTGTTCAGGTTACAGAAAAGATGTCAAACCAGGTGTGATGATAGTGAGAGTCTGCAGGAGATTTCACTGCTTAGCACACTTTGAGATGAGGAACTATTGAGTGAAATTCCCAACTGGAATTTTGGTTAACCCTCCTGTTGTCATCGGGTCAAATTTGACCCATTTTCACAAAGTTTCTATAAGTTTCTAAGTAGATTAAATGATCAGCTCACTATCAGTATTTTTATTTTATTTCATAGCATTTGAAAAAAGTAAAATAAAAAAGTGGAAAAAAGTGACACATTTGTTCACAAAAAATTATCGAACATTATCGAAAAAGTGACAAAAAACTTGGAAAAAAGTGACAAAAACATCGGTGGAAAGCGACAAAAGTATTGAAAAAGAAAAAAATTTTAAAAAAAGTTTTCAATTATAAATGTTGACCCAGAAAAGTAAAAGTTGCATCGTCGACGGGAAGACAGCACGAAGGTTAAGGAATATACTGGCCTGAATATATCACTGTCACATTAGTCTTGTTTGGGAAAGTTTCAACTCTGAAATACTACACTATAAATGCTAGGCTGGCAACATTTAGGCTGATAAACAACCCATAATGCAATGCTCTGTAGAGTTAGCAGCTGCTGTCTACATTCAATACCTAACAGCGGAGTGGCCATGGGCGAGTAATAACTCTATATTTTGATTTATGTAGCGAAATATGGGGTGGGTCGCCAGCCACCACGACAATAGAGGCTGCAGACTTTTGCGTTTTTACCCTTTAGACGGGAACGGGTGGAGCGTTTTTTAAGATTTCCACTCTGGAGGGTGGTTTCACTTTTTTTGCGTTTTTAAGCCCCAAAAACGCAGTCGCCGTCTAAACGAAAGGTTTCCACCCACGAGACTTATGGATGAAAAATGGAAACGTATCACAGGTCGCCGACCCCTGCATTAGACAAAGTTGGGCATTGAAATCCTCACCTTTGCCAACAACTGCTTCACAGTTACCTTTGAGCAAGGCCTTCGGCTGGTAAAAAAAAAAAAAAAACAGGCCCTGTAAACATGCCAGGTGTCTGTGGTTGTACTGGGAAGCTCCCAGGTGGGAATCTCTCGTTGCCGGGGAAAGAGTGCATGTGCTCAGCTAATCTGTCCTGGATAAATAAATAAAAAAGCTTTTAAGTACCTACTCAGGCTGAACCAAAGTGTGATTCATCGCTGTTGGGCTGCAGAAGAAAAGATGGAGTATTTAAATTCATGAAATGTTAAGAGTGCATGAAATCAATTGGCGCTGTTGTGTTTCGCCATAAATTACGTTAAACGCCGTGCAGAGAAATGCCTTGGGAGCAGTGAAACATTTGGCATGGCACAAGGGAGAATAACTCGCCGAGAGAGAGAGAGAGAGAGAGAGAGAGAGAAGGAGCATATAGGCTTAAAATGAAGTCTGTTTTAACATGAAGCTGTTATTTAAGCTCACATGTTGACACATTTCATAATGGGAAATTACCAAAAGTTCTGTATGAGAGCAGGTGAGGTGGAGTCTACTGATTTATTAAGCCTATAATATCTGTCTGTCTCTCTGTCTGTCTGTCTGTCTGTCTGTCTGTCTGTCTCTCTCTGTCTGTCTGTCTGTCTGTCTGTCTGTCTGTCTGTCTGTCTGTCTGTCTCTCTGTCTGTCTGTCTGTCTGTCTCTCTCTCTGTCTGTCTGTCTGTCTCTCTCTCTGTCTGTTTGTCTGTCACTCTCTCTCTCTCTCTCTTTTTGTCTGTCTGTCTCTCTGTCTGTCTGTCTGTCTGTCTCTCTCTCTCTCTCTTTTTGTCTGTCTGTCTCTCTGTCTGTCTGTCTGTCTCTCTCTCTGTCTGTTTGTCTGTCTCTGTCTGTCTCTCTGTCTCTGTCTGTCTGTCTGTCTCTCTCTCTGTCTGTCTGTCTCTCTAATGTGAAAACTGTATTCTGTCTTTCACGCTACTGTAGCCTATTACTCTCAGCTCTTCTAACGGCAATTTGAAACATGTGTCTTGCATTGTGACTGGATCCACTGGTAGTTAAAACGTCTCAACTGAAAAGATATCATTATGGTGTGTTTTGGTGATTAAACCATATGTTCTCATGACATTTCACAAAAAAAACTTGGTTGTGCGGTGAAGATGTTCCCAATCTAAATGAATGCACAATGGCACGCTTTGAAAGAAAGATGGCTGTGTTACAAGTGTGATGAGCCTGGATTTGTGTACTAAGAGTTGTGAAATTGTACCACATAGTTGCGATAATAGTACCAAAGCGATAAAAACCAAACTGTAATCGAACTAAATAAATCAGCACAAGAGGCCATCGCAAACATAAAAACTTCACATATTTTCTTTGCCTTTTTTGTCTTCTTCTGTCTAACAAGCTTTAACAAGATTTTTGTTTGGCACCGACCAAACGAAATCTGTTTTTGGTTCGTCCTCGTCTCTGTCCAAACGATCGGCCCCTCGGCCGTTTGGCGTATTTCGGTATTTGTTAACAAGCTGTTCTGCGGAACAAATGATGTGTTCTGGTCATATTTTGAATTGCTCTGGAATAAAACCAGCCGCTCGTGGTGTGTTTACTGGATAGTTTGGTTACAATTTTGGCCAAACACCCGCACCATTTTAAATTTCCTGCCACAGCTCGAGAATGTCTTCTTTGATATAAGCTTCTGAAATGTAATGCCACCCGGTCCCTCTCACTGGGAAGAGGTTAGAGTGTGTGTGAGCAGCTTTAGCCACTGGGACAATTACCCTTCACATCTGGTTTGGTTGTGTCCCCTGACATGGTCCGGTCTTTGTACCAGGCAAATCTTAAATATGAGACTCTTTTGTGGCTCTAATTGAAGTTGACTCTTTCCTTTGGCTTTTCCGTGTCTGTGTACACAGTTTTTTGTTTTAACCCTTGTTTTGTCTTCCCCATCGACCATGCAACTTTTTGTTTTTCTGGGTCAAAATGAAATTCCAACGTTTTGGTCGTCTTTTTCGACACTTTTGTCACTTTTCTGTCAATATTTTCTGCGCTTTTTTAGCGTTTTTTTTAAGCTTTCCCATGTTTTTGAAGATTATCCTGACGATTTGTCACTTTTTTGACGTTTTTGTCACTTTTTTCTAAGTTTTTGTCACTTTTTACGATGTTTTTGTCACTGTTTTTTTGGTGCTTTTTGGACATTTTTTTCCTACATTTTTCAACGTTCTATTATCAATTTCTCTTTACATGCTATAAAATTGAATAAAACACACAAATTCAATGAAAGTAGTGAGCTGATCATTTATTTAACTTGTGAAGAGCGTAGGGAACCATCCACGTTATTTTTTTTTCAAATTTGGTTGAAAGAAAACCCAAATTTCTGATTATAGAAACTTTTTGAAAAATGGGTCAGATTTGACCCGAGGATAACAGGAGGGTTAATGACATTTAACAGTTGGACCCAACCAGAATGCCAAAGCTAAAGTTTGACATTTTGGGACTTATTTGCTTTACATAACAACATTGTTTCCTGCATTTAGTGCTAGCGACCTCAGAGCTGTTCCTGGTTAAACAGAAAGGTCTCAAAGAGGTTTTAAAGGTCTCTGTAGGGATCCTTTCATAATGTTGTCAGACACTTAGAGCGCCCCATTAACTTACATTGTAGCTTGTTTCTCCACTGCCGACTGCAGAGATCTCTCTTAATACTGGACCAACGTCAAAGATTGTTGTTCCCATCAGTCACTCAGACACACAAACACAGGCAAATAGGGTCCAGGTTGAAAAAAACGTTAGTAACCCTTTAAGCTTTCATAAAGTTCAGTGACTGTCCTGATACTGAATTAAGCTAATCCTAGCTTGTGTCCGGTTTTATATAAAAAATACAAATACAATATATACATCCACGTCTGGCATCTGTAGCAAAGCAAACCGGTTGGAAACCGGTTGGAAATACGGTGAGAAGGTACGATATTAATTGCACATAGACCTGTGCCTCGATAGACACACATGCACAGCACGTCCGTCCTAAAATGGCGACTTGGGCTTGCTGTCTGACATTTGATCTTGTGTCAGAGCAACACTTAAGCTTGTCACATGTAATCACCATAAGGAAACGGGAACATTTCTGAAAAAAAAAAACATAAAATGATGCTCTATATAGCTTTTTCGTGGAGTTCTAACTTGTAATCAGAGGGTTATTATCTGGTGTCTCTAAATTATACATAAACTGCTTGTTATGATGGTTTTGTTGCCCAGGCGCTGCATGTTTCCACCGTTTAGGAACCAAACTTTTCTGCGTACGCTATTAGAAAACCAGCTCGATCCAGATCGATTGAGTCTCCTCTTCTTAGGCAACCACTTCACATAATCCTCGTCTTCCAAAATGGCCGCCTCCCCACTGTGTCTGGTCGCCGAGGCCAGCGGGCAATTTTGTGGCTCTGCCTGTTATCCTCGTTTGCCCTGGAGTTTTTTATTTTAACAAAGACAGGGCTGAGCCGGCCTTCATGCACTGTGTGTGTGTGTGTGTGTGTGTGTGTGTGTGTGTGTGTGTGTGTGTGTGTGTGTGTGTGTGTGTGTGTGTGTGTGTGTGTGTGTGTGTGTGTGTGTATCTGTCTGTCTGTGTGTGTCTGAAACTAAGTCGTACAGCTAGTTAGGAAAACAAACTATTGGGAAATCCTATTGGTTGGTAACTTCTACTAGCCATGTTGGCTGGTGATCAAAAAGAGTTCATTTAACGCCCTGTTAACAAGTATATTTTTCTGTTTTCTGCCAATACTTTCGCTCCATAAATCAAACTGCACCTTGTCTTTCTTTCCCTCCTCCATCACTCCATCCATCATCCCCCCCCCCCCCCCCCCCACCCGAGTTTCCTCCACCCTGCTTCCTCTCGGAGAGGATATTTTAAGGTTATTTTCCTCTTGTTTTCTCTGCCGCTGATGAGAAATGGCTGGATGAGTGCCAGCGGAGGAAGAGGAAGAGGAGGAAGAGTTGAGTGACAGTGTTTTAAGACGACGGCAGGCAGCTCCACCCTGATAGAAGGAGACAGCCACGTTCCTCTTTCGGTTTTTACTCACTTCTCCTTTCAACAGATTCATTTTACAGTAGAAAAAAGTGAGGACAAAAAGGCAAGAACAGGTCAAAACAAATCACAAAACCTGGTGAATAAAAAGACAGTAGAAGTAACTACAGCCTTGTAACTGAAAAACATTTTGCAAAAAATCTCACAGACCCCCTGCAGTTCTCCAGAGTACCCCTAGGGGGACACGTACCCCCTGCAGTTCTCCAAAGTACCCCTAGGGGGACACGTACTCCCTACAGTCCTCCAAAGTACCCCTAGGGGGACACGTACCCCCTGCAGTCCTCCAGAGTACCCCTAGGGGGACACGTACCCCCTGCAGTCCTCCAGAGTACCCCTAGGGGGACACGTACCCCCTGCAGTTCTCCAGAGTACCCCTAGGGGGACACGTACCCCCTGCAGTTCTCCAGAGTACCCCTAGGGGGACACGTACCCCCTGCAGTTCTCCAGAGTACCCCTAGGGGGACACGTACCCCCTGCAGTTCTCCAGAGTACCCCTAGGGGGACACGTACCCCCTGCAGTCCTCCAGAGTACCACTAGGGAGACACGTACCCCCTGCAGTTCTCCAGAGTACCCCTAGGGGGACACGTACCCCCTGCAGTTCTCCAAAGTACCCCTAGGGGGACACGTACCCCCTGCAGTCCTCCAAAGTACCCCTACAACCAGTTGATATTTTTTATAATGATTAAAAGACCATATATTGTGCAGCCCTAAAATAAATATCAATTTGGATATCAAACTGAAAAAACTGAACTGAATCCATGAAGTCCTCTTTCCGTGGACGTTTAAAACTGACAGGTTTTTCGATCTTTACCCCCAGCCACCATGAAGAAAGGCCAGAGCGGCTCCAGCTGGACCAGCGAGCAGAGCCTCATGTCCGGGCATAACAGCCAGACTCCGTCCGTCGCAATCTCCGCCTCCTCTTCCTCTTCCTCCCTTGCCCCCTCCGGCGAGGTGACGTCCATCGACGGAGTCCGGTTCACCGAGGGAGACCTGCTGCTTCAGGTAACGCCTCGGAGATGCTGCTACTTTAGTGTTTTGGGGGGGGGGGGGAAGCAACACGATGCTCCGATTCAAGTTTTTTTATTCTTGTTGTCCAGGCGCTGAACGGCTTTGTGTTGGTGGTGACGGCCGAGGGATACGTCTTCTACACATCGCCCACCATCCAGGACTTCCTCGGCTTCCACCAGGTAACACAATATTAGTAGAGTAATAGTCTGGCATTGCCAGACCTTCCTCCACAGTGCCGCGGAGGAGGGTCTGGCTAGTCCACACAGCATTCTGGGATGGTAGAGAAACGTGCTCTGGTTTACTGGCATTTCTTTAAACCAATCACAATAGTCTTGGGCCGGACGGAGCCACGGTGCCTCTGCTAAATAGTCTCAGGAAGGAACTTGTTTTGGTGGAACATGTGTACGTTCAAAAGTAGTTTTAGTCGTGCAACAGAAAACTCTGATTGGACAGATAGTCTAGCTAGCTGATTTCTGGTACTAGCAGTGGGTAAACGTCAAAAGAAAGAGGAAGGTGACAGACGACCGTCCGAAAATAAGGGACGTCTGGCGCAATTTACGGCAGCACCTGAGCCTATTTTGTGTGTTTCACTCTATGTGTGTGTGTGTGTGTGTGTGTTGTGTGTGCGTGTGTGCTTGCATGCGTGTATGTGTGTGTGTGTGTGTGTGTGTGTGTGTGTGCGTGTGTCTCTGTGTGTGTGTTTGTGTGTGTCTGTGTTTTTGTGCGTTTCTCTATATGTGTGTTTGTTTGTGTGAGTGCTTGTGTGTGCATGCATGCATGTGCGTGTGTCTGTGTGTGTGTGTGTGTGTGTGTGTGTGTGTGTGTCACCCTCAAGCCTTATAATAGTAGGAATAGAACTGCGGCTCTCCTGAAGCTCCGCCCTAAGCTCCGCCCTAAGCTCAAAGGAGCGTTTTGTTGGCGAGCTCCAGCCCCTATTTAAGAGCGATGATGCAAGTGTACACACACACACACACACATGCACATACACACACACACACACACACACGGTGTGAACAACACACCCTGCCCTGACACACCGAGTCGGGTGGTTGAATGCCGCCTCTCTGCTTTCTTTCTCTTACACACACTACACCTTCCTTTGTCAACGGTGCTGAAAAATGGCAGCAGACTACGGCAGGCTTTATTATTTATTTATTCTTTTCTTTCTCTTTTACTACTCCAGAAACAGAAATAGTGTATAATACTTGTACTACTATAACTCTTAATACTGTCACTTTGGGCTGTCAATCGATTGAAATATTTAATCGCAATTAATCGCGTGATTGTCCACAGCTAACTTGCGATTAATCGCGAGTGAATCGCACGTTATTTATCCGTCCTAAATGTAGGGCTGGGTACCGAATTCAATACTTTTTAGGCACCGAGCAAATTGCCTCTAAAGTATTGAGTATCGCAAAAATGCCTCGTCATTCAACACCCAATTTCAATCCCTAATGAGAGAAATCTCTTCAGTGTCAGTGAGCCAATCAGCACGCAGCATGCTTTGTACCATTTAGGAACTAGTAACAAAGTCATGGTATGGGTATGGGTATAGGTATGGGTACCGGTATGGCAATTTTTTGAACGATACCCAGCTCTTTCTAAACGGACAGAGGGTGAAAACAAGAATTGAGAAGGACAGTATGAGAAAAATATTGTGTCTGTTTCTACTAGAGCATGTAAACATGTTCTAGTAGAAACCCAAAATACAAGTATGGAGCTGAAAATTAAGCATGATATGGGACCTTTAATTGGGAGTCCTATGTTCCCACAGCCCTATGTTCACACTGCCCTATGTTCCCACAGCCCAATGGTCCCACAGCCCAATGGTCCCACAGCCCTATGGTCCCACAGCCCTATGGTCCCACAGCCCTATGGTCCCACAGCCCAGTGGTCCTACAGCCCAATGGTCCCACAGCCCAATGGTCCCACAGCCCTATGGTCCCACAGCCCTATGGTCCCACAGCCCAATGGTCCCACAGCCCAATGGTCCTACAGCCCAATGGTCCCACAGCCCTATGTTCCCACAGCCCTATGTTCCCACAGCCCAATGGTCCCACAGCCCAATGGTCCCACAGCCCTATGTTCCCACAGCCCTATGTTCCCACAGCCCAATGGTCCTACAGCCCAATGGTCCCACAGCCCTATGGTCCCACAGCCCAATGGTCCCACAGCCCAATGGTCCCACAGCCCAATGGTCCCACAGCCCTATGGTCCCACAGCCCAATGGTCCCACAGCCCAATGGTCCCACAGCCCAATGGTCCCACAGCCCTATGGTCCCACAGCCCAATGGTCCCACAGCCCAATGGTCCCACAGCCCTATGGTCCCACAGCCCAATGGTCCCACAGCCCTATGGTCCCACAGCCCAATGGTCCCACAGCCCAATGGTCCCACAGCCCTATGGTCCCACAGCCCTATGGTCCCACAGCCCAATGGTCCCACAGCCCTATGGTCCCACAGCCCAATGGTCCCACAGCCCAATGGTCCTACAGCCCTATGGTCCCACAGCCCTATGGTCCCACAGCCCAATGGTCCCACAGCCCAATGGTCCTACAGCCCAATGGTCCCACAGCCCAATGTTCCCACAGCCCTATGGTCCCACAGCCCTATGTTCCCACAGCCCTATGTTCCCACAGCCCAATGGTCCCACAGCCCTATGTTCCCACAGCCCAATGGTCCCACAGCCCTATGTTCCCACAGCCCTATGGTCCCACAGTCCTATGTTCCCACAGCCCTATGTTCCTACAGTCCTATGTTCCCACAGCACTATGTTCCCACAGTCCTATGTTCCCACAGCCCTATGTTCCCACAGTCCTATGTTCCCACAGCCCTATGTTCCTACAGTCCTATGTTCCCACAGCACTATGTTCCCACAGTCCTATGTTCCCACAGCCCTATGTTCCTACAGTCCTATGTTCCCACAGCACTATGTTCCCACAGTCCTATGTTCCCACAGTCCTATGTTCCCACAGCCCTATGGTCCCACAGTCCTATGTTCCCACAGCTCTATGTTCCCACAGCACTATGTTCCCACAGTCCTATGTTCCCACAGTCCTATGTTCCCACAGCCCTATGGTCCCACAGTCCTATGTTCCCACAGCTCTATGTTCCCACAGCTCTATGTTCCCACAGCCCTATGGTCCCACAGTCCTATGTTCCCACAGCTCTATGTTCCCACAGCTCTATGTTCCCACAGCCCTATGGTCCCACAGTCCTATGTTCCCACAGCAATATGTTCCCACAGCCATATGTTCCCACAGCCCTATGTTCCCACAGCCATATGTTCCCACAGCCCAATGTTCCTACAGCCCTATGTTCCCACAGCCCTATGTTCCCACAGCCATATGTTCCCACAGCTCTATGTTCCCACAGCCCTATGTTCCCACAGCCCTATGTTCCCACAGCTCTATGTTCCCACAGCCCTATGTTCCCACAGCCCAATGTTCCCACAGCCCTATGTTCCCACAGCCCTATGTTCCCACATTTCTAAGATTTTTTTTTCCCAAATTAAGCCCTATGTTCCCACATTTTCTTTTTCATAAATTTGTATCAGATTTCATCCCCCTTTCTCCCAATTTGGTAGCCAATTACACCCGACCTATTACCCAGTAGCAATGGACTACAGATGGAATGTAACCCTAACCCTAACATAGGGCCTAATCTTAAGAAAAATCTTAGAAATGTGGAAACATAGGGCTGTGGGAACATAGATCTGTGGGAACATAGGGCCTAATTTTCAGTGAATACATTTTTTTTAGAAATGTGGGCACATAGAGCTGACCCCCTTTAAATGCATATAACAGAGGAATGATGATTTGTTTCTCTGTTTTTAGTCAGATGTCGTCCATCAGAGCGTGTTCGAGTTGATCCACACAGACGACCGAGCTCTCTTCAGACGGCAGCTCCACTTCTCCCTCAACCCAAACACCGTCCACAAAGACGGCACCGCAGTGAGTCCCAGTAAGTCTGCTCCTCACGTCCACCGCAACACATGAGTGTGTGCTACACCTGAGCAACATACTCAATCTCTTAAGTGTAAAGGCGGAGACGATGCGGAGCAACTTATCCTCTGGAAAAATGGCGTAAATACGTAACATAACTGCAGCTTTGGAAAAGGATCTGTTATTTTACGGAAATAGTTCACCGAAACGTGTTTCTGAAAACATTTTAAGCGAGAAATAGGCGGTGCAGTTGCTGAGTCTGAGAAGACAAACAAGTTGTGTAGCCTGATCCTGGCATAAAACACAGTGGCCCTCATTTATCAACCTAATGTAGAAACCAGCGCAGGTATGAGCGCAGAAACCATCTTACGACAGGCTTCACGTGTGAGTCATGAAACGTTCGTATCACACCAATCAGAGCGTAAGAGCGGTCGTACATTGATAAATGCAGCGGCTGGAAACGATCGCAATTTAAATGTCACACCCCAATATATTTTGAGGCCTCGCCCCTACAATTTACGACATGGCGAGACGTAGTCCGGCTAAGAAGCAGCACTTTTCAGAGGTGGAGATTGAAACCCTGACATCACCTTTTAAGAGCGAGGAATTATATCCTGTCTCCTTGGTATAGCCCCCAGTTGGGGCTGTAACGGACACGCTGTCTGGGCATCAGGTTATCTGGCTCCATCACTACATTTATGGAACCCCACAGGCTAAAACAATGCTGCAGACCTTTTCTGGCATGTATAGTAGAGTCCCCCCACCCCGCTAGTGCAAGTAGAGCCATCTGCCCTTAATCAATCCGATGGAGCGCTCCACCGTGGCCCGTGTGCGTACGTGTGCACTGTTGTACCGGTGCACAGAGGTTTCTAAAAGAGCCAGATCCACCGTTGGCGATAAGCGATTGACTGATGACTTCTCCTTCTTCTGTTAAACTGATCATATGCTGCACCGCACGTCCACTCTGACTCGAAAACATGCGTACACGAGTTTAAACTCGACGTGAGATTTGATCGTAGCCTCCGCTCGCGTCCACACTGATAAATGCCGAGCTTTGCGTGGAGATGACCGTACGCCGGTTTCACGCTTGCTTTCTGTCGTACGTTCGTTTCATAAATGACGGCCACTGGGGAGCTGAAACTGGATTTCCATATATACCCGCTTAAAAATGCTCAATGACACGCAACAACATACTTTCCATTATATTTTTGACATATTTTGTTGTTTGTTGTAGTTTGGAAATTGGTTCATAAAAGTTTATCAGAATTGCAGGAAATGAAGTCTTTGATGCTCAAAATCCACCCCCCCCTCCCCCCCTCCAATATCATATGTTTTTGGTCCTTGCTGCTGCAGGTGAGCAGAGCTCGGCGGAGATCAGCAGCAACGTGATGACCTACGACCCGCAGGCCATGCCGCCGGAGAACTCCTCCTTCCTGGAGAGAAACTTCCGCTGCCGCTTCCGCTGCCTGCTCGACAACTCCTCCGGCTTCCTGGTAAAATACACACATCTTTAACAGATAGTGCTAGTGAAAAGAGCTGAAAGGGTAGAGCTTTTCAAATAACACTTAAGGACCGTCCACGCCAAGAACAACAGCTGCAGCCATAACTGTAACCGGGGCTTTAAATTAACTTGTTTGATCACCAGCCAACATGGCTGCTAGATCTATAATGTTTTCAGCCAATCAGATTTCCCCGCCAGCCACAAAATAAACTTGACTTCAATTTCAGCTAATCCGGTTCATCTCGTGCCATTCTGTTCAGCGCCGCTCCTAATCGACGCGGCACGCTAAGTGCGTGTCCGCCGGCTGCGCGACACGTCACAACAGAGCGCTCATGGGAAATGTAGGATTAGAACTACAAGCAGCGTTGGCCAGATAAAGAGAACGTTTCCAAGCCAAAACACACACAAAAGCGGCCACATTTTTTGGGAGGGAGTTTACATGCAGACATGTCCCGGGTTACATCCAAAGTTACGCCCTTGGTTATCGTCATAGTAATAGTTGTTGTTCCCCGTGTGGATTGGCCCTTTATCCTGCAGCTGATCATTAGAAAGTAAGAGTAATGATTCAACTGTGAGCTGTGCGTTTTTTTCTCTTCAGGCCCTGAACTTCCACGGCTGCCTGAAGTTCGTCCACGGTCAGCACCGCGTGTCCGAGGACGGGACGTTGATCCCCCCGCAGCTCGCTCTGTTCTCCATCGCCACGCCGATGCAGCCGCCGTCCATCCTGGAGATCCGCACCAAGACGCTCCTTTTCCAGACCAAACACAAGCTGGACTTCACGCCCTTGGGCATCGACGCCAGGTAGACGCACCACGCACTCCGGTTGTCCACTACTCGGATCTGTGGAACGAAATCAATCAAAATCAGTAATTCATGTCTTAAGACATACAGTAGGACGAACAAAAGATAGATAATGTCAACACCTACTTTGGTATCAATATAATGTCCTGACAAGCAGACTCCTTTCCTTAAAGGTCCAACATGTAATACTGACAGCTAGTGTTTAATATAGTTACTGCAGTACAAATTCAAAATACTGGAGAGAGTCGTCTCCCCCCCCCTCCTCCCCAGACTCAAAGCTCACGTTGGTTGCCAGGCTGAGACCGGAGCATCCAACAATGTTGCTAGACGCTTGTCTCACATAACCAGACATTACTCCACAGCACAGCGGAGTAGCTAACGTTAGATGCTATACTGACAGTCATAGAAGCCCGTGCTCACACGGAGCTCTGTACCCAACTGACATGCACACTTTTTCAGCTTAGAATTACAGTAGGAACCGCTAAAAATACCACAACCTCGCCGTCCTCTCCACACGCCAGACAGACACACTTCCTCGGCTTAGAATTATGATAGGAACCGCTAAAAACACCACTGCCTTGCACTGAAATACACACTTTATTGACCTTAGAATCACGGCAACAATCGCTAAACACACTGCAAACTCAAGTCCCCTCTTCAGGATTTACAGCCCCCGTCTCTTGGCTTAAAATAACTCACCGTTGTCGTCTACGGCCGCTGAACAGGCTACATGTTGTAAACAGCCGTGGCCCACTTGCTTGGTCATCGGTAACGTTAGCTAGCAGTTAGCAGGGTTAGCATGGCGGCGTTAGCCAGGACCAGTTACTGGCTGTCTCAATTGTTTTTGCGAGTAACCAACTCGGGTTTCTAGCTATATAATTCAATGTGAGTACACAAATGTTGAAATGACACAAAGTGCTCGTCTCTAGTAGCTGTGATAAATTAGCTTGAAGCTAATGCTTACCTGTTCAGGAGTAAATTAGCCAACTCGGCGTCCTTTTGGGTTGTAAGCTGTCTCCATCTTTCAAATACATCTCCAATATTAACCCGGGGTTTGTTACGTCTCTGGTAACGCAACTGTTAAAAACATGCTGGTTTTTAATGTCGAGTAGAATCTATCTCCGTTGATCTTGTTCGTTTGTTTGCTGCTTTCATGGCTGTACTAACGTTACAGTTGTAGGTTACCTGTTTACAGTTATATCTGGCAACCCGGCCTGGCTGTTAAACTGGGAAGTTGATAACAACACACAGGCCAAAACATAAACATAAATTCCGTCACGGATCGTAAATTTCAAAAAGAAAAAATACTGACATTAGCATTGTTGTCAGAAAAGATAGTATTTCAGCCTAACATGTTTCCTTAATATCTGATGAGGCATTGGTGTCATTTTTGGATTTATTACAGTACAAATATTACATATTGGACCTTTAAAAACAAAATGACCCTAAACCCACCAAAAAATCGACAAGAGTGCAGCACCTGGAAACAGATCCCTGTGATCTTTAATTGAAGTGTTTTTTATATTCTAGTATTATCATTATTATTGCAGTTCAACATGGACATGACAGGTTGTTCATTTCAAGGAGACGTTCTTACATTGAACATATCGACACCACTAACAAACACTGAGTGTGTAAATGTCGGGGGGTTTGCCGTCTTTCCATTTTAGCAAAATCAGCCGTCTTCTTCTTCTTCTTCTGTCTGTCGCGACGAGAGTAAGAAACGCAACGCTGTCAGATTGTGCCTTAGTTAGATGGCTTGACTCAGGTGTAATACCAAATAACCCAGTTACAGAGCGTGGTGAGATTGATTGTCCCAGGAAGCCTGATATCGTGTTAAAGATAGAAGTCCAGTAGTAGTCCAGCTTTGAGCAAGACCAGAACACGTGGGTATGTGATGCCGGTTTGCATTTACATTGATCACATAGTGGATCTACTGTATATCCGAGAATGTTTTGGATAATCTGAGTTTAGTCCAGTGTATGCGATGAACAATCTTGAATTATCTGAATTTAATTGATCGTTTTCTTTCTTCAGAGGGAAGGTGGTTCTGGGTTACAGCGAAGTGGAGCTGTGTATGAAAGGTTCAGGCTACCACTTCATCCACGCCGCAGACATGATGTACTGCGCCGAAAACCACTTAAGAAGTAAGTCACCTCCTTAGTTTCATTTGAAGTCGTTTACTCAGTGAACAGCAGGGGCGGAGCCAGACGTTGAAAACATTCGGGGGCTCAGCCCAAATCTAGAGAGGGGGGGGGGTCATGTTCCATTTACAGCAGCTATATGCTTTATGTGCTGATTTTCATTTGGGGACACTTTTTTGGACGTTTTCTGGCAGTTTTTCAGACATTTTTGGCAGTTTTTCCAACAGTTTTGTTATCTTGTTCTCCTTCATTCTGAAACCAGAACACAACAAATGTTGAGGATGACTCATTTTCACTCCTGCCACCTCAAGAGAGGTAGAAACTGTCCGATGTTTCTATTTTTAAGTTCCATAACACATAGGTAGGGTTGCTCCATTTATTTGCCGGTCCAGTCGAGTTGAACTTATTTGACAACATTCGGGGGCTTTTAATACTGTAAAAACCCCAGAAGCCACCCAGCCTGAGAATGTGCTGCCTTTCTCTTTTTCATATAAAGAAATTGGACATTTGGGGTTTAAATTAGCAAAGGAAACATGTTTTAAATAACTGGTGACTAGGTCTATTATATGTTGATGTATGTCTGCATGTATGTGTATATATATATATATATATATATATATATATATATATATATATATATATATATATATATATATACACATATATATATATATCACAAAAGTGAGTACACCCCTCACATTTTAGTAAATATTTCATTATATCTTTTAATGGGACAACACTGAAGAAATTACACTTTGCTACAATGTGAAGTATTAAGTGTACAGCTTGTATAACAGTGTAAAGTATTAAGTGTACAGCTTGTATAACAGTGTAAAGTATTAAGTGTACAGCTTGTATAACAGTGTAAAGTATTAAGTGTACAGCTTGTATAACAGTGTAATGTATTAAGTGTACAACTTGTATAACAGTGTAAAGTATTAAGTGTACAGCTTGTATAACAGTGTAATGTATTAAGTGTACAGCTTGTATAACAGTCACACACAGCCATTAATGTCTAAACCGCTGGTAACTAAATTGAGTACACCCCTATGTTAAATTCCCATAGAGGCAGCAGGCAGGCTTTTATTTTGAAAGGCCAGTTATTTCATGAATCCAGGATACTATGCATCCTGATAAAGTTCCCTTGGCCCCCACATCATCACATACCCTTCACCATACCTACAGATTGGCATGGTGTTAGCCTAATATCTGGTTTGATTTGCATTGAGAGATGATTTTATGGAAAGTACCACATGCCAATCTGTAGGTATGGTGAAGGGTATGTGATGATGTGGGGGCCAAGGGAACTTTATCAGAACTGAATGTCTGACTCTTTCTGTGTTGTATCCAGTGATGAAAACCGGAGATAGCGGCTTCACCGTCTTCAGGCTTCTGAGCAAATCGAGGAAGTGGGTCTGGGTCCAGGCCAGCGCCAGGTTGGTCTTCAAAGAGGGGAAACCAGACTTTATCACGGTCCGGCAGAAAGTTTTGACGTAAGTCTCTCTAAGTCTCTAAGAACTTTCTTTGTAATGTTTTACATTAGGAGTGACGACCCACTCTTGTTTTTTTTGCCACAGAAATGAAGATGGGGAAGAGCAGCTACGCCTCCGTCGGCTGCAGTTGCCGTTCAACTTTGCCACTGGAGAAGCGTTGCTTTACGACATGGCCCCCACCGTCGACATCCCCGACCCCTGTTCCGCCCCCAAGCAGAGGAAGTTAGACGACTACACCGTCAACCGCGACTCCATCCTCGGCTGCATGCTGAGTCAGGACCAATCCATCTACTGTGAACACAACGACACCCTCAACTCCCTCAACGACGCCGCTTTCAAGGACACCCACGCCACAGTCAGCGTTCACGGAGATGTCTGGCAGCTCACGACGCCCAAACCTGCCTCGGGAAGCCTGGTGAAGTCCGAGGCCACCACTCAGGGCATGATGGAGACGCTGCAGGAGATCCTCTTGGACAACGACCTCTGCGACACCTTGGATGTGGAGCCTGAAGAGCTCAAGAGCTGGGAGAGCACCCTGTTAAAGATAAGCAACAACAGCTGCGAGATAAACGAAGACCTGGACTACCTTCTCAGCAACGACATCCTGTCGTACGTAGAGGAGCAGCTCCAGAGGGAGGGCGGATTCAAGCTGCCAGATCAGCTGGATGAAATACCAGCCTGCCTTTCCACTTTGGACCTCCAGATTCCTAGCCAAGCTGGGGAGCAGAACCTCGGCTGGCCTCTGGAGCCCCAGGACCAGCTGGTACTAAATGGAGGGCAGATGGTAGCCGGACAACTGACTCCAGTCGCGGGGATGATGAAACTGACTCACATGGATCTTCCTCAGTTGAGTTCTGGTTTAAACGGTCCAACCCTTCAGCAGATCGCTTCACAACAAACGCTCCCCACTTCTGTTGGTCTTCAACTGGGAACCACAGGCAACACTGGTGCTCCAGTTACCTTCAACCCCTCGGTGGCGGCTACAACACAGAACCAACTGAGAAAAAGACAGTTGAATCCCATGTTCAGCATCCAGGGAAACCAGTGGAACTCCTCTGTCCCCAACTCAAACCAAGCCGACAGCTTTGTAGCAACCTACGCCCAAAATATTTCAAACGAACCAGGTTTTGCTGCTGATCCTTCCTTGTCAAGCTGCCACTTTGCACTTCAGACACAAAACAACGACAACCAGAGACAGCCTTGGCTGCTGGAGCAGCAGCTGATCTCAAGCGGACACCAACAAATGGGCGCCTGCCTCAGCCAAATGTCAGGATTTCAAAGGAATCCTCTTCCCGTGGCCCAGAACGCTGTCAACAACAGACCAATGTTCAGAACTCCAGAGACTTCAAATGTACCGTTTCCCGTTCAGCAGGCCATGGAGCCGCCGCCGCCTCTTGCGCCTTCAAGCAGTTGTATGTTCAGAAATGCCCCCGTCTCCGTGCCTGTTAACGGAGCGAACCTCAGCCAGACGGCCTCCTGCCAGAGACTGAACCACGCCAACAACCAGGTTCCTTCCAACCCGGCCTGCTTCTATCGGGGTCTCCCCGGAGGTGGATCCGTGTTGGAGAGGACGGCCATCCCTGATCCTGATGGGGCAGCGCTGTCCCACCAAATGACGGCTGGTCTCAACCCGGACGGCCTGCTGTTCACTGAACAGACGCAGGTAAATCGGTAACAGCAAGTTTGAAGACCCCTCATTTTTAAGTGTAAATCCTACAATTTTCCAGGCTGTTCTCATGAACCATTGGTACAAAAAGTTAAGTAAAGTAATGCTCCGTAATTTTTGCTGTGTAAGAACTGCCGCATAGGGAGGAGGTCCGGGTGGTTAGTCTGGTCAATGTCGGGGCTTTAAATTAACTTTTTTGATCACTAGCCAACATGGCTAGTAGACTTTTAAAGTTGGCGGGCCAATCGGATTTTCCACTAGCCCCATTTTTACTAATTTCAACAAATTTTAACTAACTTTACTACTTATTTTTTGGCTCCTTTGGTTTGTTTCGCGCTGTTGCGTTTGCTCGTAAGCGAGTTTTGACTCAAATTCAACTTAATTGGTTGATTGATTGGTCTCTAAATTCCCCCGGGGTATTTGCGATTATAAAAAAGGGATTAACTCCAAACTTAAAACCTTCAAACGACATTTATAATTCATTCTTTGTGTCGTTTTCATAGATCAACAGCTGTCCAGTCGACGGGAACGGCGGTTTCCCCTTCTCCTCGCTCCCCAATGGAACCGCATACTACTCAGAGAGCAAATAGGAACCAGGCGCTGCGGGATCCCCAACTGGGACTGAAAACGGCAGTTCAAAGGAAGCAAAAAGGACTCCTGTCTCTAAACACCAAAGTGGATCAGACTAAGGAACACAAATGTTCCCGTGGAAAGGACGAGGAGACTCAACAGGACGCCGGAAACAGCGATGGAAGCTTTAAGTGTTTGGTTCAGGATGGCTGGTCTTTGAGGAAGAGAAGAAAAGGAAAACGTATGTTCCCACATGAAATCCCTCTTTGGAGCTGGTTGGATTGTACCAAAAAACAACAACAACAACAACAACAACAACAAAAGGTTAACGGATGATCTGATTGAATCAGTGATTTGTTATGAGCAATCAAGATGGAGTTGGAGACATTTTTTAACCGCCACGTTGGATGGATGAAAGTTTGGCTGCAGCCCACCCGGTGTCATCACTCATCGTCAGCCAATCAAGCGCTGCGCTGTGCTGCGCTGCTCTTTACGTATCTTTAGTCCCAGGGTTCAACATTAAGGGTTGCCCGATGGCCCGGGGCAAGCAAAACGCCACATCGGGCAAGTAACTATAACAACCCAATTGCCCGTTCGGGCATCATCTTATCATAAATTACCTTATCGTTCTCTTTCCCCCGTTTTTTGTTGTTGTTGTTGTTGGCATTACGGCCTTCAGTGTGACAGCTTAGAAATGAAAGGGGAGAGAGAAGGGGAATGGCGTGCAGGAAATTGCTGCGGGTCGGAATCGAACCCACGGCCGCTGCTTCGAGGACTGAGCCTCTATATATATATATATATATATATATATATATATATGGGCACACACTCTACCACTAGGCCACCCAGTCACCCTCGGAGAATGCTTGCTGAATGCGGCGTTCGCCGATCAAGAATTGAGTTGGCGCCTTAGAAGTTTTTTTGCGACATTTTTTAAAAATGTTTTTGACGTTTTTTTTTTTTTACATTTTCTTTGACATTTGGCTCTACTTTCAATGTGTGTGTTGTTGAGATCGGGTATATAACCCCCCGACAAAAACCCTCGAAAAAAGCGTCAAAACACCAAAAAAAGGCTGCGGCGGATGTAATCATTATGTTGTGCTACTAGCTAATGTTAGCTAGCTACTAACGTTAGCGGTAGCCCTGGTAGTTTGGGAACAGAGAGACGTTAATAACGTCACCCCCCCCCCCCCCCCCCTCCTCCCCCACACACACACCCCCCACACACACACACACACACACACATAAATAACACCTATGTGTTTAGGTTCCCCTCTGTTACCGCTGTAACCAAAAAAAAAGTGCCGCCGCGAGGGAATAAACACTGAGAGATAAACAACAACAGTGTGACGCGCTGAAAAAAGTATGTGTTGTGATGTGAGTAAGTGCGTGAGTGAGTAAGTAAGTAAGTTCGCTCCCAGCCCCCCCCCTCCACCCCCCCAAAAAAAAAAAAACAAAGCAAACAAAATATACTGTCATCGCTTCCGCCCAAGCCCCAGTGAGCACGCCCACCACCTACAGTATATCACTGCAGTGAATGATATAAATGAGAGCATACAGGAGAAACGTGGGGCTCCGACACCCTCCGAAAGATGAAGGTTGGCCCGCGTGTATGTGGAAGTTATTCAGTCTCGAAACATGAATAGCACAAAGTGGATTTTATGAGCGGGTATACGGCGTGTACCTGCGTATCACGTAGGCTACGCCGCAGTCTCGCACGCGGCGGAGGAGACCTGAATGTTTGATCCTGCCAACGCTCCGCTGTCTGCGACGCACAAAAAAAACACAATACTCTCTAAATATCTCTGTTCTATTTTAGACGCTTGGAAGGATAAAATATATCTACTTGCTTTTGGCGTTTTTGCCTTTTTGCAAATCGAATCTCGATCGCATTCATTTGGAGCTCTTCTGCTGTCCCCGTGAGGGAGATTTGCTTTTGCAGACAGTGTATATAAAAAGAAAAAGGAAACGCACAACGAAATCACAGCGTCGTCCCACTAACAGACGGCTCTTAAGATTTAAAGATGACGCCGTGAAAACAGCTGCTTGTTAGTGCCTCTTTTATGTATATTTTTTAAAGCATTCACTCAGAGCTTCTTTTTTTATTATCACTGAGCCAGCTCTATATTTGTCTTTCCTTTAATATTTCGGTCTGGTTTTCCTGTTGTAGGGAGAAAGACAAAAAAAAAATTATAGACGGTGCCTTAAACTGACAGAAGTCTGTTTATACCTTAAAAATTTCCACTGGTAATATTTGCTGAAAAACAAAATGTGCTGTGGAAATTAGATTTTTGATATTTGATATAAACCAAACGTGCCCTTTCCTCGACTTCTTCCGAGCCAATTTGCGAGATCATTTTTTGCACTATTTCTTTAAAGTGTTTGCCAAAGCATAGTGAAGAGAAAGTAATTCACAAAAGAGCTTTTGTTACAAAAAAGAGAAGTGTTTTGATAACAAAATGAGGATGATTTTAGTACTCTGTATACTGTATAGGTATTGGATCATAAACTGTCTTATTTGAAAAAAAATCAACTTAAAGTAATGATAATCTTACATTTTTAATAAGATTTTGCTTTATAATTGGCCTAGAATGAGAGTCGAAGCTGAGCGGACTCACTCTCTGCCTCAACATTTTGTTTTTTGACCAGTTTTTTTTTGTTTTTTTTAGATCAGGATGTTAATCCGACTCGCGGTAAGATACTGAGACGCGAGAGCGGAGCCTGAAGTCACATGTCCGTCCTCTTCCTCTTTTCCTGCTTCTGTCTTAGCGGTTGAATTATTTATCGGCGTTCTTGCGTCACACGAATCGGCAGCTATTGTGTATTTAAAGCGAGGAAGAAAAAATGGGAAAAAACCTTCACAAGTACCTTTTAATGGACCTGTTTTTGATTGTCTGTTTATTAAAAAAAACACAATGTAGCACTTAGATTGAAAAAGAAACGCCGTGACAACAGCTCAAAACTGTGCGTTACTTCATCTGTGAAATCTGATTTGGTTTGGTGTCGCCAGTTATCAGCACTTTTAAAAAACAACTCTTAAAATAAGTAGCAACAGATGTGAATATTTCAAGCAAGATACGAAAAAAGATAGTCAGCTTGTAGCCGTGTTTCCATCCACTCGTCAATCAAATTATCTGAAGTTTCGTATGTCAGTCGACACATAAAGTGGAACCGAAATGAGGAACCAAAATTTGCGTTCTAATCCGGTCCGATTCCTACCGGTTGCGTTCCATAATGGACCGGGTTTCGGTACCCAACCCTACCTACAAATGATGAATGTTGCACAAGTTGTAATAGTGCTTATGTACCAGCTGATGGCGACATATTAAACTATAATAAGACAACAACGACGCTATAAGAACATCACTATGGTGATGCAGATGCACGTAAATGCCAGACGAGAACTATGCACTGTAAAATAGCCGTTATATTTGGCTCATAAATTACATTTCAAAAGTCTGTCGTCTCCTCGTTCGTCCACTTGTATCTGTGTTTGTTGACACCCGCCGAGTCTGCAAAGAAAGCGGAAATGACCTAAAACTTCTTCTTTGTTTTATGGCGAGTTGCAACCATAAATGATCTAAAACGTAATCGCAGTTCATTATTTAGTCGGCAAATAAGGTTTCCGTCTGCGTTTATCGCGCAAGACATTTACGGATTAAGAGAAAATCCGATGAGATCGAACGTACAAACTTTGTGTCGATATTCCTGAAATTCAATCGTATTTGGCTGTTTCCATGAGGGATTTTTTCATTCGATGTTACTTAATTTGCGTAAAAACGTGTGGATGGAAACACGGCTAGTAAAGCAACCTGTGGTCCTGCGTTCTCCGGGATACCAAAAGGGAAAAGGCCGAAATGTTCTACTTTCTGTGGACGCTTTTTCAAAGATTTCTGCACATGAGTCAAGCGGGAAAACAGACCAGAACGATTGTAGTTGTGGTTTGGTATTCACAAGCGAGAAATGTGCTGCGTTCGTGTCTCAAGTTTCCAACGTGTCAATAGCGTTCGCGCCAACACCCGAAGTTGCACTTAAAACCGGGGGGCATAGATTTTTTTCCCAGACAGCTTCTACTAGATGTTTAACGGTTTTTACACTGTCGGTCAAATAAAAACGAGACCTTTTTTAAGAGAAGCTGCACTATTTCTTTGACATTTTAACAATAAATACACATGGTCGGTGACTCGTCATAGCTGGGGGCGTGGCCGGTGGGGAACATAATCCTTTCCCCCTAACATAGCGTTACCCCAGTATGGACCACTCAAAAGCACTTTTACTGCTTGACAGAGCAAGATACATAAAAAAGAACTGCCATATTGGGTCGGATTGTTCGTACATTATAAGTGACCAGACAAACGACCCAACGGAGCGGCCAGAGGTGTCGTTTCCCCAAATTTTTTGTTAAATGTTAGCTACCTGCTGCGTCTCCAGGTTAGAAGCTTTAGCTTGCTTTATCACGAAGATAATTTACCGTATAAATCTAGGAAACAAACACATTTGCATCAAAATGAAGTCGTTTTTCTCAACGGATATATCAGAAAAATGGAGCATCTACACAGAAGGGAGTACTTAAAAAGATTTAGCGCAACACTTTCCCCCTTTAAAAACGTGTAGCTTGCAAGTAACAATTACAGTAAATCTACACTTTTATCTGATCTAGGGACATCATTTAGTTTTTCAAGTGATTAATTCTGGATCATTTGCATATTAGACGCAAATGTGCATTGTCAATTCCACCCATTAAAAGAGCTCTTTTTGCCGCTGACAAACACAGATTATTCTTCTAAGTGTCTAACAACATTATGGAAAGGATCCCTACAGAGAAAGATCTTTTTAAAACCTCTTTGAGACCTT
The DNA here is from genome assembly GCA_023631565.1 of Gymnocephalus cernua. Classification (NCBI taxonomy): domain Eukaryota; kingdom Metazoa; phylum Chordata; class Actinopteri; order Perciformes; family Percidae; genus Gymnocephalus; species Gymnocephalus cernua. Next base: position 3,340,736 of record CM042448.1, on the reverse strand, counting down.
TCTGTTTAACCACAAACAGCTCTGAGGTCGCTAGCTCTAAACCCACCAGACTCCATTTAAATAAACAATACTTTAGCGTGTATATAGACAACATATTTTCACATGTAAATCAGTAAACTATGTGTTTATTTCAACCAAAACTAGAGTTGTGATGGTTGGAAAAGTTGAAATGACAAACCAAAACGGCTTTTCATAGTTTTATTTTGTTTCTGTTGACTTTGAATGAAGTGTATTTTATGATGCTAAAATGACTGTTTATTTACATGGAGTCTGGTGGGTTTAGCGAACGCAATTTCACAAATGTTTTATGTTTAAAAAAAAGGATCTTACTCTTTAACAGAAAGGTCGTCCTCCTTAGAAATCCTTTCATAATGTTGTCACACACTTAGAATAATAATCGGAGTCTGTCAGCGGCAAAACGAGCACTTTTGTTGACATAAATACAAGCTGGACAATTGCCCTATTAACGTACATTGTAGCTTGTTTCTCTGACTGCCGACTGCAGCGATCTCGCTTAATACTGGACCAACGTCAAAGATTGTTGTTCCCATCAGTCACTTAGACACAAAAACAAGAAAATAGGGTCCAGGCTGAAAAATAAACGGTAGTTACCCTTTAATGCCTTTTTAAATTTGAGTGCTTTCAATCCAATCACAAAGTATTCATATAGAAATATAAAATCTATGTTGTTGCTTGCTTCTAGTTGAAAAAACAAACAATGCTTTGTACTTATCATACTTTGCAAACACCAGGAGGCCAAGGCTCCACATTGCAGTATCTTTGTGTACCTGTATATAAATACATAAATGTTCTGTTTAAAATATGTACATGTCCTATATTGTGTATTTTAATGCCGTATTGCCTTAACCCTGACTCACGCCTTCATCATTGATTGTACATATTGCACAGCATATACAAAACAGTATGTTAACTTGTTTGTTATGTTTTTGTTTTGGTAACTTTTCAACACGTATCTAGTTCATTTGCCTTCCAAATATTGCCTCTAACAGTGTATTGAGAATCTTTTCATGCTTGGAACAACGCATTTTGTAATAAAATTTTAAAATGTAATTCATTTATACTTCATTATGTTATGATCTGCTGCATTTTATAATGAAAAACCCTGAACGCAACATGTAATAAATGTAGTGATGGAAGGTAATCTACTGAACACAAAGTCTATTTTTTTTTTACAACATTTTGAGTCACCATGATTAAAATAGACATGACATTTATGAAAAAAAAACTGAATAAAGACATCCATTTTGGTTGGTTATTGCATAATGCACCACAATACATTTTGGTTAAAATGAAGGGCAACCCTTTGCATTTTTGTAGGAACCGCCGCATTACGTAATAATTAATCTGGGAAAGTCTGGGGCGGCCTTTAGATCACCTGGTAGAGCGCGCGCCCCATTTGACTCGGTCCTTGCCAAGAAATTTATTCCACATTGGGTTCAGGGTTTTATTACATAATAAAGTGAACATTATTACATTTTTAAATTGTATTACATAATGCGTTGTGGCAATGCTCACCATATTAAAGGTGATGTGATCACACATTGCAGTGTTTTTGAATGCCGGTCTGCTCTGTCCTCTGGGCTCTAAACATGGGTTTCATTTAAAAATTTGACAAAAAGAAGAAAAAAATGCACTTAAACTGCGACAAGAAAAAAGTGAGTGTTTATCTCTGTTGGGGGGAATTTCTTACTCTCTTAATGAGACTTCAGTGAAAAAATACAGGTATAAAAAAATTGGGAAGCTTGACTCTAATTGGAGATCATGAGAAAACTGCAGATATTTTTTTATGTTTTATAGCCATTATTCTGTCTATTTGAGTCAGACATAAAGAAAATCAAGGAAAATTGACATGAAAATTGACATATTTAATAGCAGTGGTTCTTAAACTTTTGTCAATAATGTTCCCCCTTTGAATTATGTTCTTAAGCCCAGTACCCATTTTTGGTAGGAAACAAAAGAAGTTTGTATAAAGAAGAAGAATACATCAATGTCAGCGATGTAAGCAACAGCCTTGTAACAGAAAAACATTTAAATGATGATGGAAAAAGGACGACAAAAACAAAACATCAACAACAAAAAACAGTGGAAAGAAGGAACTAATGCAACACTAGGTCGACAAAAGTGACAAAAAAAATTTAAAAAGCAGGAAAAAAACTTTGAAAAATGCGACAAAGTTGTTGAAAAAAAGACAGTAGAAGAAGGAAGGAAGGAAGGCAAGAACAGGTCCAAAGAAGGTGCATTTTTGGTAGAAAAAAGTTCATAAAGAGGTCCAACAGCCTTGTAACTGAAAAACATTTTGTAAAAAATCTCACGTACCCCCTGCAGTTCTCCAGAGTACCCCTAGGGGGACACGTACCCCTTGCAGAGTACACCTAGGGGGACATGTACCCCCTGCAGTTCTCCAGAGTACACCTAGGGGGACACGTACCCCCTGCAGTCCTCCAAAGTACCCCTATGGGGACACGTGCCACCTGCAGTTCTCCAGAGTACCCCTAGGGGGACACGTACCCCCTGCAGTCCTCCAGAGTACCCCTAGGGGGACACGTACCCCCTGCAGTCCTCCAAAGTACCCCTAGGGGGACACGTACCACCTGCAGTTCTCCAGAGTACACCTAGGGGGACACGTACCCCCTGCAGTCCTCCAAAGTACCCCGGGGGGGACACGTACCCCCTGCAGTCCTCCAAAGTACCCCTAGGGGGACACGTACCCCCTGCAGTCCTCCAAAGTACCCCTAGGGGGACACGTACCACCTGCAGTTCTCCAGAGTACACCTAGGGGGACACGTACCCCCTGCAGTCCTCCAAAGTACCCCTAGGGGGACACGTACCACCTGCAGTTCTCCAGAGTACACCTAGGGGGACACGTACCCCCTGCAGTCCTCCAAAGTACCCCGGGGGGGACACGTACCCCCTGCAGTCCTCCAAAGTACCGCTACGGGGACACGTACCACCTGCAGTTCTCCAGAGTACACCTATGGGGACACGTACCCCCTGCAGTCCTCCAAAGTACCCCTAGGGGGACACGTACCCCCTGCAGTCCTCCAGAGTACCCCTAGGGCGACACGGACCCTCTGCAGTCCTCCAGAGTACTCCTAGGGGGACACGTACCCCCTGCAGTCCTCCAGAGTACTCCTAGGGGGACACATACCCCCTGCAGTCCTCCAGAGTACTCCTAGGGGGAGACTTACCTTTGAGAAACACTGTTTAACCCTCATGTTGTCTTTGGGTCAAATTTGACCCATTTTCAAAGATTTTATATCAGAAATATGGCTTTCATTGAACCAAAATGCCCAAAAATAATATGGATGCATGGATGTACGTTGTATGGAACCCATACAACAATCTTGGCACGTAAAATTAATGATTACTTTTATTGAATTTTGGCTGTTTTATTCAATTTTATAAACATGTTTTAAAACAGTAACCTGACTAAAACTAAAATAAACCTCTGATCTTAACTATTAATCAAAATAATTCATAATTTCTGCTTTTTTAACTCAAAAATGAGGTATAGTATCATATACATTAGGTTTATTGACCATGAATTTAAAAATAAAACATTGAAAAAGTGACAAAAGCATATAAAAAAAGAGCCAATAACGCTGCAAAAAGCACCGAAAATCTTTTTCACTTTTGAACTGGATGGACAGCAAGTTCACGGTCGACGGGAAGACAACACAAGGGTTAAACCATTAAAATGGAGTTCTTTTTTCATGCATATTTATTTATTTATTAATCATTCAACATTATCATTGTAGTTGTTGAACGTGATGGTCTCCAGTGTCCACTAGATGGCGCTGTAACTACATGTTTTGCAATTGAAAGCACCTGTTGCCTGTGTTTGACAATCTGCTCCAAGTTAAAGACCAAGAACACCGGGCCAGATATATTACATTTATTATATTACTTTGACACGCTGCATTAAGCAAGAGAACACAACTGCTGAAAAAAAAACTGAAAACAAAATTGAAAACAAAAGTGTTACAAAGCAGGTGTGACCTTTAACCACAGAAAGCAGTAATATAGCCATAATAAATATACACTATGTTTAGGATTATCGTTACTGACGCATACATGTTTTAGTTGGTCAACATGGAGCCAATTTTGACTACTTTACTGGTTAGTCTTGTCCATACAAATTTAACAAAAACATTTTTTTGTGATAAAGAAAATGTGTCTTTATTTGTGTCTAAAGGGCTTTTTAGAACACTTATAGATACTTTACAGAGATTTGATAAAATTGAATACATACTTTTTGACACTTTTATTTAAAAAAAGCTATAACAAATACAACATTTTATTTTTATTTATTTTTTTGGTTTCTTTTTTTTCAGTCATCACAGTCCGTAAACATAAAACTATACACAAATCATTACAAATAACATAATATAAAAGTAAGTATGAAAGTAATAACTTAAAGAGAAACGAATAAAAAAATACATAGGTAAAGAAGTGACAGACTCGCAAACTTTATTGTTGTTTTTCCTTGACGTGATGACGTGACATTTGACCCGCTGCACGCTCCCGACGTCAAATCAGTGCTCCGCGGCCGCGGGAAGCGCGCGCTAGTCCGGGTCCGGGAGAGAGAGCACGAGCAGCAGCAGATAGAGAGAGAGAGGTCCAGGGAGGAGAGAGAGAAGAGGACGAGGACGGACAGCGGTTCACTTTATGACCGGTTCAGTTTAACGTTTTTTGGGGCTGAACTTCGTCCCCCAGGATGTGAAGCTTAAACGGAGTTTTTTTCCCCGCGGGATTTGAGCGCCATGGACGGGATAACGGGAGCAAGAGGAGCGTCAGTTAGTTCTATGGTGGTCCGCCGGTAATACTTGGACAGGCAGCTTTTAAGCTAGTGACAGAGTGTATCTTTAGTTATGGCGTCTGCTGTATCTCTTCTCATATGAATTACCGCTGGCTTCTTCTGTCTGGAGTTTGTATATTACAAGTTATAAACGGAGACAATAAAGCAACAACAACATGTATGCTGGACGGAAAAGAAGAAAGCCTGCGCAGAAGGGGTAATTATTATTTTGTGTGTTTTTTTTTTAGACCTTTTCAATGGAATTCTTCCATTGCTAGGCAACAGCCTGGCCCCTTGTTAACGTCCTGTCAGTTAGCTTAGCTAATGCCATTCACATACACTGCAACAGGAAGTCAACGTATGTAATGTAGATTAATTAATGTTTATGTTTACTACAGTTGTTCTCCATTGTTTACACCCATTTTCTGACAGCATGCCTCGTGCTCTCAGAACTCTACACACAAATCCAAAAACTCACACACACACAACGGGCAAAACCCCCTCAATTCTCCTGCAAAATGAAACTTTACATTCAAAACAATGATTTATCTTCTCAAACTGGTATTTTGTTTTCAAATGACACACACAGACCGTCATATGAATATACATTTATAAGAACCAGCTGGACACTGATGTGCTCAATGGAAAACACTTCTTCTCCATTCATCATAATGACTTAGGCCTTTTTTATTCAGTGTTACACTTACTACAGACAGTACATACACAAGTGTGTTGTAAAATATTTGAGAATATTATTATTATTATTATACTCAGAACACACAAATACACGGTAACAAATATATTTTATTTTTGTACATCCCAACCAACAAATATTCACCTACAGTGGTCTACATACAAAACAACAGAAACATTTACTGTATACAGTTACAGTAACAAATACTAAAAAAAAAACTATACTGCATCTTCTCTTCTCATCCACATCACAAGCAATGTTTCCCCTGGCCAATCAGAAACAGCACAGTAGAGCTCACCTGTGGCCCTTTCATGCTAAACCTCTGATTGCTAATTGTAAAACTGTGTGACAGGTGTTTGCCCATGTGATGAGTCAGTGTGCGTATTTGAATGGCAGTGTGTTCCTCGTGAAAACAAGAGATTTTCTTCATGAAAATTGTGCCAAATGCAGAGAATTGTGTGTAGTGGTTTGAAAAGAGTGTGTTTTAGAACTGCAGTTTGAGTGTAAAGCAGGAATTGTGCTTGTAGTTTAGCAGAATTGGTTCAGGGGGGGTTGGTGCATGAGTTACATGTTGTGGTCATTGTGTCTCAAGTACCAGTAGTTGTGTGTAAACAATTGTGAAAAACTGTAAGACATATTTTTATGTTTAGATATGCAAACGAGGCATTATCAAATGCTAACTTTTGGGTTAATTTAGGAGACATTTACAGGCGTAAAATAGACAAAGTGTAGTAAAATAAACATCTACTGTAAATGTGTATTTTGGATGTTTTCTTCCCAATAGACTGAAAAAAGACATGTTATAGAAGCAAAAAAAGCCCAAAAGTGTGGTGTGTGTGTGTGTGTGTGTGTGTGTGTGTGTGTGTGTGTGTGTGTGGTGGGTAGGTGTGTGTGTGTGTGTGTGTGTGTGTGTGTGTGTGTGTGTGTGTGTGTGTGTGTGTGTGTGTGTGTGTGTGTGTGTGTGGAGGGTAGGTGTGTGTGTATGGAGGTTAGTTGTGTGTGTGTGTGTGTGTGTGTGTGTGGAGGGTAGGTGTGTGTGTGTGTGTGTGGAGGTTAGTTGTGTGAGTGTGTGTGGGGGGGTTCATTGTTTCTACTCATAATCAATGACTACAGTTATTGAAGACAATCTATTAAGCAGCATCCATATCACATCTATATTTAAATATTGGGAAGACAATAGCCTAATATTAACACTAAAGCTGGGCTGATGCTGGGTGTTTGTGTGACTGAGGTGTGTTTGTGGGTCTGATATACTTCTGTGTCTAATGTACACAAGTGTGTTTAGTGTTTTGCAAATCACTGTGTGTATTGTTTTGTTGTTTGTCAGTGTGACCTTATTTGTGACACTGTTATGTCCCTTCATGTCCAGAGTCAAAACGACCCCGACTGAAACCGCCAAGTCCAACCCGTCCAAACGCCACCGCGACCGCCTGAACTCGGAGCTGGACCGGCTCGCCAGCCTGCTGCCCTTCCCCGAAGACGTCGTCTCCAGCCTGGACAAGCTGTCCATCCTGAGGCTCAGCGTCAGCTTCCTCCGCACCAAGAACTTCTTCTCCGGTAAGGAAAACACCAGATCATAATGAGATATGATGGAGCTGCAGAGGTCGCATACCTCAGCTTAAACAACTTGTGTTGGTCTACATAACAGTGGTTTCTTTGGTTTTTGAAAGGCTTAGGTGTGTGTATTTGACGAAAATGTACAATAACAGAAACACCTCACACACTGGGACACAATAACAGAAACACCTCACACACTGGGACACAATAACAGAAACACCTCACACACTGGGACACAATAACAGAAACACTGACACACACTGGGACACAATAACAGAAACACCTCACACACTGGGACACAATAACAGAAACACCTCACACACTGGGACACAATAACAGAAACACTGACACACACTGGGACACAATAACAGAAACACTGAGACACACTGGGACACAATAACAGAAACACTGAGACACAGACTGGGACACAATAACAGAAACACCTCACACACTGGGACACAATAACAGAAACACCTCACACACTGGGACACAATAACAGAAACACTGAGACACACACTGGGACACAATAACAGAAACACTGAGACACAGACTGGGACACAATAACAGAAACACTGAGACACACACTGGGACACAATAACAGAAACACTGAGACACACACTGGGACACAATAACAGAAACACTGACACACACTGGGACACAATAACAGAAACACCTCACACACTGGGACACAATAACAGAAACACTGACACACACACTGGGACACAATAACAGAAACACCTCACACACTGGGACACAATAACAGAAACACTGACACACACTGGGACACAATAACAGAAACACTGAGACACACTGGGACACAATAACAGAAACACCTCACACACTGGGACACAATAACAGAAACACTGACACACACTGGGACACAATAACAGAAACACTGAGACACACTGGGACACAATAACAGAAACACTGAGACACAGACTGGGACACAATAACAGAAACACCTCACACACTGGGACACAATAACAGAAACACCTCACACACTGGGACACAATAACAGAAACACTGAGACACACACTGGGACACAATAACAGAAACACTGACACACACTGGGACACAATAACAGAAACACTGACACACACTGGGACACAATAACAGAAACACTGACACACACTGGGACTGGGAAAATGTTACGTTTTTAAACAATAAACATTTAGATAGGCTTGAGCTGCTGCAACCTGCTACCTTTATAAGGCTTAGGTATAACAAGAAACTCCCAGGAAGCTGCATATTTGGGGTGTTCTAAACTGCTTTGGCCAGCAGTGGGTTTTAAAGTGGTGACCATGATGACTTTTGAAATTGAGACAGATAGGGAAAGAAAGCGAAGCTGGTAAATGTCAGTGTGTAGTCAGTGAAAACAGATGCTCTGGCCTTTTCCTTCCCCCGCCTACTGAAATAGCTTTTCACACCTCGCACACAGGACCTGCGGACACCGAGGCAGAAAAACATGCAGAAACAGACAGCGGAGGAAGGTCCCAAGTAAAAAAGACAGAAGGTCAGGGAGAGTTTCTGGAAGCCACGTTGGACACGAGACTGTGAAATATGAGTCAGTTGTTAGTAGAGCCGGGTACCGAATTCCATACTAAAGTATTGTATGGAACACCCATTATCTAGCCTGGTTGACACCAGACCTTTCTCAGCTGTAACTGACAGTGGGTCTGGGCAAGCTCCAATTGGATAGTCCTTCAACCAATCAGACCACGATCCGGGTGACGTGGCAGCGCCAGCGGCATCAACGGGTTGTTGCACTTCGGTAGCCGGCGTCATGTTGAATGTAAACAAAAAGCTGCTCGTCATCGTGTAAAGCCCGCCTCAACGGCTGTGATTGGTGCCTCGATTTGGAGAAATTGGAAATGGGCTTGAATGGGCTCTTGGCCAGACGGACTTGCAGAGCAAATCTCAAATTTGCCGGAAGTTCGTCAGGATTTTCCCAGGCTACCCATCATCAATACCTAAGGAGTAAATCTCATCAGCGTCAGTGAGCCAATCAGCACGCAGCATGCTACTACCAAGATCTAATAACGTTCCACGTTGTAGAGGCACGCAGGAAAAACTCTACGTTACACAGAGACAGGGCTCACGTAGTAGGAGCTGAGACATAAATACAAAGATTTATGCCGTTATGGTGTCATTTCTTTTGCTATTTCGTACACGCCCTAACTGCACCTGCGCCAGGCGCTTCACGCCGCTTGCTTAGATTGTTTAAAAAAGGGGCCTTTGAGTTTTGGACAAGCAAGTACTGTATTTCGGTGCCTCAAAGGAAGTAGCTCATTCAAATGTTTTTAAATGAGCCTTTTCTTTCTTCATTTCCTGAAAACAACAGTTTTGGACATACGAGGTTTTTGCCCGACAGTGACGATATATAAATATTTGATAAGAGGTTTAGAGTTTGTGACCGTTGTGTCTGGGCTGTCTGTGATTCAGGCTCTGTTTAAGAAGTGATGAAGAGGCTTTGTCGAGGTGCTAGCAGACTTCCAGGCGTAGCAGAATCCTAAAGCTGCAACGACAGTGCAGAGACTCCCATCAGTTATATTCAGACTGACAGTATGATAACAAATAGTGTTTATTTTGAAAATTAAAGCATGTAAACATGTAGTAGAAACATCAAACACAAGTATGAGCCTGCAAAAAGAGCAAAATATGGGATAAATCCCTGTTTGGTTTTCAGACATTAACGTGATACAGAAACACTCCTCTATTGACAAACTGCAGAAGCTCTTTGGCTGCTGACGGCCAATCACAGACATTACTAGATCTCGGTAGAAGCATGCTGCGTGCTTATTGGCTCACTGATGCCGATGACAGTTACTCCTCGGGTGTTGAAATTGGGTGTTGGATGATGAGGCATTTTTCGATACTCGGTACTTCAGAGGCAATTCGGTTGGCGCCTAAAAAGTAGTGGTTTTGGTACCCAGCCCTACATGCTGACCCTGCAGAAACAGGCCAGCAGACCCATCTCTGTGTCAGTGCATTAAGCCCCCCCCCCCCCCCCTCCATCGTAACGTCTTAGTAAAACAACCTTCACGTATAGTAGGTCAGCTCGTCTTGCCCGTGGCCGCGAGTTGACCCGTGTCCCAGTCTCAGTCACACAGTAATGTAGGTCTGAAGAGACTGCAGAGAAGAGGGGGGAGGGGGGGGGGGGGATGAAAGCCTCAGAGAGTAAAACCATGGCGGGGATAATCCAATCCCGGGCCGCTTTACAGACCTTTTGAAGAATGAAGGTGGGGGGGTCACCCACATTTAAACTTTTGACTCCCACAATCTCAGACAAACCCCTGTTTTTAAATGTTCTTACAGTATGATTATAGTCTGAAGAATAATCTTTTTTTTTTTTTCAATTATCACGATTATGATGCATGAATCAATGTCACCACGAATGTATAAAATCACACGACCACTCTAGATTTGAACGTGTCATCTTTTGCTGCCTTTTGAAACAAATAACCCAGTAACAATTTTAAATGTTGTGACCAATCGTCAACCTTTTTGTTTAAATTCATCTGACAGGTTTAGAGAGTTCCTTCCCGAAGGCTATTTTGCAGCGGCACCGTGGCTCCGTCCAGCGCTTAGCACCGACCCAAGATGATTGTGATTGGTTTAAAGAAATGCCAATAAACCCATCATGCTGTGTGGACTAGCCAGACCCTCCTCCGCAGCTCTGTGGAGGAAAGTCTGGCCATGCAAGACTAGTCACCACAAACAACTACTACCTACTACTACCGTGCTGTCCTTCTTAAAGTGCTCATATTCTGCTCATTTTCAGGTTCATAATTGTATTTAGTGGTTATATCAGAATAGGTTTATGTGGTTTAATATTTTTAAAAACACCATATTTTTGTTGTACTGCACATTGCTGCAGCTCCTCTTTTCACCCTGTGTGTTGAGCTCTCTGTTTTAGCTACAGAGTGAGACATCTCACTTCTGTTCCATCTTTGTTGGGAGTCGCACATGTGCAGTAGCTAGGTAAGGACTACTAGCCAGTCAGAAGCAGAGTATGAGGGCGTGTCCTGACAGTACCTAGGTAAGGACTACTAGCCAGTCAGAAGCAGAGTATGAGGGCGTGTCCTGACAGTACCTAGGTAAGGACTACTAGCCAGTCAGAAGCAGAGTATGAGGGCGTGTCCTGACAGTACCTAGGTAAGGACTACTAGCCAGTCAGAAGCAGAGTATGAGGGCGTGTCCTGACAGTACCTAGGTAAGGACTACTAGCCAGTCAGAAGCAGAGTATGAGGGCATGTCCTGACAGTACCTAGGTAAGGACTACTAGCCAGTCAGAAGCAGAGTATGAGGGCGTGTCCTGACAGTACCTAGGTAAGGACTACTAGCCAGTCAGAAGCAGAGTATGAGGGCGTGCCCTGACAGTACCTAGGTAAGGACTACTAGCCAGTCAGAAGCAGAGTATGAGGGCGTGTCCTGACAGTAGCTAGGTAAGGACTACTAGCCAGTCAGAAGCAGAGTATGAGGGCGTGTCCTGACAGTACCTAGGTAAGGACTACTAGCCAGTCAGAAGCAGAGTATGAGGGCGTGTCCTGACAGTAGCTAGGTAAGGACTACTAGCCAGTCAGAAGCAGAGTATGAGGGCGTGTCCTGACAGTACCTAGGTAAGGACTACTAGCCAGTCAGAAGCAGAGTATGAGGGCGTGTCCTGACAGTAGCTAGGTAAGGACTACTAGTTTGGAGCAGTTTGTGAACAGTGTTTTCTGTTGGAGATGGTAAGTCCCTTTGGGGGGGGGGGACTTTGGGCTTTTTCACTTTGTTAACCTATAACGTGCACAAAAAAGAATTCGGCAGGGAGGAGAACTGGTGACACTAACGGAGGTGTCTTTCTCTATCACTCTGGGTGTAACGTTACGAATGGCCGCTGTTCTGACTCGGGTGTCTGGGTCTGCCCTTGGCGTCCTTAGCACCGGAGTTAAGTTCTGACCGGGTTTGGATTGCTGGCTGGCTGGGGGCTGACTGTGGATGTGTCTGCGGGGCTGCTGTCAGCGCTCATCCCGACTGAAGCCTTTTAAGGTACAAAAGAATCTTTGATCGATCAATCAATATCAATGAATAAGGTCTCTGTTGCAAAGGGGCATGTAATCAATGACAAAACGATGCCATGTGGCAGAAACAAAAGTTGTATTACGTTTACTGAGTCTAACTCTCAAATATATTTCTGTGGCGGTCGAGACTTGATGCTGCGTTCAGGACGTCTGGTAAAAAAACCCGGATGAACTATGCGGTTCAGTTATCATGTTTTCTCTGCTGTCAAGAAGAAACTCACTTCAGTTCTCATTGTACAAACACATTGTAGTTTGCAGACCTCTGTTGTTGGTGTTGTCATTTGGGGGGGGGGCGGCTCTCCTTCCGTCAGCTGTGCGGCTGCGCTCACCTGAACCTGTGTTTTGGTCATGGCGACGAGTAGCTGGATTAGACGGGTCATTGTTTGTGTCATCGTCCCTGCTGAAGAGACTTTAATCTACGGCTGCTGCAGGTAGATTTTACTTTTTTTCTGACTTTATTGAATAGGAAAGCAGAGAAATATGAAAGGGGAGAGAGAGGAGAGGGGGGAAAGACATGCAGGAAAACCATCACGGGTCGGATTGGAACCCTGGACCTTCTGCGTCGAGGAATAAAGCTCTGCATACGTGCACCCACTCTACCAACTGAGCTAACCGGCCACGATGAATAGCTGTTTATAGGGCTGCACGATATGAGGAAAATATGGGTGCGTGGCAGTGACACAGATACCGTTTTTCCTCCTCCAAATGTGGCCTCACGGCGGCTGATGTATGCTGCTTCCTATCAGCCTTCACTCTGTGAGCCAGATGACTGTAAAGTGTCTGTTGTGATGTTTTTATTGGCTGTTGGTGTCCTCGTCGCCCTCCGTTATGCCAACACAAGGCCCCTCCTCCTCCCGTTTGCCTCAGGGTGTTTTTTCATGCCGCGGGCCACCGTTCATGACATCAGGGGCACAAAAATACCCCCCTCCACCCCTTTACAGCTCTCAATTATTGATAGTCGACATGCTTTTCCTGCTCTCTCTTTCTCTCTGTTCCACTACACTGAGCGCTGTCGCCAAACAGACAAAGCTTGGGGAGCATTCCTTTTTATACGAGGAGACATTTTTTGAGATGAACTACAACACGCTTATGTCACGGGCATTAAACAATAACAACTGTGAGGGACCATTCTGGTGTTTATTCGTGTTTTATGCATTATTTACCTCACTTTTCACCCATTTTCCTGAACATACCATAAGTTTTAAGACTGATTTTGCTCTTTCCAGGCAGTTTTATTGTTCTTATTTCTCTTTGTTCTTCTGAAACAAGTATTCAAATACAAATATATGCTTAAAAATGTGCTAAAAAAAAGAGCAAATAAAGTCTCTGTGTATTATATCTAATATCAGTGTTTTCCCTAGGTTTGTGGAATTTTCGGATTGTATCACATATTTTATTCTTCAACTATAGGAAAGTGCAAGTTTAGTAAAGTTTTTCATTCATAATGGATACGACGGAGCTTTATCGAACCCTGTGTGGAATTTGGGTCGCGATCAGAAAGAAGCTGTTTAAGTGGCCTCTGTGTTGTCCGCGGCGCTCAGAGACTTCCCCTTCCATTAACGTCTCCGCCGCTGCTTCAGAAAAAGCTCTTTTGTGTTCCTCAGACTCAACCCACTCAAACACATTTCACCCCCAGGGTCAGAGGCACCGGGCCGGCCTCCGTGTTTCTGTCTCTGGGGCCAGAGGTCACAGAGAAGCCCGCTGTGGGCTGTTTTATCTGCCTTGTCAGAGACGGTTTAGAACCGAGACGCCCCCCAACTCAGAGTAGTTTCCTGTATCTGTGTCACTCCTGACTGTGTTGATTCCAACGGGAGAAGTCAACGTGAACGCAGATTATGAGCGATTCTTTCGCTCCGTAGAAACCAAAGTAAATACTGGACCCATTCTTCACAAGCCACATATCTCCAGAACATTCTGACACTGGAATGGCAATTTTTCAGACCTGATGCGGACCTTGGAAGCGCTGCTCTATAACGTGATGACGGATTCCCGTGACAGGGGTTTTTATGAGACGTCTGCTAATTGGTTTGTGTTTGACCAACAATCCAAAATGAAAGGTAGCCTATTTGTGCTGTGTCCATCACTAAATGATCCTCTCTGTTTCTCCCTCTGTAGTGGCGCTGAAGAACCAGCTGTCCAACGGCGCGGCGAAGAGCAGCGCTCACAGTGACGGTTCCGTGCCCGAGGGGGAGCTGCTGCTGCAGGTTGGGGCAGCCGCTGTCATATTTAGACTTCCATCATCCGCAAACATGTTTTACTGATTTTCTCTTGTGTCCTTAATCGGGGCGCAGCTGGTGTTGTAGTTAAAAGGGTTAGTTCGCTGCAATGCTATCCTTTAGGGCAGGGGTCTTCAGCGTTTCTTAAGCCAAGGACCCCCTACTATATATATTGTATAAAATTAAGTTGCATATGAATCTGGTCCTACTATAACCTTTAGGGCAGCCTAAAGCATTTATTGATACATGTTTGCATAGAATACTAAGCTAGTGAAATTGTTGGCATGATTTTATAAAACAGTCAATCCTTTGGGATGAACTGTATCTGTAGATGGCTACCTTAGTGACTATCTCTAGGCCAGTGAGCCTATCATCAGTGGGGATTTGTATTTGCTAATAATATGTTGGAATCATGACTCGGAGGACCCCCTAGGGGTCCCGGACCCCCTGTTGAAGATCCCTGCTTTTAGAGAAAATGTGCATCGTCAATTTCGTCGACTAAAAGTTCTGCTTTTTGCCGCCGGCAGGCTCAGATTATTATTCTAAGTGTTGGACAGCATTATGGAAATGATCCCTACAGAGATAGACCTTTTTTAAAAGAGTAAATTCATCGTTGTTTAACCAAAAACAGCTCCGAAATTGCTATCCATTGCACCAGAATCCATATTAAAAAAATATGTACTTTTAGCGTGTATAGAGCCAGCATATTTTCACATGTAAGTCAGTAAATGTATGTGTTTATTTCAACCAAAACTAGAGTCATGATTGTTGGAACACCAGAAAGAGGAACCAGAACGGCTTTTCATAGGTTCATTTTGTGTCTGTCTGACTTTGAATTAGGGATGCACCGATCCACATTTTTTCACTTCCGATCCGATCCCGATACCTGAATTTGGATATCGGCCGATACCGATACTATTCCGATACCAGAGCTGTTTGCTTTAATATTATTATTATCATTATTGTTGATTTTATATGATGCTGAAATAAACTCCTCTCAACGGGCAAGTATGATATGGACGTACGTATGCATGTATGTCCCAAAAGGCAACTTGAGGTAAGTATAAGGTCAGAAAAGGTAGTCAGAAAAACAGGAAAAATCTCATTCTGAAAACAGATATGCAACTGTAAGGGTTTCAAATTGATTGTCATGTCAATATTTATTACATTTCCCAAAATGTCAAATACTTGAGTCTTGAAATATAAGAAAAGTGCAAGTGTAAAAATCTCTCTCTCACACACACACACACACACACACACACACACACACACACACACACACACACACACACACACACACACACACACACACAATCAATCAATCAATAAAACAGTGTGTGAACAGCGCAAATCAAGCACACTGGCTCTTGTAGCATCAACAAATCAACGTTTTAAAATGTCAAATATCTGAAATATAAGAAAAGTGCAATAACTGTAAACATCTTACACACACACTTAGTTACACACATACACACACACACCTCTGTTTTCACGGCTGCGCAGCGGCTGCTCTGAAAAAGCGGCCGTCGGGACACGATCCGAGGTCTCTGGGGGACGCAACAACGGGGAAATGAAACGCCACAAGCCAGCGACTACACCGGCAGACAGACGATTGTGAAAGTCCTGTTTTGTTTTTGCATGTTGCTGTCTTGCTCTGCTGTGTTTCCAGTGTTAAGTATTTCCAAACAGCGGACACACAGGATAGCATCGAGCTAGCCACAATGCTGCTCATGCTACTAACCTGCTAGCTGGCTGCAAACTGCGGAATGGACTTCCTGAGCGGGGGCGTGTCTCATAACTCTGTGTCTCATTGAGCCGCGCCTCCGTTCAGGAAATGTACTCCACAGTTTGCAGCCAGCCAGCAGACCAGCCGGTAGGAATCACTTTTGGATCCATTTCAGCAGACAACGTTAAAGTGCAGACATGGCTCGTGGTATCGGAAATCTCCGCAGGTTGGATCGGGAAAATCCGATACCCGAATTTCGCTGGTATCGGTCCCGATACCGATACTGGATCGGATCGGCCCCATCCCTACTTTGAATGAAGTGTGTTTTACGATGATAAAATTACTGTTTATTTACATGGAGTTTGGTGGGCTTAGCGATAGCAATTTCGCAGACGTTATTATGTTTGAAAAAGGGATCTTACTCATTAACAGAAAGGTCTATCTGAGCCTGTCAGTGGCAAAACAAGCACTTTTTGGATCTAAATTGAAAGTGCGAAATTGCCCAATAACTTAAACTGCAGCTTGTTTTCGCTGACTGCCGACTGCAGCAATCTCGCTTAATACTCAACCAATGTCAAAAACTGTTACGCTTTAATGTGGTGTGGACTAAAAGAATACAGATGTATTTACATGTTACAGACATGTGGATACAGTTTGTATTCACGTGTTTGATTGCTACCATCCCTTTAGAACGTCTTGGACATATTTAAATCTGGATTTAAAGGTCCAACATGTAATACTGACAGCTAGTGTTTAAAAGAGTTACTGCAGTACAAATTCAAAATACTGGAGAGAGTTGTCTCCCCCCCCCCTCCTCCCCAGACTCAAAGCTCACGTTGGTTGCCAGGCTGAGACCGGAGCATCCAACAATGTTGCTAGACGCTTGTCTCACATAACCAGACATTACTCCACAGCACAGCGGAGTAGCTAACGTTAGATGCTATATTGACAGTCATAAAGGCCGTGCTCACACGGAGCTCTGTACCCAACTGACATGCACACTTTTCCAGCTTAGAATTACAGTAGGAACCGCTAAAAATACCACAACCTCGCCGTCCTCTCCACACGCCAGACAGACACACTTCCTCGGCTTAGGATTATGATAGGAACCGCTAAAAATACCACTGCCTTGCACTTCTTTTCCACCCGACTGAACTACACACTTTATTGGCCTTAGAATCACGGCAACAATCGCTAAACACACTGCAAACTCAAGTCCCCTCTCTAGCTATATAATTCAATGGGAGTAGCTACACAAATTCATGTTGAAATGACATAAAGTGCTCGTCCCTAGTAGCTGTGATAAATTAGCTTGAAGCTAATGCTTACCTGTTCAGGAGGAAATTAGCCAACTCTGCGTCCTTTTGGGCTGTGAGCTGTCTCCATCTTTCAAATACATCCTTACATACATCTTTGTTACGTCTCTGGTAACGCAACTGTTAAAAACATGCTGTTTTTTTAGGTCGAGTAGAATCTATCTCCGTTGATCTTGTTCGTTTGTTTGCTGCTTTCATGGCTGTACTAACGTTACAGCTGCAGGTTACGTGTTTACAGGTATATCTGGCAACCCGGCCTGGCTGTTAAACTGGGCAGTTGATAACAACATACAGGCCAAAACATAAACATAAATTCCGTCACGGATCGTAAATTTCAAAAAGAAAAAATACTGACATTAGCATTGTTGTCAGAAAAGTAACATGTTTCCTTAATATCTGATGAGGCATTGGTGTCATTTTTGGATTTATTACAGTACAAATATTACATATTGGACCTTTAAACGTGGCTGGACTGGGCACAGTCGAGTAGTTATCAACTAAACCCCCCTGGCTCTGAGGATCTGAGTTGGTTGTGGCTTCTTTTCCCCGTGCATCATGCGAAGAGTCTGCACACAGCAGCAACAACTGCCGGTTGTATGGTCAGTTAAAAACCTTCTGATGGAGGAGAGGCTGCTCTGCACAGCAGGACAGGAGCAGAAATGGCTTGTTTTCGTGTTCTCGCTTCAGCTTTTGGAAAATAGTTAGAAAGATGAGCTTGAGTTCACCGCAGGGGTCAGTTGTTTTTCACTTCCATCTCACGCTATTATTATTTTCAGAAGCCATATAATGGCATTGGATTGTGTCATATGTGTGTGTATTTACTCTCCCCCCAGACACACACACACACTCACACATACACACAGACATGGAGACAGACACACACACACACACACACACACATTTTTCCGGTTTGCGCACGTACAGTATCTATTTCTAGACATCACGTTACATGATCCACTAGTCTCGATAACAGTTTCGATAAGCTCGGACGTTAACGATTTTCTGGTTAGGAATTTGGAACCGAGTCCTTTATAAAACCAGGTCTCGAGACTCATCCCTACCCCTGGGCGCCTCCCTAGGGAGGTGTTCCAGGCTCACCCAGCTGGGAGGAGGCCTCGGAGGAAGACCCAGGACTAGATGGAGGGATTATATCTCCAGGGATCCCCCAGTCGGAGCTGGTTAATGTGGCTCGGGGAAAGGGAAGTTTGGGGTTCCCCGCTGGAGCCTCTGCCCCCACGACCCGACCCGGGATAAGCCGATGACGATGGATGGATATACTACACGCAAATAGGACTATACTGCCCTACAAAGGCAACAGACCTTAACTCGCCAGAGTGAAACTGAGAAAAATGACTTTAAAGTTATCTTAATGTCCTGACAATTGAGTTATAGGTATAATATTGTCATTTTTACATTTTGTAGTATAACTGTATTTATTTATCTACCTTTTTCGGAAGTTACTGTCTACTGACTTAGCATTGCCCACAAAATGACAATCGGTCATACCAAGGCCAAAGACCTTAACTTCCATTTTATAGCACAATGTTATGATAACAATGATAACTTTTACTTAAAATGTAAGCAATGTTAACCCTATTGGACTCACTATGATAAAAATGGCTTCACATTTATCAACATCATATGAAAATGATATATCAATCATTTTTTTCTGTGTTTCATACTCATACTCGTACCACACAGGCAATCAAATGATTTATTCACACACTCTCTCTGACAGACGTCAGAATTAAGAATGAGAGTGTTTTGATGTTTTAATGCATATAACGCATGTTATTCTGTTTCAATATGAGGAACTAATTTAGACTCATTGCTAGAATGAGGACGTGAACATAAAGATGCCGTCATTCACGTGCATATTAAGTAGCCAGGCTGGTTTGTTTTGGTCTTGTAATACATCCATAGATGCTCTACAGAGAGGATGGTTAGTTTAGCCAGCAGTTAAGTTTACAAGAATTTGTCCAAATTTCAAAATTTGTGGCAAACTAAGATAAACAGTTAGACTACAGACCGACCGCTTTTGTTTTAGCTTGTTTGTCGAAATTCGCTATTTAGAGTAGGCCTAGAGTAGAGCTGTGTTTGTGTGAACAGCGCGGTGGACGAGAGTGAACTGCGCCCAGACAGAGATTGAAATATATCGCTTCCTACATGTGTATGCCTATAGACAGGTGAGTGGGTACCTATTGATACATATTTACTGTTAGGTTTTATTGTAGCCTACTTACAGTAACGAGCGTTGTGGTATCTGTCAGGTATGCGTCGTCCTCTGCTGTGTGTGTGTGTGTGTGTGTGTGTGTGTGTGTGTGTGTGTGTGTGTGTGTGTGTGTGTGTGTGTGTGTGCGTGCGTGCGTGCGTGCGTGCGTGCGTGCGTGCGTGCGTGCGTGCGTGCGTGCGTGCGTGCGTGCGTGCGTGCGTGCGTGTGTGTGCGTGCGTAGCGCGGGCATCACATTTACAGAGTACCTTAACTCAATTTGAGCATTCTGAAGCACCATGAAACAAAGACAAAGAACCATAACTGCTGTTACGGTATTCTGCCTTGGCTTCTCTACGGCTTTTGAAGTTACGGCAAAGACAAAACACAATTTTCTCCCCAAAACAATAAAATTGACTCAAGATATTTGTCCACACGATAAAGCAGATCATTAATGTTCCAAAAATGACAATAACTAATTTTTGACCAAAATTGAGTTACGGTCTTTTGGCTTTGCACGGCAGTATAGCTCTCATCTGGAAGACAATGGAGGCACCTACAACTTGTGCTCGGATCAAGAGTGTGGCGCAATGTACGTATGTCCATGGAGAGTGACATATATATTGAGAGGCACATTGGGGGTGTGTGAGAAAATTGGTTTATAAAAGAAGAAGACATAGGGGAGCTGCTACTGTAAAATCGTATGTGCAATACAAAATTAATAAAAACATTGTTAAAAAAAGAAAAGAAAAAAGTATTGACCCCAGAGGAGTAAATGGGTCAGTGCAGCGGTGAAGAATCAAGGATCAGCAGCTTCCTCCTTCAGCTGCTCTGTTCCATTACAGACGGCGGCCCATGAATTATACAGAGCCGGTGAACACATCTATTATTGAAGTGAGGGGGGGTGACGTGATGAAGGACGTGTGCCTTGGTGGAGGTGGAAACCGACTAAAAGCATTCAAAGTATTTTTTGATGTTTGACAGGATATCACCAAATCTTAAACACACACCCCTCAAGCCTTCGTATCGTCCTCTTTTAGAGAGGGAGTTGGGTGTGAACTGGGTCAGTGTGCTTTTGGGAAATGCTTATTTTATGGTAGAGAGAGAGAGAGAGAGAGAGAGAGTTGTCCTGTGTTTGCTGTCATTGGGTTGCCATCTGACAGAGACAACAAACAGATGAATCTACAGTAAATATTTATGCCACCCCACTCTGAATTTTCTCTGTGTGTGTGTGTGTGTGTGTGTGTGTGTGTGTGTGTGTGTGTGTGTGTGTGTGTGTGTGTGTGTGTGTGTGTGTGTGTGTGTGTGTGTTGGGTGTGGTCACATACTGTATTGTAGGTTGTTTTTTAAAGCTTAAATCTTAGATCCAAACTGATCTGGTCATGAATCAATAATAGTTTCTGTTTAAAGGTCCCACATTCTGCAAATGTTTTTTTTAGCTTCATACTTGTATTTTGGGTTTCTACTAAATCATGCTTACAACATATTATTTTTCTCATACTGTCTCTCTGAAACGGTGTTTGGTGTTTTAAGCCCCCAACGTCGTCTTCAGGCAGCGTTAAAACCCTCCGTTTAACGCCTGTCTTTAAGGATTAGCCGTCTGTTAAAAAATGGTATAAAATGTCAGAAAATTGTGAAAAATGTGGATCAGTGTTTCCCAAAAAGCCCGAGATGACGTGCTCAAATGGCTTGTTTTGTCCACAACTCAAAGATTTAAAAGTTAACTGTCACAGAGGAGAGAAGAAACTAGAACATATTCACATTGAGCTAGCAGTTAGTGGGCGTGGTTTAGAAATGTCAGCATTTGTAATGTTGCCATAGCTGAAGTCTGGAGGGAGTTGTGACATATTGCTCCAGGTTGGATGGATGAGTGGTGATGTCACACCTGTTGAACTCACCAAGCAGAAGCGCTGGCTGTTCTCCAGTCTGATCAACAGCTCTGTTATTACTGTAGATACATATTCAGGATGTGTACCTGCATACATATACTAGTACGTATACTAAAATGATGGTGATCTGAGAGAACTCTCGGGGTAAGTAGTGTGGTCTAAGAGATACAGTCAACAGCTCATAATGCTTACAACTCTGTGTCTCTCACTGAAAACGTCTGACGGCCGTGGGAAGCTCCGTAGCCGTCTCATGAAGCTACTATCAAAGATTTCTTTTTACTTTTGTTTTCCATAAATGACTCAAACCGATTAATGGATTACCAAAATATATTGGGGATTAAGTTAATAGTTGACAGCTTAGCGATTGATCTTTGCAGCTCTAGGGCCCTGTCTTGCACCCCCCGCAACGCAAAGCCCGACGCAAGCATCTTTGCTAGTTTAAGACCGACGCAGTTGTCAATTTCCCGTCCAGCACCCACCTCTTTAAACAGCAAATGCACCTGCGCCCATTTGTGCACTCATGGGCGTGATGGTCTTACAGGGAGGTGTGTTCAGGTGCATTCTGGGCGTGCTGGTCTTACAGGGAGGTGTGTTCAGGTGCATTCTGGGCGTGCTGGTCTTACAGGGAGGTGTGTTCAGGTGCATTCTGGGCGTGCTGGTCTTACAGGGAGGTGTGTTCAGGTGCATTCTGGGCATGCTGGTCTTACAGGGAGGTGTGTTCAGGTGCATTCTGGGCGTATTGCTATCTTGAGGCAGCGGGAAGTGATGGCACCATTGACCAACAAAAACCTGGTCTAAAGTCAATAACGCAGCATTTCATTGTTATTTTAACAGCACATTAGTAAAATGGTCCGAGGCTCGTGCACAGCGCGTGCACACTATGCTTGTTACACACACAGGGACGCACAGCAGCACACACACATGCAGAAGATAAAAAATAAACATATTAGGGTGTAAATCCTCCATCATAACAGCAATGCTCCAAGGTCCAAACATGCCTGGCTTTTAAAGGGAATGGGAGATGACTCTGATTGGTTTACTGCATGTTATGCCCCAAAACACACCTCTGATTAATGAAGACACTAAGTACAACCCTTTAGAACCAGGCGCCCGGCACACAGACACTTTTTTCTACCGTCATTGGATTTGGACACGCCCTAAACGCACCTAAGCGCCCGGCGTGAAGCAACTTACCATAGGATAAGTCAAGATGAGGGTGTGTATATTTATCATTTAGCTCAGAGCTGTGCGAGGAGCTTGAAATCAGCCAACCAGAATGAAGTAAGCAACCCTGGCCAATATAACAAATCTTAATAGCACACCAGAGATCAAGTAAATTAAGTTTTTTTTTTTTATTAAAATGAATCAGAGTTTTGCCTCTTTCAGGTCACACGTTGCTGCTATCGAGCAGCTGAGAGAAGCCATCTTGTTTTAAGCCTGATGCTGATGAATTTTCGACATTACGTAATGGCTTTTGAAAGAGGTTTCAAAAAGGGAAACGTAAGGTTTTGACCCAGCAGCAGATGTAAGAAATGCGATGTGGAAATGAGGAGTGTATACTGTCTGTTGTCAGACGGAGGCTGTATTCCTACGGAGGTCATCATCACCCTCATCAGGGAGGCGTAGGCGGGATGCCATCGTGACTCTTTGCAGTGTCGGGACACGGTGTCATCACCTCCTCCCAGAACCCCGAGGCTCGAGGAGGGAGAGGAGGAGTGCTGATGAGTACTGACCTCCTTCTCTTCTTCCTCTTCCTCTCTTTATGCCCGGGGGAGAAGTCTCATCCCATGTTTCTGTTTTTGTCTCCTCTTATTCTTTCTCCGGTCCCATTTCTTCTCTTTCTTCCTTGTGCTCAATCTGATACTAGCAAGTGAAGGCCCTGCAAAATGTAGGCATGTTAACAACGGTTTGAAAAATGTACGATTTCAAAACCAATAGAATTTCCCGTCATACCGTTCCTGTGGAGTCGTCAAGGACAGAAAGTGCAGTTTAGAAATCCGTCTCCCTGCCAGTGTGCAGTGTATTTAATAAAAGTTGTTTTTTTTTTACCCAGGCATTTCAAAATAATATATTTTAAAGCTGTAATTGCAATGCCGCAATACAGTGGAACCGTGATATTTTAGCTGAATGTTATCGTACCGTCAGAATCTTATACCCGCCCACGCCTTAAGTGAAATGTTTTTTGTCGTTGGCTGACATTTGGGTCTCAGCAGGTAGTGCATCTGCAGTCAATATGTTTATATGTATGGCTGGGTATCAAAACATTTCGATACCGATACCGTGATTCTAAGTGTCTGATAACATTATGGAAAGGATCCCTACAGAGATAGACCTTTTTGTTAAAGAGTAAGATCCTTTTTGCTAAACATGAAACAGCCCCGAAATTACGATCGCCAAAGCCACCAGACTCCATGTAAATAAACAGTAATTTTATCATCGTAAAACACACTTCATTTAAAGTGGACAGAAACTAAATAAAACTATCAAAAGCCGTCTTGGTTCATCTTTCCATTGTTCCAACAATCACCACTCTGGTCTGGTTGAAATAAACCCTTAATTCACCCATTAACATGTGATTATATGTTGCCTCTATACACGCTAAAAGTAGTGATTATTTAAATAGAGTCTGGTGAGTTTGGCAATGGCGATTTTGGGGCTGTTTCATGTTAAACAAAAAGGTCTATCTGTAGGGATCCTTTCCATAATGTTGTCAGACACTTAGAATAATAAGCTGAGCCTGTCAGCGGCACTTTTAGCGGACGGACATTGACGGTGCGATTGATTTGCCCTATAGGGTAACATTGCAGCAGGTTTCGCGGATGTGTGTTACAGCGTTCTCGCTCAATACTGGACCAATTGCAAAGATTTTTGTTCACATTAGTCAATGTATGGGAGAATGGATACGCTTTCAATCATTATGAACATTGTACAAACACATCTTCTCTGTGCAGGCTCTGAATGGCTTTGTCCTGGTCGTGACAGCGGAGGGAATCGTCTTCTTCTGCTCTCACACCATCCAGGATTACCTCGGCTTCCATCAGGTAAAACATGTCACTTTTCTCAACCCGGCGGCCTATTCTTATTCTTCTCGACTCTTTGGATTATGCGGTGTGTCCTCCTTTAGTTTGGCTTGTTTCACCCGCTGTGAGAATGATAACATCCCCCCCTGAAACAGCACTGAGACTCTTGAAAACATTTCTGTTGGTCCAGCAAAGAGAGGAAACGTAAGGAATTATGGGTAGAGTTGCTACTACAAGACTTATGTGATGCTCATATTCACATATTTCTTCATGTGAAGTTAACACCTTCATAGACACATTTCCTTCACTTTAGTGTAAAATGTCTGGGTCATTTTATGTTTAGTCTCGCAATGCCAGACCTACTGTATATAGCTCCACAGCGCTGTGGAGTAAGGTCTGGCTACACCACAGATGCATTCTGGGACAGGAGAAACAAAAAGGCTCCTGGTTGCTTGCATTATTTTAAACCAATCCTGATGGTCTTGGGCGGCGCTAAGCGACGATGGCTCTGCTAAATGGTCTCAGGAAGGAACTTGTTTTGGTGAAACATTTGCACCCCGCAAAAGAAAACTCCTCATACAATATTAAATGGAGTTAACTGCTGACACAATACAGTAACGTGAGCTATTTAAGTTAGCCGGATACATGGTTGAACCTCATTGGCTCTTACCAGTGTATCGCCGCTCAGACTCGTACATGGAGGGGTAGAGTACGTGCAGCGGGGCAAGGAGGCATTTCATTGGTTCTCTTCACGCGGGGCAGTGATAGGTGGCCGTTTTTACAGGACTACAGCAGCTACAGATGAAGGGTCTTTTCCCCTCTTTTTTTCCACTATTGCTGTCCAGTAGAGGTGTGACGAGATCTCGTCGAGGTAAAGAATTGTCTCGTGATGATGGTCACGAGTGCAGAGCAGCCGCCAGCAGACAGAGTCTGACCTGGTTGGTCTTATAATACATCTGGCATGGATGAGTTATTTGCTAAAATGCGAATAACATAAAGACCTTATCATTTCTTACATGTTTGATAGTATTTTTTTAAGCTGGGTGCAATATAAAGACATATGTAGTCTAACTGCCACAACAGGCTGAATATGTTATGAATTATGAGTTTTGTCAGGCTGCAGAGGCAGAGCGGTGGAGTTAAAAAAGCACAACGATTCTCATGATGGACCCCTGAGGACTGAAAGAAACGCACATATGGAGGAGCGAGAGCTTTAATCCAGCCGCTGCCTCTAGTCTAATCCCATTTCGGTGAATGTGATTATCAAATTATCCAAAGTCTCTCTGACACACACACACGCACTTACATACACACAGGCACACCATCTACAACACACATCTGTCCCTCTTTCACACACACACACACACACACACACACACACACACACACACACACACACACAGGTGTAAACATCACCTCTCACCCCTCATTTCCCCGTCCACCTGAGGCACGTCACCATGCGTTTACTACGCAGACCCAAATCCGTGGTGAAGCTGCCATCTCTGCTCGCGTGGAGTGTTTGGAAACAACAAAACCGGGTGTCAACGGCCGTTAGAACACCCATAAAACAAGACCCAAATGAGGAGCAAGTACGGAAAGAACACCGGCCGGAAAAAAGGAAAGACCCAGATGATGTTTTTACAGTTTTTCTTCACTGCTTAGAACAAGAGGTATTCATGGCGTACCAAAAAACAACCAACAATCAAGTAACAAATGAATGTTATTAAGTTTATCTTCGCAAAAGAAGATAATAAAGGACATACAATAAAATAAAGATAGCATTTTCAGTGCAAGAGAGGAATGAAGCCTAAAAGACTTATACAAATTTGGAAGAGAAAAAAAAAAATAATGAAAGATGATATAATTACTCAACAATAATGAAACAAACAATACATCAAAGCCATCAAAAAGGAAACATATAATACACACATGCATATGCATCTGTGACTGTGTGTTTGTCTCCTTCAATGGTTAGCTTGCATGTCTATTTGATAGTGTTTTACTGTGTGTGTCATTTCTAAAAGCCTAACCAGGGACAAGGACTTGCAAATTAGCTCACGGCTGGAATCCCACATGCATTGCATCGGTTGCACTTTAGATGTAACAATGCCTATTGTACGGTGGCCGACAGGGGCAAAATGAACTGTAACTTTATGAAACACATGCAAATAGACAAAACGCAATCAAATTAAGAAAACATCTTCATTCAGTTGAGGTGGTTCGGGCATCTGGTAAGGATGCCCCCTGGGCGCCTCCCTAGGGAGGTGTTCCAGGCACGTCCAGCTGGGAGGAGGCCTCGGGGAAGACCCAGGACTAGGTGGAGGGATTACATCTCCAACCTGGCATGGGAACGCCTCGGGATCCCCCAGTCAGAGCTGGTTAATGTGGCTCGGGAAAGGGAGGTTTGGGGTTCCCTGCTGGAGCTGCTCCCCCCGCGACCCGACCACGGATAAGCGGACGACGATGGATGGATGGATCTTCATTGATGTGACAACACGTGCGCAGCATTCAGCAACCGCGCTGCAAATACAAACAACACAAGATGGTAAAGCTTTAAAACAGTTTAGCACACCATTTGCTTCATGAGCCGATAGCCAGGCTGCGGAAAGCCCAAAGTCCCCTTTCTCATTTTTTCTGTTTGAGAAGTATTTCACGTAACACTTCCACCTGTCAAAACTCCTCTTTGGTGACCCGAGTTTGATCCTCCTCCCCGCACTGGGAGGGTGGCTCCACTCTGGTCCTCAGCCAGGTCATGCTGGGTCTGGACGGCAGATATCAGGGTCACAGGGGCCTTTTGGCTCCAGTTCAACTATTTTAATCAAATGTTCAGCGACACTTGATTTCTTTTGGCTCCACTTCAAGGCAAATGGAATCAAACCCCCTCGGGGTAACCTGCTAACAGTGACATCTGCCTCAACTCCTGTAGTCTTAAACTTGTACTTTTTAAAAAATAAGGTACAATGTAGAGCTGTAACAATTAATTGTCTCACAAATATTTGCAATTCACAACAGAATTGTCTCTTTCATTCAAATTTGAAAAAGACTTACAGATATATAATATTATAAAAATACTTCGTACTTCTTGAAACAAATACAAGTTTTGAATGAATCCCACGTCTTTTGGTTACACTGTATATCGCTGTCATGTGACCCAGATAAAGTAATCACACAAATACACAGCCTATGAAGTAAACTTTAACTCTTTATTATCATAGAACATGTTTTCTAACTCTATCCCTTGTCATTGTTGTTGCTATGAACGTGTTTAGAGTCACGTTCCAACAACTAACAATTGAAATAATAATAAAAATATATAGTCTGACCAATAATCACTTAAATAATTACAATTTGGCATATCTAAACAACATCAACAACTACCATATGTCATACGCCTAAAGACCTTAGCTAATGTTAATTGTGTGGTTAATTGCGGTTAAACAAAGAAACCGCGATTACGGGGGGGGGGGGGGAAATGGACAATTATGTAATAATTGTAACAGGCCTAGTAAAATGTTCCTTTGTCCTTTTTGGGTAACTTCATCTTGACTCATCACGCTGTATATTACGTCTTCCTGTCAGACTGACGTGATGCACCAGAGTGTATTTGAGCTGATCCACACTGAAGACCAGCAGGAGTTCAGGAGCAACCTGCACTGGGCCCTCAACCCCCCCGCGGACCCCTCAACAGGTCTGTAAACTGAAGATAATTCAATTCATCTCCCTGCTGTGTCTTTAAAGGAAGATCTGAATACACTTAAGGCTGTTTTATGCTTCTGCGTCAACTCCACGCCGTAGCTACGCCGTCGTGACCCTTTCGGAGTTCTGCGTCGGGGTTGCTTTGCGTCGCGGTGCATTTCACCGCCATAACGCTAGGGGGGTGATAAGTCTGAGGTTATTTGCGAGGTGTCTGCCAGCCAGTTTATGTTATGTTAGCAAGCTAACGTTAGCACAGCTGCCCACAAAGTACTGCTTGCTGGTGAAGTGCTAATTTCAAAATGTCACTGACATATACACGTTACAAACGGATAACCGCGTCATTGGACCAAATTATGTCTGAGGTTCTTTGCAAAATTGATGTCAGTGAACTAGCATGTTGCTACTCCCCACAGTAGGCTGCTGGAAACACCGACTACCAACACACAGGACCAGCTGACCAATCACAGTCCTTAAAACACCGACTATCAACACACAGGACCAGCTGACCAATCACAGTCCTTAAAACACCGACTATCAACACACAGGACCAGCTGACCAATCGCAGTCCTTAAAACACAGACTATCAACACACAGGACCAGTTGACCAATCGCAGTCCTTAAAACACTGACTATCAACACACAGGACCAGCTGACCAATCGCAGTCCTTAAAACACAGACTATCAACACACAGGACCAGTTGACCAATCGCAGTCCTTAAAACACTGACTATCAACACACAGGACCAGCTGACCAATCGCAGTCCTTGCAGTCTGCGTCACCTCGACGCAAAGTTACACATTTTTGGAGGTGCACGTCGAGCTACGGCGGAGGGCTCGGAGGGGGGTTCGCGGCGACGCAGAGGGGTCTGCGGGGGTACGCCGTCGATTCGACGCAGAAGCATAAAGCAGCCTTTGCTAGTCTGGCATTGCCAGACCTTCCTCCACAGCGCTGCGGAGGAGGGTCTGTCTAGTCCTTACAGCATTCCTGGAGGGGAGAAAAACGTGCTTTGGTTTATTGGCATTTCTTTAAACCAATCACAATCGTCTTGGGTGGCGCTAAGTGACGGTTGGAGCAACGGTGCCTCTGCTAAATAGTCTCTTGAAGGAACTTGTTTTGGTGGAACATGTGTACGTTCAAAAGTAGTTTTAGTCGTGCAACAGAAAACTCCGATTGGACAGATAGTCTAGCTAGCTGTCTGGATTTACCCTGCAGAGATCTGAGGAGCAGTTAACCAGAGTCCTCACAAATCAGCCGGAGGTTAGAACGCCAACACAAAGGTGACAGAATTTCCGGCGGCACCTGAACAATCCTGGAAGGGGAATGTTGTTGATATAGACTATTGCAATGCTAACTGGTTAGCTAGCTTTGCTAGTTAGCTAGTCAGCTCTATCCACAGCACTGTGGAGTCAAATCTGGCTACACCACAGATACATTTTGGGATAGGAAAAAAAGGGGGTTGCATTTCTTTTGACCAATCACAATTGTCCCAGTGCTTATTTGCTCCTTTTCCTGAGCCCATAAGTTAATTATTGCTGCTCCAGAGAGACCATTTCAAACTATATATAAAAGAAAAGTGTATTTCGGAAATAATTACCTACCCTGCCTTTTAAATGAAGTTGACTGCTGACACAATACAGTAACGTGAGCTATTTAAATTAGCTGTTTCTATGTAACCTCTTCTGATTGGACTGTTTTCTACGTTTCATTCTTTTTATTGTATGCTATGTTGTTTTATTCTTGGTTCCTGGTGCAAAGCACTTTGGATATCTGCTGGTTGCTGTAAAGTGCTATATAAATAAATGTTGATTGATTGATTGATTATTATTTGATGTCCCCCAGATGGCGAGTCGGTTTCGACGTCTTCCTGCCTGGTGAGCTACAACCCCAACCAGCTTCCTCCGGAGAACTCCTCCTTCCTGGAGAGAGGCTTCGTCTGCCGCTTCCGCTGTTTGTTGGACAACTCCTCCGGCTTCCTGGTTAGACTGACATTTCAATTCAATTGTACTTACAGTATGAGTGTCAAATCATAACAGACGTTGTCTCAGGACACCGATAGAGTTGGTCTCGACCACACTCTATAATTTACAGAAACCCAACAATTCCCCCAAAAGAGCAAATATTATAATACAACAAATCAACACAATGGAAGGCAGTTTGTTGAGGGCAGGGATTCCCCCGCCATTCTAAGGTTTAGGTGCAGCACCCGAGCCGTTTTGGGCAGCACCTGAAGCCGATTGAATTAACTAAAAGACGTCTCTCAGATCTAATGACTGTAGTTGGACTTCTTTAGCTTTAAGGTTTGTCTTTAAGCTTTTTGATTGTTATTTATTTATCATCTCCTCTAGCTTTTCCAACGTTTTAGACACAGATATGATGATAATGACGGTCCAAAATGATGTAAAAAAAAAAAAGAGAGACAAAACAAAGAGACACAAACCGACTACAAAGAGACGCAAAGTCCCACAAAGAGACACAATATGTATTGGGAGAATTGCTTTTGTTTTATTGAAAAACGTCACATTTTCTTGAGGAAAATTCCCCCCCTCGATACTGGTTCCTGAATATACCATTTTTATAGAATCCATTTTAACAAAAGGAACATTATAGGAATAGGAACATTATAAGTCTTTGTATTTGTTTTCCAGCTCCTACTACGTGAGCCCCGTCTCTGTGTAACGTAGCCAATCACAGACATTATTAGATCTTGGTAGAAGCATGCTGCGTGCTGATTGGCTCACTGACGCTGATGAGATTTACTCCTTAGGTATTGAAATTTTGTATGGAATGACGAGGCGTTTTTCGATACTCGATACTAAAGAGGCAATTCCATCTGTGCCTAAAAAGTATTGCATTCGGTACCCAGCCCTAGATAAAAACGAATCCATGTTTGAGGCTTGTGGTGTTTTCTATGCCCGTTGGTGCTGCTAGCAGTATGGCGTGCTACATCAGAGTCCCTCAGGGATCAGAAGCCACCGTTTACTCCCGTAATCCGCCTTAAGAGAGCCTCGGGGTCGTGGGGAAAAGGGCTTTAATCCTCCCAGAGCAGAGAGGAGGAACTTGCTTAGTCAGGTTTGATAGCTCCAGACCGGCCACTACTTCCTCTTTCACTGCGACAATTAGCTGCATGATGGAGAAAAACACCTTAAACCTGCTGGGAAAACTGGGGCAGGTTCCTCCGTGAGCATGGCACTTCAGGCGCCATATACCCATCGTTCTGCACCTTTTCAATGCAGAAAGTTAAAGGCCTTGAACACCCATACAGGTGTTTTCACTTAATGCGGCCGATTGGACCTCTTCTCAGGACTGCGTGGGTGTGGTTAGACTGATTGAGTGACATCTTCCCGAGTCCCCTGTTAGTGCTGTTGCACCTGTTAGCCAATCAGAGTCAAGTATTCCCAATATGTATTTCTGATCTGTGTTGTACTTCTCTTTAGGTACCACTCCTAACTAAAACAGCCCTGGATCTGAAAAGCCCTCAAATCCCATCATTGTTTCATTTTCTATTTATTTTTTACGTCTTTATTGATTTTTGTTTACTTACAATAAAACTTATATTTACAAAGCCCTGACCCAACTCCTAAAATTTGTTATACTGTAAAAAAAATAACATGACTATTATAGTATTATATACATATAACCAGGGCTTTAAATTAACACCCGCCAACCCGTCAAATGCGGGTCAAAATTAACTCTGGCTTTGGGTAACATTGTAAAGTTACTAGCCAAGTAAAGCCAAGTAAATAATTTTGCATCTGTTTGTATCGGCCGGCTGCCAAATCAGTCTGTTTATTGCCAAGAAACTGGGGCGTTTTTTGTGTGTCTTTGGCTTGGCTCGTTATCTGGCAACACTGCTTGTTGTACTAATCCTACATTAGATTAGAAAGTTCATTTAAAACCCTGATAGTTCCACTAGCAAAGTCATGATACGCATAAATACCCAAAACAAAGAGTTGCACATTTGCTGTCACCCTCCACAACATGTCTCAGTCCTTTCCCCTTCTGGGGTTCACCAACGGCCTAAATCTTAGGTATCCTGCCCCGCATTTTCCCTCCATAGAAGCTCCCCTATGTTTCGATCGTCCCAAAACACTTGTGCACAATCCCCTATTTTGCCACATTTTCTCCAACATAGTGACACATATGATTCTGCTGTATATGAAGAAATAATCAGAGGTGTGTGTAGTATCAGATTTTTTTATTTCCAGTCGGTGGCTCCAACTAACGATTATTTTTATCGTTGGTTAATCTGTCGATTACTTTCTCGATGAATCGATTAGCTGTTGGATCTATGAAATGTCAGAAATGTGGATCAGTGTTTTCCAAAAAGCCCAAGATGACGTCCTCAAACATCTCGTTTTGTCCACAACTCAAAGATATTCAGTTTCCTGTCACAGATGAGAGAAGACACCAGAAAATGTTCACATTTAAAGGTGCAGTAGGTAAGCCTTATAAAACTACCTTTCTGTCATATTAGCTGAAACTGACCCAATGTTCCAGTAGAACTACATAAAGCAGGTACTTTAAAATACATCCAGCTCCTCTGGCTCCACCTACAGCCTGGAGTGTGATTTGCAAAAATCCACCGCTCCCTGTTCAGATGCACCAATCAGGGCCAGGGGGGGTGTCTAACTGCGTGTCAATCACTGCTCATGCACACGCATTTCATAGCGTCCTCCCCTCCCCCTTCCCCGCGCACAAGCTGCAGATAGTCTTCTGTTATTGCTGTTTCCATCTTCTGTTATTAGTGTTTACCGTTTAAATCTGAGCATACAATCTCAACGCGACTCCCCCCCCCCCCCCTCTCTATCCACAAAGCACAACCAGTTTTATTAATAATGTTACTCTGAGTGAGCAGTGTTACCAGAATTTAGTAATTTTGATAACTTCTTAAGGTGAAAAATCAAAGTTTTGTGTTTAATGTGTTTTTGTTGATGTTGAAATGGATTTGAAGAGATATGGTATCGAAAAAAAGTATCGTTAGGAACCGGTATCGAAACTGAGGTATCGAAATTGGCACCGGATCGAAGATTTTTGAACGCTACCCAGCCCTAGTCTCGCTCAAGGAAACTCCAGGAGTTTGGTTTGGTGAAGGGGGGTTTCGAACCTGCGTCTCTCGGTCCTCCCTCCCAGTGCGTTTGCGTGAGCATTAAGCCAGGTTTCTGCTTCTGTCAACCAGTCGCTATGGCTTTTGTTTTTTGTGTAATCCCTCCTGCTATTCAGGGCTAGATTCCTGACATCACGGCAGGCCCTTAAGCCCACCAAGGTCAATTAACCAGAGCCAACAGAGGAGGCGGGGGTCCTCACACGAGATGCTGCAGGGTGAGAGGAGGACAGCGGACAGCATAAAAAGGCTTTTCAGGGTTTTCTTTTAGAGGTCTTTGTAAGGAAACCGTCTCCGTGTAGGTTTCATTTTTTTTACCACCGGGACACATTTAGATGAGAATGACGGGAAAATGATACCAAGTGAAAACACCCAGTCCCAGTCACGTCAAGGGTGTAGTAAGCGATGTTAATCCAATACACTTTTGTTTTTTTGTCAAATTCAGCGAATATCTCCTCACGGTCACCTTAGACTTAGGTGCACGTAAACATTAAGGGGTCCTTCCTCAAGAAAATGTGATGTTTTTCAATAAAAGAAATGTGCAATTTCACATATTTTGGACCATTGTTATCTCAATATCTGTATCTTAAAACTTTGGAAAAGCTAGAGCAGATAATAAATAACTAACACTCAAAAAACTTAAAGACTAAACTTGCTAACGAAGTCCAACTACAGTCATTAGATCTGAGAAAAAAAGTAATTTAGTGACGTTCATTTGGCTTAGGTGCTGCCCGAAACGGCTCAGGTGCTACGCCTAAACCTTATAATGGCAGGGAAAACCCTGCATTTTCTGTGTGCAGGGGGGGTTGTATTTACGCTATTTGGCAGTTAAAGGTACTTTATTGTCACATACACATACATATAGCGAAATTCATTGAGTTCAAGTATCAACAATCTTTGCGCAGCATCGCTAACTGCACCTATATAGGAGAACTATTATATAGCATTTTCAGGTTCATACTTGTATTTTGTGTTTTTACTAGAACATGTCTGTCCTGTGACTCCCAGACACTGTCCTGTGACTGTCCCGGGACACTACTAACAGGACAGGACAGTTTTTCCTGCCACTGCTTCTCCGGCTTTCTCTTCTCATCTCATTTGTGATTTACACGCTTCCCTCTCAGGCGTTGAACATCCAGGGTCGACTCAAGTTCCTCTACGGCCAGAGCCATCAGCAGCGCGACAGCGAGGGGAGTACCCCGCCTCAACTCGCGCTGTTTGCCATCGCCACACCCCTCCAGCCTCCGGCCATCCTGGAAATCAGGACGAGGAACATGATCTTCAGGACCAAACACAAGCTCGACTTCACGCCCATGGCCTGCGACGCAAAGTACGTACTCTCCAAAAACCTCCCGCTAATGACTTTAGGTTTCTGTTCTAAATGTTTTATTCATTTTGATAATGGTTGTAACCAGGGCTTAAATAGACACCCGCCAACCTGCCAATTGCGGGTTCAAATTAACTTTGGCAGGTAACTAGCCAGTTTGGCCGTTGATGATCGAAGCAAAGCGTCTTGTTTGAATCGGCCGGCTGCAGAAACGATGCAACAAGTCAGTGTTGCCGGATTGGTCTGTTTTCTGCACTCTTTAAGCCCCCAACATCAACTTCAAGGCAGCGCTGTGACCATCGACTTCAAGGCACCTAACCCTAACCATTGCCTAATCCTAGCGCTGCCTGGAAGACGACTTTGGGGCCTTAAAACACCAAACACCGTTTTCTGCCAATACATTTGGGCGGTTTTGTGTCTGTTTGGCTTGGAAATATTATCTTTAACTCGCAACACTGCTTGTAGTACTAATCCTACATTTCCCATGAACCCTAATTCGTCACGTGTCGTACTACCGTTGGCTACGCGCCTAGCGCGGGTTGTATCGATTACGAGCTACGCCGAAATGGAGAAGACGAACGGAACAGCAAGAAACAAACCAGAGGAGCTGAAATGACTAAGAAGTAAAGTTTGTTAGGAAAACAAAGACAAAAAATCATTCGGCTAGTGGACAATCTGATTGGCTGGTAACTTTGAAAGTCTACTCGCCATGCTGAAGTGGTGATCTGGTTGTAATACAGGACTCAATGAAGGCTTTCAACCCAATTCCCAATTATTAAGCGTGCAATTCTTGTGTGTTTTTTTCTGGATTTTCAGGGGTAAAATTGTTCTGGGCTACACCGAAGCGGAGCTGAGAGTTCGAGGTTCGGGTTACCAGTTCATTCACGCCGCCGACATGCTGCACTGCGCCGAAAACCACGTCCGAAGTAAGTCACAGTCCGTACGGTTTACATCCCACTTAAATGAATGATGACTTTAATTCAAGTAATTAAAAGAACAAACATATAGTATAACATGTATAAACGAATAACGATAAAGGAAAATATATATATACCAACAAAAACAAGCCAAACTTTTAACATTACATTCGACCCGTTGGAAAAGGGATAGGTAGAAGCCCCTGGGCTTATCAGGTCCAGTGTAGTGGAACGTCAGGCACCGAAATAAGGCACCGAAATTTGCTGCCTTTGACTGCGATGGGCTTTAGGCAGATGTTGCAGCGCGGGGTCTCTTGCTCCACGTCTGTCGCAGCAAACCCAGACCAGTTCCAAACAACAGATGATTTTATTCCTTTATTGGGAACAAACTTCCCACTCTCACCGGTAGCCATGTTGTCACTTGCTGTTGCTGTTTCGTGTGTGCTATGATGTTGTTATTGTCGCTAGCCATACTGCTATAAAAAAAACTAACGCTACGGAAGCTCCGGAGAGCCAAAAATGCGCCATTACACAAAAACTCGATTTACTTATTTTTTAAATCGCCCGCAACAAAAAATTCGAATTAATTCATTGAATCGATTTTTCGCCCAGGCCTAGTTCCTCGTATAAAATGACCCAGATAACCGCCGCTGCTTCCTCTCTGTGCGACCCATAGAACACGTGCGCTAGAAGAGACCTCCGCCAGCCGAGCCGGCTACTTCATGTTTAGCATCCTGCTAATTTTTGTATTTAAAGGTACTGTGTAGGAATTTCTCCCATCTAGCGGTGAAATTGTATTTTGCATTCAAACGACTAGCGCTCTCTAGCGTCTCGCTTTTTCAACTACGGTAGCCGTTATGTAACAAGACGCTATGACAACATGTCTTCCAATTTTTGCTTTTTTTTTGGCGACGAGGATTCCTTCCAGTCACGTGACGCTGGCTCTGAACCAAAACGCGTTGTGGATTAGCTAGACAGGCAGACTAGTGCTGTTTGTCTCTCTCAGTCATTATAGACAGGTAGACTAGTGCTGTTTGTCTCTCTCAGTCATTATAGACAGGTAGACTAGTGCTGTTTGTCTCTCTCAGTCATTATAGACAGGTAGACTAGTGCTGTTTGTCTCTCTCAGTCATTATAGACAGGCAGACTAGTGCTGTTTGTCTCTCTCAGTCATTATAGACAGGTAGGCTAGTGCTGTATGTCTCTCAGTCATTATAGACAGGTAGACTAGTGCTGTATGTCTCTCAGTCATTATAGACAGGTAGACTAGTGCTGTATGTCTCTCAGTCATTATAGACAGGTAGACTAGTGCTGTATGTCTCTCTCAGTCATTATAGACAGGTAGACTAGTGCTGTATGTCTCTCAGTCATTATAGACAGGTAGACTAGTGCTGTATGTCTCTCAGTCATTATAGACAGGTAGACTAGTGCTGTATGTCTCTCAGTCATTATAGACAGGTAGACTAGTGCTGTATGTCTCTCTCAGTCAATATAGACAGGTAGACTAGTGCTGTATGTCTCTCAGTCATTATAGACAGGTAGACTAGTGCTGTATGTCTCTCAGTCATTATAGACAGGTAGACTAGTGCTGTATGTCTCTCAGTCATTATAGACAGGTAGACTAGTGCTGTATGTCTCTCAGTCATTATAGACAGGTAGACTAGTGCTGTATGTCTCTCAGTCATTATAGACAGATAGACTAGTGCTGTATGTCTCTCAGTCATTATAGACAGATAGACTAGTGCTGTATGTCTCTCAGTCATTATAGACAGATAGACTAGTGCTGTATGTCTCTCAGTCATTATAGACAGGTAGACTAGTGCTGTATGTCTCTCTCAGTCATTATAGACAGGTAGACTAGTGCTGTATGTCTCTCAGTCATTATAGACAGGTAGACTAGTGCTGTATGTCTCTCAGTCATTATAGACAGATAGACTAGTGCTGTATGTCTCTCAGTCATTATAGACAGGTAGACTAGTGCTGTATGTCTCTCAGTCATTATAGACAGGTAGACTAGTGCTGTATGTCTCTCTCAGTCATTATAGACAGGTAGACTAGTGCTGTATGTCTCTCAGTCATTATAGACAGGTAGACTAGTGCTGTATGTCTCTCAGTCATTATAGACAGGTAGACTAGTGCTGTATGTCTCTCAGTCATTATAGACAGGTAGACTAGTGCTGTATGTCTCTCAGTCATTATAGACAGGTAGACTAGTGCTGTATGTCTCTCTCAGTCATTATAGACAGGTAGACTAGTGCTGTATGTCTCTCTCAGTCATTATAGACAGGTAGACTAGTGCTGTATGTCTCTCAGTCATTATAGACAGGTAGACTAGTGCTGTATGTCTCTCAGTCATTATAGACAGATAGACTAGTGCTGTATGTCTCTCAGTCATTATAGACAGGTAGACTAGTGCTGTATGTCTCTCAGTCATTATAGACAGGTAGACTAGTGCTGTATGTCTCTCTCAGTCATTATAGACAGGTAGACTAGTGCTGTATGTCTCTCAGTCATTATAGACAGGTAGACTAGTGCTGTATGTCTCTCAGTCATTATAGACAGGTAGACTAGTGCTGTATGTCTCTCAGTCATTATAGACAGGTAGACTAGTGCTGTATGTCTCTCAGTCATTATAGACAGGTAGACTAGTGCTGTATGTCTCTCTCAGTCATTATAGACAGGTAGACTAGTGCTGTATGTCTCTCTCAGTCATTATAGACAGGTAGACTAGTGCTGTATGTCTCTCTCAGTCATTATAGACAGGTAGACTAGTGCTGTATGTCTCTCTCAGTCATTATAGACAGGTAGACTAGTGCTGTATGTCTCTCTCAGTCATTATAGACAGGTAGACTAGTGCTGTATGTCTCTCTCAGTCATTATAGACAGGTAGACTAGTGCTGTATGTCTCTCTCAGTCATTATAGACAGGTAGACTAGTGCTGTATGTCTCTCTCAGTCATTATAGACAGGTAGACTAGTGCTGTATGTCTCTCAGCCATTATAGACAGATAGACTAGTGCTGTATGTCTCTCAGTCATTATAGACAGGTAGACTAGTGCTGTATGTCTCTCAGTCATTATAGACAGGTAGACTAGTGCTGTATGTCTCTCAGTCATTATAGACAGGTAGACTAGTGCTGTATGTCTCTCAGTCATTATAGACAGGTAGACTAGTGCTGTATGTCTCTCAGTCATTATAGACAGGTAGACTAGTGCTGTATGTCTCTCAGTCATTATAGACAGGTAGACTAGTGCTGTATGTCTCTCTCAGTCATTATAGACAGGTAGACTAGTGCTGTATGTCTCTCTCAGTCATTATAGACAGGTAGACTAGTGCTGTATGTCTCTCAGTCATTATAGACAGGTAGACTAGTGCTGTATGTCTCTCAGTCATTATAGACAGGTAGACTAGTGCTGTATGTCTCTCAGTCATTATAGACAGGTAGACTAGTGCTGTATGTCTCTCAGTCATTATAGACAGGTAGACTAGTGCTGTATGTCTCTCAGTCATTATAGACAGGTAGACTAGTGCTGTATGTCTCTCAGTCATTATAGACAGGTAGACTAGTGCTGTATGTCTCTCTCAGTCATTATAGACAGGTAGACTAGTGCTGTATGTCTCTCTCAGTCATTATAGACAGGTAGACTAGTGCTGTATGTCTCTCAGTCATTATAGACAGGTAGACTAGTGCTGTATGTCTCTCTCAGCAGTCATAGTTTTTCAAAATGGTTGAACGACATGGAAGGCTCCTTGGACTTGCCCGTCCAATGTACATACAGATAAGAAATTCTTCGCTTATGAGGATAAGTCAGATCATTGGCAGAAGTCTTTTTACACCAATGAGGACATATTTATGAATGATAACATTGCACAACATGTTGACAAATTTTGCTCTTGGGGACATCATTTGAAATTGGGACAAATTTGAAGTTGGAAAAAAAGTTATAAATTGCAATATATCGCTAAATATTGCAATATGTTTAAAATCGCAATTATATCTTCCCTTATCAAAACTATACGATCCGACTTGCACTTTTTAATTGCTGTTGGCTACGCCCCAAAAAGCACGCCGTGAGGAAGAAGGTTGAGTCGTCAGACATCTAAACACTGAAAAGTCTGTTTTAGGCAAACAGGGAACTTGTTGGGCTGATTTATTGCCTTTTTTTAATAAACGGTTTCCACCCGTCTAGGCTCAGTATACATTAAGTGTTGACCCCTGTCTCATGTTTGTAACGCATGCAACAGACAAACAAACAAACGTGCATCTGTTGATGATGGATGAAATCTCCGAGCGAGAGTCAAAGTGTCCTACTTATCTCGCGTACCGGATGACCCGGTTAGTTGTAACCATGGCGCCCTCGACGCGCTGCTACCAGACACGCTCACTGACAAAGCCACATACTGAATGCATGTAGTCATGCATACAGAAACGGAAATGAATGCATATGCATTTGGAAACATACAACACAGAGATGCATGCATGCTCTAATGCACGCACAGATGGGAAAGACAGGTTTTTCATGCAGCGCAACAGGATCCACGTGATGCTATTTTACAGATATATATCGACTGGCACAGACATCACAATGCTGACATTCACTCCTCATCAGTGTTGGGCACGTTACTTCCAAAATGTAATACATTATAGATTACTAGTTACTGTCATTTGAGAGTAATTAGCTATATTACTGTCTCTGAATTGTGATGCTTTACACTACTTCAAACTACTACACTTTTGCGTTACTTTTGAGTTACTTTCACCAAAATAACAGCGGAAGTTTGACTCCGGATCAATAAAGTCTCCTCTTTATCCACTTTAATACATCATAGATTATTCATAATATTTTGTATAATTAATATGAATAGTAAGCAAGTAACTGAGGCTATAAAAAATAGAGAAGTAAAACGTATAATAGGCAAGTAGGAGAAAATGAAAATACTCAATTAAAAGTACCTTGCAATTGTATTGAAGTACGGCATAGTTACTCTCCACGGCTGAAAACAGAGGTGATGATATTTACATGTAGCAAGCCTCAACATGAATTCCCGACATGTTGCTATCTGTCAGCAGCTCGGACACACCGCTGGCCGCGCTGACGTACCGTCACCTGGTGGGACACAGATGTCGTCCGTACCGTCTCTGGTTCTGGCTCTGACCACAGGAACAGTGACGGGACAGCTCGCTTCAACGCGAGATGGACATTATTTATCAGTCATCTCAACCAGTGAATACAGCAACAGGAAATCATTTCTTTTTTTTTTCCTGTGAAGAAATGTCTCGTGGTGAATTCTTAAAAAAAACAAGACACCACTAAATGTTGCGTTAAAATGCGTCGTACTGAGATTGCAACGGGTATAATTTTAATGAAATTGAATTAGGAATGTGTTATATTAGCCTGACGTCGTCGTGCTCAGGTTCTAGTCAGAATATGAGTCTGATGCTGCTCCGTTGGGCTGTGATTATGGGGCGTGTTTCAACCCAACCAGGAAAGAAAATGCCTCTGCACTTGATTGGATAGACCTACAACCAATCAGAGCAACGGAGACAGACGTCACAGAAGCTGCAAGTCAAAGGCTTCGACAGAGCAAAGGCAGAGGCGGTAATTTCCATGTCGTGCGGACGGGTTGTGGCAACGTGTGTACACACGTGATCGCGGTTCTCTGTTCCTCTTTTAAAATGAATGTGCTGTCGATATCTTCTATAACAGAATCTACACATCTCAATTCTCCAGCGGCAGCCATCTTTGTTGTAAACAAATTCTCTTTGGTGACGAGGTTGATTACGTTACTGTTCATCACTTGTCCATCATCGTATAAAGCCCGCCCTGACAATTGATTGGTCCAAACAGCTCTGGCTCGAGCATAGTTGCATAGTTCCACAACGGATCAAGTCCAGACTGAACTTCCCGACCTCAAATGTTGCGGGCGGGGCTTAAGTTCAGCTGGCATCCAGGCTAGCGTTATGTTACTGCATTGCAGCAAAAAGGAATACATTACTGTAATTGTGTTACTTTTGTAACGCGTTACTCCCAACACTGCTCCTCATTGTGAGGAAAGTAAAAGCAAATTAAATCCCACACTGACAGAATCTGCTTCATGACACGGACAAGAGTTTGTCCACAGACCTAAATATTGCAAATCCTTCTAAAAGTCATCAGCTTGTGGCTTTTAATGCCAACAATATGCAGCAAAGACCGAAACCCTCTGCAGAGCTCAAAAACTATTTTGGGATGGCAACATGATGTTCCTGTACTTGGTGTTTTTAGTCTGGATTTTCTTCAAGTCTTCAATTCAAAATTCAAAAGGCCTTTTAAAGTATGAACTTTTGTTTACAAAGGTCTTAAATTATTTCTTGTCTGTGGCCGGGTTGGCTCAGTGGTAGAGCAGGTGCACATATACTAAGAGGTTTATACCTCGACGCAGAGGTCCAGGGTACGAATCCGACCTGTCATGATTTCCTGCATGTCTTCCCCGCCTCTCTCTCCCCCTTTCTCACCTAGCTGGAAAAGCCCAAAAGCATAAAATACAAATATTTAATTTCTTGTCCTTTCGTAGGATCAAATAAATGCCGTAACGTCAAAACTAAATATTTTGTGTGGGTAACGTTTCAATGTACTGGATTTTGTATATTTAGTTTCATAGCATAAGAGGTCTAAATGTGTCAAATATTGTGTTCATTTTATGTTATAAGAGTACAACACACACTTCACAAAAAATTAAATTCAGGTAACGTTACATGGTAAATAGTTCTTTTCTCAGGCTTAAAATCCACACAGATTTTCCATTATGTAGCTGTGAAGTTGGCATTAAATTTCATCCTAGGTGGTTTTAAAAATGATTAAAAAAGTCTAAAATTGTACTTGAAGAATCCTGGGGGGGTACCCTGTTCTTAAAGCTCAGTGAGAAAATGTAAACCATACTTTGGTGTTTCATTTTACAAACATCAATGATAGACACATAATAACCAGTCCCTCCAGAAAAACGCGGAGTTTTTTTGTGATTGTTGCGGGCAAAAATCCTTGATTATGCGGCACGTTTTCTTAAAAAATGCGATGGAATATGTGGGATATTTATGCCATTTTATGCGATGAAAATGCGGGAACTTGCAAAAATTGCGGGAACTTGCAAAAACTGCGGTTTGATGAAAAGGAGAAAAAATTGTGAAAAAAGTGATTCCCCAACACAGTGTTCTCAGTAGGTGAAATTACGTCACTTCATAACGTTCCCATGGCAACA
Organism: Gymnocephalus cernua; assembly: GCA_023631565.1. Taxonomy (NCBI): domain Eukaryota; kingdom Metazoa; phylum Chordata; class Actinopteri; order Perciformes; family Percidae; genus Gymnocephalus; species Gymnocephalus cernua. The sequence continues at coordinate 3,297,950 of CM042448.1, read as the reverse complement.
GGGGAAAATGGCTGCTCTTGTGTGAAGTAAACGCAACATTTTTCAACTTTCTGCTGAGATATATGTGACTTTTTTGCAACGAAAATGCGGGGATTATGAAATCATGCAAGCCCCGCATATTTTTATTTTTAAAAAATGCGGCCCCCGCATAAATAGGCGGACTTTGGCTTATTATTGAATTCTGCGATCGCATAATCGCGTTTTTCTGGAGGGACTGAATAACTGTTCCCCCAAATGTTCAACTATGATAATCTACACAAGAGGAGAGGAGTCTAGGCGGGGTTCCACTGGTTCTGTGCTTCACTGTGAAGTTTGTTTAGACACAAGACGGCGCAGAAACATGACCGGCGCCGCAATTACACACACCGACAGACACAACACTGAGCCGTGGAGATGAGGGACTGGAGGTAGAAGGATGTGACGGTGTGTTGGGCTGCTTTAAGTGTGTGCAAACAGGACTTGTAACATGTGCATGTAGCCAAAAGTGAACATCAGCATGGGGCCTCCGCCGCGGCAGCACGCCCGGCTGAGCAAATGCAGAGTGAGAGTGTGTGCAAACTGCGGGGTGCATAGAGCGTAAACAGCAGTGACACGGAGCCTCTGATGTCTCGTCTGATGTGATTCCAGTGATGAAGACGGGCGAGAGCGGCCTCACCGTCTTCAGGCTGCTCACCAAGGAAAACCGGTGGAAGTGGGTCCAGGCCAACGCCAGGCTCGTCTACAAGAGCGGCAAGCCAGACTACATCATCGCCACCCAGAGGCCCTTGGTGTAAGCGGACGACATTTTATTTTTATTTTTTTTTATTATATATTTCTTATTGCATTTCACAAAAAAATCCCAGATGAAAGTTCATTCTGCAGTTATACGGAGCTTTCTTTGCCCACCCAGAAAACACACACACAAAAAAGGATACACACACACAAACACACACACACACACACACACACAGTACATACCTGCACATACATGTAAAAAATAAGTAAAGAATAAAAAATTTATATTTCTATAATTGACATAGTTTGACATTTTTTGACAGGTCTTATCATATTGCAGTTTACACTGTAGTGCCAAACGTGGCTTCGGAAAAGACATACAATACATTGAAACCCACCATATTAGCTAGTATTCCCTGAAGCTGCCCTTCTTGCCATCAAATCTCTATGCGGTTGCCATTTATTACATCTTATGTTGTAATAGATTTTGTCCAATGGGATGTAGCTAGAGACTTAATTTAGCCAATGTATTACTGTAGGGGGCTGATCAGCTTTCCAATGAATTGTAATGCACTTCCTTGCAGCGATCCAAGCAAAATATTTTTTTTTTTTTGTGAAATTCATTCCAAGGGTCCATATCCCTTGTGCCGAGGCGATTTTGTTATATGAAAAAAATGCCTCGGCTTGATTTTTGAGTGGTAACCACAGACCGTAAAAATATTGGATGGAGTTTCCTGGTCTGAAAAGTGAAACCAAATGCTGAAGCGCTTTAAAGCTGCATTCCATCTAATTTCCAGCAGGGGGCGACTCCACTGGCTCCAAAAAGAAGTCTGTTTCTATAGAAGTCTATAAGAAACATTTTCATAATGAGTTTATGGTCTATGTCACTAGTTTCAAGTCTTTTTCAACACAGCATGATGTTCATTTAGTAAATTACTGTTCCATTTATTTAAAAAAAGACGATAAAGCCGTAAATACTTTAAGACCTGTCAATCAGGACAGAGGCTTAGCAATGCTAACCATTGTGCTAACCACTGTGGACATTAAAATAGACCAACTGTGCTTTTTTGTCTTAGACTTTAACCCTTTCACTGTGTGTATTCACTTCACCAAAGTCAACTGGAACATTTTGGTTGCCTAATAATGTCTTCTTCAGTGTTTGGCCGACTAAGCTAGCTAGCTATCCCTAGCGTTAGCTGGTGACTTAAGAGAAAGTTGGCTGATTTTCTGTAGTGCCATACATTCGTTCATTCAACCTTTATTTATACTGGGGAGATCATTGAGGGGTGGCCCTCATTTGCAATGATATTGAGTCAATTGCAAAGACAAAGAAAGGAAAAACTTAAACTAGAAAGAACAAATAAAACAACACAGAGAAGACATACAGATGAACAGCGACAGTACCCGGAGGTCCATGCTTACCCGCCAGTAAATCTCTGCTGGATGACTTGCTTCAGAAGGGGTTACAAATCAGCAACTTTCCCCTCTTAAGTGTTTAGTTTAGCGCAGTTACATTGCAACCATAAACAACACTGGCTTGGCCGCGTCGTCCTCCCCAGCCCCACCCTCTCATCAAAAAATCAAGATGGCGACGCCCCTATCTCCAAACTCGAGGCTTCAAAACGGCACTCCACAAAACGAAAGTGATGTCCCAGAAGCTACTTCCACTATTTTCCACAGTGTATGGTTTTAACTATAATCTGTTAAATTCTTCTCTTTTCATATTGTCACAGGGATGAGGAAGGAGGGGAACACCTGAGGAAGCGATCGATGCACCTTCCTTTCACCTTCGCCACCGGAGAGGCGATGCTCTACCAGACCGGTTATCCACTGCACGGCTTCCCCGATTCCGTCCGCGGCAAAGCCAAAGGCAGCAAGTCCAAGAAAGGCAAGCTGGACAAGAGCTCTTCAGACGACCTGGACCCAAAGTCCCTGCTGGGAGCCCTGATGAGCCAGGACGAGTCTGTGTATGTCTGCCAGCCGGACACGGAGCCTAAGATGTCTTACCACAGCAGCCGTTTCAGCGAGCAGCAAGATGACAGTGATGGTTTTGGTGGCATGTTAAGTAACGATGGCTGGCACACCGCATCTAACGGGGCGACGGGGAGATGCGATGGCAAAACATCCAGTTATGACCCACTGCTGGCCACTTTGGACTCGTTGTCCCTGGACGAAGAGGAAACGTGCTCCAACAGTGAGCTCTTTAGCGCCCTGGAGAACCTGTGCCTAAACGCCGAAGACCTGGAGCTCCTGCTGCTGGACGAGAGGATGATCCAGGTGGAGCTGGGCCCCAGCCACATCCCAACACTTAGTGACCTTCTCACCAACAACGAAATCCTCTCCTACATCCACGAGTCACTGGAAAGTGGGACAGGAGGGGAGGAACAAGGAGACAGAGGTGGATTCGGACCAGACTCGGCCCAAAGCGTCTCCCAGCAGCCACAGGCGTGCCTCACACCTGACGTCCCTGCAGCTCATCCCATCGTCCAGCTGTCGAAACAGATGCAGCAACATATGAAAGCTCAACCGGGGCAGATTCAGTCTGTCTCCCAGCCTGGAACAGTGGACGCCAAGATATTAAATGGGATTCCTAACGGTCACTGGATGGTAATGACAGAGAACCACCATCACCCACACACTGTACTCAAAGCCTCGCAGTTGAACGGCGAACATAAGCATCTTAACTCGCTCCCGGAGTCGAGTCAACAGTGGCAGCTTCAGCAGGACCAGCACTCGCTCCTCCTCCAGTCCCAGCGTCAGGGGAGCAGCCAGAGCGCTTTGCCGCCCGGCTTCCAGAATCAGCCAGGACCGACAACGAACGGATCTTACATCCCCAACGGACACGCGGCCTTTCCAGCGAACGAGGACGCTGGCCACGCAGGTTACAACATCTTCGACACGCCGCATGCAGGTGGCACAGTGCCGAATGGCGTGACCACACCGGACGTCTGTCACTACCAAAGTTTGGTGGCCGGCGCACGGCCCCGCCAGCTCCAGGGTCACCAGAAACACCAGCACACGTTGCAGCAGACTCAGGTTCCCCAGCATCCCGCCCAGAGCTCTACACTGGAGTTTGAGCGCTTGCTGGGTCTGTCCCAGCCACAGCACGGCCTGCCGTCTTTAGAGACCTGCGGCGTGTTCAACGCCACCGCACAGGACTCCTCTCACAGCAAGGTAAGGGACCAAGAGCAAGACAATTATGCAGTCGCAGTGTGGAATCTGTCATTTTTAATCCTCTCTAGACTGAAGTTACATTTTTCATTTAAGCATTATGTAAATATTTGCAAGAACAAAGGGATAATGGCTAAGCCTAAAAAACACAGACGTCTCTGAATGATGATCGCTGTTTCCATGGAAATGTTAACCGAACCCGCGAACAGCTGGCAAGCTGCTACCACTGAAGTCTATGATTGTTTCTGTTGTTTTTTTGTTGTTGCGCCGATTCATCTCGTAGCTGGTTGGCTTGGTTTCAGGCTTAAAATTCATTATATCAGCATTTAATGAAACGTCAATGGAGCAATTGAATGGGAAAAATTCAACATATTCTCACTCCTGCGCGCCAAAAAGCGACGCTTGGTCAGGTGCCTTTGGCGTTTGTTATTGACGCAAAAAGTCTCCGTTAGCGTAATTTTTAGACGTGCTTGGTCGGGACAGTTAGGTTTAGGAAAAGATCGTTGGGTGGGTTACAAAGTGTATGTTTCAGTGACACGCGGGACAAGAACGGGACACGAACCCCGGTCTCCTGGGTCAGTGTCTCCTCATGTGGGATTTCGTTCTTCCATACTACTCTCTTCCATTGTCTCTCTTAATGCTACGTGATCTTACAGCGCCGCGGTCGAGCTGCTGCTCTGCCGCTAAAGGGGGATTTTTGGCGTCGGTATCCAACGCTGGGAGACACTGGCCAAGAGTCAGTACTTTGCGACGTTGGGAGTGAGAACAGCCTTTCAAATAAAGTGGGCGGTAACTGTTAAGCTCTAGTTTCAGTCATACGACATCCCCACATAATCCTGGTTCCCTGAAAACAGGGCTTCTGCTGCATGTCCATGAAAAGGTGAGTAATGCTTTCCCCTCCCTTAGCAGTCCCACTAAGACCTTCTGTCTTGTGTCAGCCCTGTTGTGTCTTTCTTTTTTTCTCTCCTCGCGAGTCAAAACGACTCATGCTGCCAGCTCTCCTCAGAACTGTTTGGTCTGGGAGCCAAACTCTTGATCCTAGCCCACTCACGACGCCTGAAGTCAGCGTTGCCCTCAAATATCGGCCAACATCAACAAACTGAGGGCCGCAGAGTCCGCAACCCTTCAACCCTGCGCTGTTGTCTTTCACTGTCAGGAAAATGGATTTTTTTTTTGTCTGCACACAGAGGCCCTGGGGCTGGCATGGAGCTCAGTGTAAACTGTGGTGATGCGACCAGACATGCCATGTAAATAAGACGAGGGGGAGATGGGTCAGAGCAGCACAGTCTGAGTATAGAGTCCACTCCGATCTATTGCAGTAGAGTCTGTATAAGTAATGGGGTTTAATTTGCGTTTCAGGAGAAGATCTGGTTTATTTGTGTGTGTGCTTTTGCACTGGGCGGTGATTTATCAGCATCAAACATGCATGAAATAACCTTTAAATCCACTCACAAATAACGTTCATTTCTTCTTTGAATTTTCAGTGTTGTTCAACCATATTCATTCAGTCCTTTTTCATCACACGCCATATTTAGTTTAGATAATTAATCTGCACTATATGAGGAAAAAATGCAATACTGTTGTTGAATATCGCGATCACGATAACACTTGCGATAAATAACCAGATATTAAAGTGTTCTCAGTTCTGCTGCTTTCAGTATTTGCTAAAATACAACAAACTGCTCGTTGAATTTAAAACAAATGAAAGGAAATCATTTCTAACTTTCTTTTACTTAACAAATGTAACATTGCATTAAACATAAAAGGCAGCGCTAAAAAATGAATGACATTTTAAAGTGCAGTTTTCTGCTCACACAGTGTTTTTCACGATGCGTCGCAGCTTTTCGCCAGTTGATATCGCAATGATGATTTAAAAAAAAAACATATAGAAATATTTTGCAGCCCTAAACTATTTCTTTTTTGTTTAGTCTTCTGTTAAAGTTACCTGAATGTCTTTTTGTGTTTTGGAACGTGAGCCGGACAAAACAAGCAATTTGAACATGTCAATATGGCCTTTGGGAAATTGCGATGGGCCTCTTTTTTTTAACCATTTCCTAACGTTTTAATGGTCCAAATGATTAATGAAGAAAGAACCCTGAAAATAACAATTATTTTCATCCTGCAGGGTCTTAAAAAGTCTAAATTTAAGGCCTTAAAAATTTAGCCGAGACGAGGTGGCTAACCGTAGCATGCTAGCGCTAGCATGCTAGCTCGTTCTCAATGGCAAAACACTGCCACAACACACACTAGTTCACCATAATCTCCAAAAGAACTACTTCCATGTCCCTGTTCTGCAGGTATTCCACGCTAAGTTGGAAGTGTGCCCTCGTTTAGAAGAAGTCTCCCTGCTGATCCTGCCTTGTACTGACTGTTCAAACAGCTAGCTGATGTGATCTTACCTAGCTACTGAGCATGTGCGACGCCCAACAAAGATGGAACAGAAGTGAGATGTCTCACTCTGTAGCTAAAACAGAGAGCTCAACACACAGGGTGAAAAGAGGAGCTGCAGCAATGTGCAGTACAACAACAATATGGTGTTTTTTGAAAATTAAACCATGTAAACCTATTCTGATATAACCCTTAAAATACAATGATGAACCTGAAAATGAGCATAATATGAGCACTTTAAAGTTCGGCTAGGCCTACGTGTGGAAAATAGGAAAGTGTACTTGTAACGACACATGGCTAGATCACAGCGATTTCCGCTGTTGGTTACAAGCGGTACCCAGCTCCAGGTACGAGGCTCGCTGCAAACTTTGTAAAGAAAATATTCAGTTAGGGTCTCTGGGTGTGAAGGCGCTGGAGTCACACGCCAGAGCAGAGAAACACAAGCTAGCCGCAAAATGCCTTCAGTACACTCGGCCAATTAGCCAGTTTTGTAGGTCTTATATTTCAGTCTTTATGGTCTTAAAATGTCTTAAAAAGGTCTTAAATTTGACTTACTAAAACCTGCAAGAACCCTGCATTTGCAGCCCTGATAAAATGCGAGCTAAATTAGTCGATACATTAATGAACATTTTAAGAGCGTCTGCTATATAAGCCGGGATCTTTCTAGCATGAACTCAGATCCCAGAAACATTATTTGTGTTGGTTAATGAGACTATAATGTTCACGGGGAAGTCTTTAAAGTCCACTAAAAACTTTTCTCAGTAATGACAGGGCAGCGAGGGCTGGGGAATGTCATCCTGAAAAGAAAAAAACCACGCTAATCAGCTAGTAGAGTACAAAGACGCACGTAGCTGGAGGTCTAGAGAAATTCCCATCGTAAAACAACGAGGTAATGAGACCTCGCCAATTCAAACGCTGCCAATTTCAAGTTTGAAGCAGGATTTATAAAACCAGGAATGTACCCGGAGCTCGCACAAATGGCACCTCTGGTTTATTTTTCTGGCCCTGTGGAACAACTCTGCATTGTTAACTTAGCGATGAGCTCTGACAAAGGCCAGTCTTCCTCTTGGTTAACCCTCCGAGGACAAAAGACACACCGGGGAGTCCAACACTCCTACTCAAACAGCCATGTAACAAAATCTCTTACGATATGGTACGACTTTTATTGTCAGCCAGGGCTGAAAATATTTTTGCATCCCTGGGTAGCTCATATAAAAAAGTGGACATAGACATACATACAGACATACACAAATGACATAAACACCCAAGTAAGGAAACAAAGCATGCATGCATAACAACAGAAAATTAAAGCTGCAAGCAGCGATGGACGGGCCCTCGCTCCTCTGCGCACGTCGGGGTTAGTGGCGGACGCCGCTCCTTGCGACCGTGCATCTGCACGGCACTCAGACGTTGCAAATCGTTGCCAATGAAAAGGGAACTCCCTGACGAGTTCAACGATACCTCACACAAGACTCAATGTCGTACAGTTCATTATTTCTGAAAGGGGGCGTGGCCAAAGCATCGGGGGCGGGTCAAACCATCACCAATGAAGAAGGAACTCTCTGCTGAGTTCAATGATACCTTACACAATAGTGTACCTTAAATGGGTCACCAGTTATGAAAGGGGGCGTGGCTTAAGCATAGGGGGCGGGCCAAACCATCACCAATGAAGAAGGAACTCTCTGCTGAGTTCAATGATACCTGACACAAGGGTGTACCTTAAACAGTTCAAATATTACGAAAGGGGCGTGGTCTGAGTAAGTGGGCGTGGTTAAATTATATGGGGCGGCTCAGTATCACATATAGACCACACATTATAAGTTTCATGTAAATCGGATGATGTTTGTCATATAAGGCAGATTTCGTGTTGCCAGCGGGGGGCGCTATGACGAAATGTCAATTTTGGCCTGTACGTGTCCTCAGGCCTGGACCCTTGTTAAGCGTGAGAAGTTTCGGGCAGATATGACAACGTACACTAAAGTTACAACAACTTCTTTGTTCATCAAAGGATGCTCAAAATGGCCGCTACGCCACGCCCACGCCGTCTGACGAAAAGTTTTTCTTTTAACAACTTTTCATCGGTAAGGTGTTGTGATGGTACAGACCAAATTTGAAGTCCATCGGATGAAATCTCTAGGAGGAGTTCGTTAAAGTATATCACCTTGAGTTTTTGGCCTACTTCCTGTTGCCACTAGGGGGCGCTATGACTTTGAGTAAATATCGGCCCGTATATGTCCTCAGGGTTAGACTCTTATGAATCTTGAAAAGTTTCGAGCCAATTGGACAATGGACACTTGAGTTACACCAACTTCCTGTTTCGATGGCGAAACGCACAAAATGGCCGCCCCGCCACGACCATGCCCTATGATCAAAAGTTTTTCTTTTTACAACTTTTCATCTATCATGTCTTAAGATGGCACAGACCAAATCTGAAGTTGATCGGATGAAATCTCTAGGAGGAGTTCGTTAAAGTATGACATGTGGAAATGGCCAAAATCGCACTAATTTCGAACTTTCAATTCAAAATGGCGGACTTCCTGTTGGGTTTAGCGTATGGCTCTAATGACGCTTTCTGTACGTCTTGCCATGATAGATAGGTGTACCAAGTTTCGTGAGTCTACGTTAAACGTACTGCAGGGGCTCAATTTTTTTAACTTTGTAGGGGGCGCTAGCGAGCCATTTTTGTGCGCCTATTCCCGAAACCCTTAAAATACGTAATTTTTCACCAGACTTGACGCGACCGCCAAATTTGGTGAGTTTTTGAATATGTTAAGCCCCTCAAAAAGGCAATTCATTGCGCGGAAGAAAGAAAGAATAATAATAATTAAAGCTGCAAGCAGCGATGGACGGGCCCTCGCTTCTCTGCGCGCGTCGGGGTTACCGGCGGACGCCGCTCCTTGCGACCGTGTATCTGCATGGCACTCAGACGTTGCAAATCGTTGCCAATGAAAAGGGAACTCCCTGATGAGTTCAACAATACCTCACACAGGAATCAATGTCATACAGTTCATTATTTGTGAAAGGGGGGGTGGTCAAAGCATAGGGGTCGGGGCAAACCATCATCAATGAAGAAGGAACTCTCTGCTGAGTTCAATGATACCTTACACAATAGTATACCTTAAATGGGTCACCAGTTATGAAAGGGGGCGTGGCTGAAGCATAGGGGGCGGGCCAAACCATCACCAATGAAGAAAGAACTCTCTGCTGAGTTCAATGATACCTTACACAATAGTGTACCTTAAATGGGTCACCTGTTGTGAAAGGGGGCGTGGCTTAAGCATAGGGGGCGGGCCAAACCATCACCAATGAAGAAGGAACTCTCTGCTGAGTTCAATGATACCTTACACAATAGTGTACCTTAAATGGGTCACCTGTTGTGAAAGGGGGCGTGGCTTAAGCATAGGGGGCGGGCCAAACCATCACCAATGAAGAAGGAACTCTCTGCTGAGTTCAATGATACCTTACACAATAGTGTACCTTAAATGGGTCACCAGTTATGAAATGGGGCGTGGCCAAAGCATAGGGGGCGGGCCAAACCATCACCAATGAAGAAGGAACTCTCTGCTGAGTTCAATGATACCTCACACAAGGGTGTACCTTAAACAGTTCAAATATTACGAAAGGGGCGTGGCCTGAGTAAGTGGGCGTGGTTAAAGTATATGGGGCGGCTCAGTATCACATATAGACCACACATTATAAGTTTCATGTAAATCGGATGATGTTTGTCATATAAGGCAGATTTCGTGTTGCCAGCGGGGGGCGCTATGACGAAATGTCAATTTTGGCCTGTCGTTGTCCTCAGGCCTGGACCCTTGTTAAACGTGAGAAGTTTCGGACAGATATGACAACGTACACTAAAGTTACAACAACTTCTTTGTTCATCGAAGGATGCTCAAAATGGCCGCCACGCCACGCCCACGCCGTCTGACGAAAAGTTTTTCTTTTAACAACTTTTCATCGGAAAGGTGTTGTGATGGTACAGACCAAATTTGAAGTCCATCGGATGAAATCTCTAGGAGGAGTTCGTTAAAGTATAGCACCTTGACTTTTAGGCCTACTTCCTGCTGCCACTAGGGGGCGCTATGACTTTGAGTAAATATCGGACCTTATATGTCCTCAGGGTGGGACTATTATGAATCGTGAAAAGTTTCGAGCCAATTGGACAATGGACACTTGAGTTACACCAACTTCCTGTTTCAATGGCGAAACGCACAAAATGGCCGCCCCGCTACGGCCATGCCCTACGATCAAAAGTTTTTCTTTTTACAACTTTTCATCTATCATGTCTTAAGATGGCACAGACCAAATTTGAAGTTGATCGGATGAAATCTCTAGGAGGAGTTCGTTAAAGTACGACATGTGGAAATGGCCAAAATCGCACTAATTTCGAACTTTCAATTAAAAATGGCGGACTTCCTGTTGGGTTTAGGGCATGGCTCTAATGACGCTTTCTGTACGTCTTGACATGATACATAGGTGTACCAAGTTTTGTGAGTCTACGTTAAACGTACTGCAGGGGCTCAATTTTTTTAACTTTGTAGGGGGCGCTAGCGAGCCATTTTTGTGCGCCTATTCCCGAAACCCATAAAATACGTAATTTTTCACCAGACTTGACGCGACCGCCAAATTTGGTGAGTTTTTGAATATGTTAAGCCCCTCAAAAAGGCAATTCATTGCGCGGAAGAGGAATAATAATAATAATTAAAGCTGCAAGCAGCGATGGACGGGCCCTCGCTTCTCTGCGCGCGTCGGGGTTACCGGCGGACGCCGCTCCTTGCGACCGTGCATCTGCGCGGCAATCAGACGTTGCAAATTGTCACCAATGAAAAGGGAACTCCCTGACGAGTTCAACGATACCTCACACAAGACTCAATGTCGTACAGTTCATTATTTGTGAAAGGGGGCGTGACCAAAGCATAGGGGGCGGGCCAAACCATCACCAATGAAGAAGGAACTCTCTGCTGAGTTCAATGATACCTTACACAATAGTGTAGCTTAAATGGGTCACCAGTTATGAAAGGGGCGTGGCTTAAGCATAGGGGGCGGGCCAAACCATCACCAATGAAGAAGGAACTATCTGCTGAGTTCAATGATACCTCACACAAGGGTGTACCTTAAACAGTTCAAATATTATGAAAGGGGGCGTGGCCTGAGTACGTGGGCGTGGTTAATGTATATGGGGCGGCTCAGTATCACATATAGACCACACATTATAAGTTTCATGTAAATCGGATGATGTTTGTCATATAAGGCAGATTTCGTGTCGCCAGCGGGGGGCGCTATGATGAAATGTCAATTTTGGCCTGTAGGTGTCCTCAGGCCTGGACCGTTGTTAAACGTGAGAAGTTTCGGGCAGATATGACAACGTACACTAAAGTTACAACAACTTCTTTGTTCATCAAAGGATGCTCAAAATGGCCGCCACGCCACGCCCACGCCGTCTGACGAAAAGTTTTTCTTTTAACAACTTTTCATTGGAAAGGTGTTGTGATGGTACACACCAAATTTGAAGTCCATCGGATGAAATCTCTAGGAGGAGTTCGTTAAAGTATAGCACCTTGACTTTTAGGCCTACTTCCTGCTGCCACTAGGGGGCGCTATGACTTTGAGTAAATATCGGACCTTATATGTCCTCAGGGTTGGACTATTATGAATCGTGAAAAGTTTCGAGCCAATTGGACAATGGACACTTGAGTTACACCAACTTCCTGTTTCGATGGCGAAATGCACAAAATGGCCGCCCCGCCACGGCCATGCCCTATGATCAAAAGTTTTTCTTTTTACAACTTTTCATCTATCATGTCTTAAGATGGCACAGACCAAGTTTGAAGGTGATCGGATGAAATCTCTAGGAGGAGTTCGTTAAAGTACGACATGTGGAAATGGCCAAAATCGCACAAATTTCGAACATTCAATTCAAAATGGCGGACTTCCTGTTGGGTTTCAGGTATGGCTCCAATGACATTTTATATACGTCTTTACATGGTACATATGTGTACCAAGTTTCGTGAGTCTACGTTAAACGCACTGCAGGGGCTCAATTTTTTTTACTTTGTAGGGGGCGCTAGCGAGCCATTTTTGTGCGCCTATTCCCGAAACCCTTAAAATACGTAATTTTTCACCAGACTTGACGCGACCGCCAAATTTGGTGAGTTTTTGAATATGTTAAGCCCCTCAAAAAGGCAATTCATTGCGCGGAAGAAAGAAAGAAAGAAAGAATAATAATAATAATAATTAAAGCTGCAAGCAGCGATGGACGGGCCCTCGCTCCTCTGCGCGCGTCGGGGTTAGTGGCGGACGCAGCTCCTTGCGACCGTGCATCTGCACGGCACTCAGACGTTGCAAATGGTCGCCAATGAAAAGGGAACTCACTGCCGAGTTCAACGATACCTCACACAAGAATCAATGTCGTACAGTTCATTATTTGTGAAAGGGGGCGTGGCCAAAGCATAGGGGGCGGGTCAAACCATCTCCAATGAAGAAGGAACTCTCTGCTGAGTTCAATGATACCTTACACAATAGTGTACCTTAAATGGGTCACCAGTTATGAAAGGGGGCGTGGCTTAAGCATAGGGGGCGGGCCAAACCATCACCAGTGAAGGAGGAACTCTCTGCTGAGTTCAATGATACCTCACACAAGGGTGTACCTTAAACAGTTCAAATATTACGAAAGGGGGCGTGGCCTGAGTAAGTGGGCGTGGTTAAAGTATATGGGGCGGCTCAGTATCACATATAGACCACACATTATAAGTTTCATGTAAATCGGATGATGTTTGTCATATAAGGCAGATTTCGTGTTGCCAGCGGGGGGCGCTATGATGAAATGTCAATTTTGGCCTGTAGTTGTGGTCAGGTCTGGACCCTTGTTAAACGTGAGAAGTTTCGGGCAGATATGACAACGTACACTAAAGTTACAACAACTTCTTCGTTCATCAAAAAAAGGTGAAAATGGCCGCCACGTCACGCCCACGCCGTCTGACGAAAAGTTTTTCTTTTAACAAATTTTCATCGGTAAGGTGTTGTGATGGTACAGACCAAATTTGAAGTCCATCGGATGAAATCTCTAGGAGGAGTTCGTTAAAGTATATCACCTTGAGTTTTTGGCCTACTTCCTGTTGCCACTAGGGGGCGCTATGACTTTGAGTAAATATCGGACCTTATTTGTCCTCAGGGTTGGACTATTATGAATCGTGAAAAGTTTCGAGCCAATTGGACAATGGACACTTGAGTTACACCAACTTCCTGTTTTGATGGCGAAACGCACAAAATGGCCGCCCCGCCACGGCCATGCCCTATGATCAAAAGTTTTTCTTTTTACAACTTTTCATCTATCATGTCTTAAGATGACACAGACCAAATTTGAAGTTGATCAGATGAAATCTCTAGGAGGAGTTCGTTAAAGTACGACATGTGGAAATGGTCAAAATCGCACTAATTTCGAACTTTCAATTCAAAATGGCGGACTTCCTGTTGGGTTTAGGGTATGGCTCCAATAACGTTTTGTGTACGTCCTGCCATGCCACATTTGTGTACCAAATTTCGTGACTCTACGTTAAACGTACTGCAGGGGCTCAATTTTTTTAACTTTGTAGGGGGCGCTAGCGAGCCATTTTTGTGCGCCTATTCCCGAAACCCTTAAAATACGTAATTTTTCACCAGACTTGACGCGACCGCCAAATTTGGTGAGTTTTTGAATATGTTAAGCCCCTCAAAAAGGCAATTCATTGCGCGAAAGAAAGAAAGAATAATAATAATAATAATAATAATAATAATTCCTTCAATTCCAATAGGGCCTTCGCCGCTGTCGGCGCTCGGGCCCTAATTAAAGCTGCAAGCAGCGATGGACGGGCCCTCGCTCCTCTGCGCGCGTCGGGGTTAGTGGCGGACGCCGCTCCTTGCGACCGTGCATCTGCACGGCACTCAGTCGTTGCAAATCGTCGCCAATGAAAAGGGAACTCCCTGACGAGTTCAACGATACCTCACACAAGACTCAATGTCGTACAGTTCATTATTTGTGAAAGGGGGCGTGGCCAAAGCATAGGGGGCGGGCCAAACCATCACCAATGAAGAAGGAACTCTCTGCTGAGTTCAATGATACCTTACACAATAGTTTACCTTAAATGGGTCACCAGTTATGAAAGGGGGCGTGGCTTAAGCATAGGGGGCGGGCCAAACCATCACCAATGAAGAAGGAACTCTCTGCTGAGTTCAAAGATACCTCACACAAGGGTGTACCTTAAACAGTTCAAATATTACGAAAGGGGCGTGGCCTGAGTACGTGGGCGTGGTTAAAGTATATGGGGCGGCTCAGTATCACATATAGACCACACATTATAAGTTTCATGTAAATCGGATGATGTTTGTCATATAAGGCAGATTTCGTGTTGCCAGCGGGGGGCGCTATGACGAAATGTCAATTTTGGCCTGTAGGTGTCCTCAGGCCTGGACCCTTGTTAAATGTGAGAAGTTTCGGGCAGATATGACAACGTACACCAAAGTTACAACAACTTCTTTGTTCATCAAAGGATGCTCAAAATGGCCGCCACGCCACGCCCACGCCGTCTGACGAAAAGTTTTTCTTTTAACAACTTTTCATCGGAAAGGTGTTGTGATGGTACAGACCAAATTTGAAGTCCATCGGATGAAATCTCTAGGAGGAGTTCGTTAAAGTATAGCACCTTGACTTTTAGGCCTACTTCCTGCTGCCACTAGGGGGCGCTATGACATTGAGTAAATATCGGACCTTATATGTCCTCACGGTTGGACTATTATGAATCGTGAAAAGTTTCGAGCCAATTGGACAATGGACACTTGAGTTACACCAACTTCCTGTTTCGATGGCGAAACGCACAAAATGGCCGCCCCGCCACGGCCATGCCCTATGATCAAAAGTTTTTCTTTTTACAACTTTTCATCTTTAACGTCTTAAGACGGCACAGACCAAATTTGAAGTTGATCGGATGAAATCTCTAGGAGGAGTTCGTTAAAGTACGACATGTGGAAATGGCCAAAATCGCACTAATTTCGAACTTTCAATTCAAAATGGCGGACTTCCTGTTGGGTTTAGGGTATGGCTCTAATGACGCTTTCTGTACATCTTGACATGATACATAGGTGTACCAAGTTTCGTGAGTCTACGTTAAACGTACTGCAGGGGCTCAATTTTTTTAACTTTGTAGGGGGCGCTAGCGAGCCATTTTTGTGCGCCTATTCACGAAACCCATAAAATACGTAATTTTTCACCAGACTTAACGCGACCGCCAAATTTGGTGAGTTTTTGAATATGTTAAGCCCCTCAAAAAGGCAATTCATTGCGCGGAAGAAAGAGGAATAATAATAACTAGAACTGCAAGCAGTTATGAACGGGGTCCAAGCCTCGTGCGCCGGTGCCCCCCGGCGCGAGCCGCCCCCAGCGACGCCGAGAGCCCGCGAAAACGGAGCCCCCGAAAGGAGATCCCGAAGCGCCGCCGCGGCGAGGTGAAAGTCGGGAAATTTGACCGAGCGCGAGCTCCAAAGTCCGTAGTGAAACGCAATCGCAAATTTCCTCTTCGTTGCGTAAAAGGCCCAAACGCTTCTACTTCGATTGTAGCGCCCCCTAACGGCCGATTTTTACCAAATTTTGTGGGAAGCCGCAGAGTGGCATCCTGAACAAAATACACCCAGGGTTCGTGATGATAGCATTTAATGCTGCAGAGATATTTACATTGCAAATTACTCCCATTTAAATGCATTGACTCATTTGCCGAAAGGCATCTACGTTAATTGTAGCGCCCCCTAACGCCAGATTTTCACCAAATTTTGTGGGAAGCCGCAGAGTGGCATGTTGAACACAATACACCCAGGGTTTGTGATGATAGCATTTAATGCTGCACAGATATTTACATTGCAAATTATTCCCATTTAAATGCATTGACTTATTTACCGAAAGGCCTCTACGTTAATTATAGCGCCCCCTGACGGTCGATTTCGACCAAATTTGGTGTCTAGGCTAGGAATGGCATGTCAAAGATCTCTACCAAGATTTGCTCTGATATCTAATATTTTGGCAGAGATAGGCCAACGTTCGTGTTTTGTGGCTAGCTACGGCAAATTTGTTTGCTTGTAAAGTGCGAACGGTGTAACTTAGCAAAATTCTTTTGATAACTTTTGGTCAACTCTATATACAGAAGAAATCTACCAAGTTTCGTGCACATCAATCACACGGCCTAGGACGAGTACGATAACATTTGTTTTTGCATTACGCAATTTTGCGAAAAAACCTTTTAGTATATATGAACCTGTCCTATATCGTCAGATTCAAGTCCATACAAGGAACAAGTTGATCTATAAATATTCGGTCTTCGATGTAGCCTTTCGGAGTTATAGGCAAAAACACGTTTAAATGCATTGACTTATTTGCCAGAAGGTCTCTACGTTAATTACAGCGCCCCCTAACGGCCGATTTTCACCAAATTTGGTGGGAAGCCACAGAGTTGTATGCCAAACAAAATACTCCCAGGGTTTGTGATGATAGCATTTAATGCTGCAGAGATATTTACATTGCAAATTATTCCCATTCAAATGCATTGACTTATTTGCCGAAAAGCCTCTACGTCAATTATAGCGCCCCCCGACGGCCTGTTTTCACCAAATTTGGTAGGGAGACTAGGAATGGGATGTTGAAGAAGCCCACCAGGTTTGATTCTGATAACTATTAATTTGGCCGAGATATGCCAAAGTTCGTGTTTTGTGGCTAGCTACAACGAATTAGTTTGGTTGTAAAGTGCGAACGGTGTAATGTAGCAAAATCCCTTTGATAACTTTTGGTCATCTCCATAAACAGATGGTATCTACCAAGTTTCGTGCACATTGGTCGCATTGCCTACGACGAGTACGAAAACTTTGTTTTGCGCATTGTGTGATTTTACGAAATAACTTCTTCGTAGAAATGGGATTACCCTGTATCATCAGATTCATATGGATTCAATGAAGAAAGAAATCTAAGAACTTCTCATCTGCAATGCAGACTGTGGGAGTTATATGCAAAAACATATTTAAATGCATTGACTTATTTGCCAAAAGGCCTCTACGTTAATTATAGCGCCCCCTAACGGCCGATTTTCACCAAATTTGGTGGGAAGCTGCAGAGTGGCATGACAAACAAAATACATCCAGGGTTTGTGATGATAGCATTTAATGCTGCAGAGATATTTACATTGCAAAGTATTCCCATTCAAATGCATTGACTTATTTGCCGAAAAAGCCTCTACGTTAATTATAGCGCCCCCTAACGGCCGATTTTGACCAAATTTGGTGTGGAGGCTAGGGATGGGATGTTGAAGAAGCCCACCAGGATTCATTGTGATAACTAGTAATTTGACCGAGATATGCCAAAGTTCGTGTTTTGTGGCTAGCTACAACGAATTAGTTTAGTTGTAAATTGCGAACGGTGTAATGTAGCGAAATTCCTTTGATAACTTTTGGTCACCTCCATACCCAGATGGTATCTACCAAGTTTCGTGCACATTGGTTGTATGGCCTAGGACGAGTACGAAAACATTTTTTTTCGCACTACACGATTTTGCGAAAAAACTTTTTAGTATAAATGGACCTGTCCTATATCGTCAGATTCAGGTCGATACAAGCAACAAGTGCATCTATAAATATTTGGTCTGCAATGTAGCCTTTCGGAGTTATATGCAAAAACACGTTTTACGTCATTGTAGCGCCACCTAGTGGTCCACTTATGTAATATTTGGTAGGTCAGGTCCATGATCCATTGCATATCGACACTGTAAATTTTAATTTGCTCACTTTAGTGTAAGTGGTAGATCCAAACATGGGTCCCTTAGGCCACGCCCACTTTGACGAATCAGTACGCCACTGTAGGCCTGGCCTCAGGAGTGGGCCTAGATGGTACGCACCAAATTTCGTGAAAATCGGATGAGCTGTTCATGAGATATTAACTTTTGGTACTTTTGGCGCCCCCTATTGACCAAATTTTGTAAAATTAGTTGCCTACACTAAGAGGCTCATGTGAAACAAGAATATAAAGATTTGTGATGATATCATTTATTTTGGCCGAGATATGGCAACGTTTGTGTCTTCGTAGCTAGCTACACAAATTTGTTTGTGCGTAGTTTACGCAATTTTCATCCGAAAAAAAATCTTTTGATAACTTTTTGTCAGGTCGGTCTACTGATGCTACAGACCAAGTTTCATGCAGATCCGTTGCACGGTCTAGGAGGAGTACGAAAAAGCAGGTTTACGATAAATCGCGATTTTTCACGCATAAAAGTCGTGGCGGAAATGGGCGTGGCCTATACCAAGAGATTCAGCTGGATCCAAGGAACGCGTGGATATGTGTATTTTTAATGTGCGATGTACGGTTTGGGAGTTATAAGGCCAAACGCGTTTTTTCTGCTATAGCGCCACCTAGTGGTGAAAGTGGCTGAATTTTTTCGTCCGAGGTCCCTGCAGGGTTTTGGACCAGACCTGAAAACGGCAACCTCCCACCATTTACGGTTTAGGCTGCAGTATCAGTTTTAGAGGCGGAAGAAGAATAATAAGAAACCTTACAATTCCAATAGGGTTCCACAGCCCTGCTGTGCGAACGGCGTAGCTTCGCTACCGCCGATTCTCGCAGCCTCGGGCTTGGACCCCTAATAATAATTCCTTCAATTCCAATAGGGCCTTCGCCGCTGTCGGCGCTCGGGCCCTAATAATTCCTTCAATTCCAATAGGGCCTTCGCCGCTGTCGGCGCTCGGGCCCTAATGACATGAACATACACACAGACAAGGTCTTGGAGACATGTAACCCTGAATAAATAATGATTGCACTGGATTTAATGTAGCTGGTTTAACAATAGGATAGATTGATGTTGCGATTGAAAGGATGAACTCTAAAGCGTCTGTTTGAAGGCAGAAGCTGATATTCTCTGTGCAAAACATGTGAGGAGTCATTTGAAATATTCCTGGCCAGATTTGAGAAATTTCAAAAAGCGAACATGAACTTTTAAGCTTTATGGCCATGATATCTCTTTACTCATCGCTCTGGAACAAATGTTTATGTACCCTTACCCTTGTGTTGTCTTCCATTGGACCATCACTTGTCGACGCTTTTGTCACTTTTTTCAATGTTTTTTTGCCGTTTTTCACTTCTTTTCACTACCATGTATAAACACCACTAACACTGACTCATTACTAGTTTTACACTTTTGGGATTTCAGGGTCAATAAACCTCATTTATTAAGGAAATACCTAATCCTTGAGTTAAAAAAGCTGAAATTATGAATTATTTAGACTAATATTAAAGGAAGGACAACGTTCAGTCAGAATACTGTTTCGAAACATTTCAATTTCTTTTTCAAATGCTAAAACAATTAACAAAACAGCCCAAATTCAATGACAGTAGAGATCCGATCTTCTGTTGTACTTGTGAAGTGCGTTGTGTGGAATCACCCGTCCGTGTTATTTTTGGATAATTAAGATGATGTTGTTAAAAAGAAACCCATATTTCAGATATAGACATTTAGAAAACGGGTCAAATTTGACCCAAAGACAACACAAGGGTTAAAAGGTGAATTTATAAAGAAATGTAAAATGCCCTTAGACGTCAGAGGGTTAAACACGCAAATTAGAAACCCAACATAATAAAGCTTATAGATTGTATAAGATCTGCTGTAGTTTGAATCTCACCTTTGCTTTGTTAGGAATGCAGTAACCCCCTTTTGACGATGATGTGATATTATTACTGTATTTGCATTAAATGGACCAAACTTGTCAGCGATGGAGTTGAAAGATAATTGTAATTGCAAGGAAAATGGACAAATTCATCACCTCTTAACTACAGAAAATCATCCATTTATGATGTACATCTTCATGACGCTTTCATAAAGTCAAGATTAGGATTTGACCGACTTTCTGCTTCTTTCCTCTTTCCTCTGTCCGTCTGTTTTTTTACAGTGCAAGTGTTCCACAGCGGGATAACAAAGGAGATATAATTAAATATGAGAGAATGGGCTGGAGGGAGGAAAGAAAAGCAAAGAGGCAGTAGTAGATAAAACGATAATAATGAATAGAATAAGGCCGACCCCGGCAGGCATCCATTCACCCCCCGCCCCATTCAGCCTCCTCTGTTATTCTTCAGGGTCAGTGGCTGTCGCTGAAAGAAAAATACTGGCAGGCTGGCCAGTCAGGCATGAGTGGTGCTGACCTACAATTTGACTGTCATTATTACCTAATGCTGTGAACGTGGGATGGAGGGAGGGGGGGAGGGCAGGCAGGCAGGCGATGCAGTCAGACTATTCTCAGCTGGGACAGAAGCAGGGCTCCGCTGTAGTCTGATTCAATATATAATGAGTATAGTATTTTACGTCCGTTTTGGTGAGCCCAGAGGGAGAATATGGCATTTTAAAAGTAGCCTATATTTACGGTAGCTAGCTAACGGTAGACTACAGAGAAAGGGTGATATTTTTACGTCCGTTTCGGAGCGACGGAGGGAAAATATGTCAGTCGACACATTAAGTGGAACCGAAATGAGGAACCAAAATTTGCGTTGTAATCCGGTTCCATAGTGGAACCGGGTTTCGGTACCCAACCCTAATGAGGACTCTGGTTAACCGCTCCTCAGATCTCTGCAGGGTAAATCCAGACAGCTAGCTAGACTATCTGTCCAATCATTAGGCAACACTTTTTAAGTGCTTATACAGGGTTGTCCGGTTGGGCAAGTGAAAAAAAATGTCTACTTGCCCCAAGACAAAAGAATTGTCAAAAAGCATCAAAAACTCTAAATCTAAAAATCAAAATAAATGTCGACAAAAAAACATTAAAACAAATGTCAAAAGCACCAAAAAGAACGCTGAAAAAAAGAAAAAGAAACGTTAGACGTGGAAGCAAAACAAATGTTTAAAGCATCAAAAGCGGGGAAAAGGGGTTAAAGTATCAAGCGCCAACTCAGTTTTTGATCAGCCACCTGCACGTTCAAAGGATTCAACAAGCATTCTCCGACAAGGACAGGTAAACGATGACATCGTTTATGATACGATGACGCCCGAACGGGGAAGTGCGTTTGTTATATTCACTAGCCCGACGTGGCGTTTTACTTGCCCCGGGCCATCGGACGACCCTTACGAGACTTCTCACAAGCAGAAATTGTCATGAAAGAGATAGATAACTTGCGGCACTTTGTTTTTCAGCTGGAGAACGGTTGCCTCCTCAGTGCCGCCAACGCGGCGTACATCAGGACGTGTCTGATGCCCAATGGGAACGGAGTGGCGGCCAGCGACATCCCAGACTCACTCCTCGCCCTGCAGGACCCCCAGAAATCTGGGTTTTTCCTCTGAAAGGAGGATGGCAGAGTATCAGCGGAGGCTAGAAAAGAAGAGAAGGTACAGAGGGGGAAAACCTCCCCTTTCGATATGACCGCATCTTGTTTATTTAACAATTAGTGGGAAGAAAAAGAGGCGAAAAACATCTCTTTTTCCAGAAAAGGACTTTATATATCAGGCTGTTTTTGTTTTGATGTCTCATCCCTTAGTCAGACATCGCACTCATGATGCTCAGAGAACCGACAAGGGACGGGGAAAACAAGTTTTTGTATTTGTCTTGTGCGTGGTTTTAATATTGCTAGTCGTGCGCTCACTGAAAGTTTAATTTCCATGTTTCTTTCCACGTTGCTAGAGCGTTTACCTGACTAGAGCCAAAAGCCATCACTGTCTGATTTGTATATACACTGTTAAAGTCCCGAAGAGAAGTCTTATGTATAGTCTTATGCTGATTACTTTCCTTTTTTTCACTACAAACTGTTTAAGAAAGATATATTCCAGCCCAGACAATCCGCTGTAAAGGTTGGAGCAGCATGTAATATAATAGAAAGCAGTTTCAGCACAGGTCCATTACAATGAACTCACTTTCATAATGTGCATCCTTCACGTAACTGCTGACCATTTCCCAAAGCATACTTTTCAACCTGTTTTTGTGTCTAAGTGACTGACTGGGAACAACATTTTTGAAATTGGTCCAGTCGCTGCAATCGACAAGCTGCAATCTAAGTTATTGGGCAATTGCGCACCTTCAATTTTGTCCACTAAAAGTGCAGTTTGTTTTGCCACTGACTTGGCTCAGAGTGTGTGACAACATTATGGAAAGGATTTCTAAAGAGGTCGACCTTTCTGTTAAAGATTAAGATCCTTTTTTTAAACATAATAACATCCGCTAAATTGCGTTCCCTAAACCCACCAGACTCAATGTAAATAAACAGTCATTTTAGCATCGTAAAATACACTTCATTCAAAGTCAGACAGACACAAAATAAAACTAGTCAAAGACGTTTTGGGTCGTCTTTCCACTTTTCCAACCATCACAACTCTAGTTCTAGTTGAAATAAACACATAGTTTACTGATTTACATGTGAAAATATGTTGGCTCTATACACGCTAAAAGTTTTTTTTTTTTTAAATGGAGTCTGGTGGTGGGATCCCTACAGAGATATACCTTTTGTTGAAGAGTAAAGTCCTTTGGTGCCTGGGTGGCCTAGTGGTAGAGCGTGTGCCCTTATATAGAGGCTCAGTCCTTGACGCAAAGGCCGTGGGTTTGGTTCCAACCTCTTGCATGTCATTCCCCCTCTCTCTCCCCTTTCATGTCTAAGCTGCCACAATAAAGGTCTAAATGCCAAAACCCACCACACTTCATTCAAAGTCGACAGAGACAGAATAAATCTATGAAAAGACGTTTTGGGTCGTCTTTCCACTTTTCCAACCATCACAACTCTAGTTCTGGTTGAAATAAACACATAGTTTACTGATTTACATGTGAGAATATGTTGGCTCTGTACACGCTAAAAGTTTTGTTTATTTAAATGGAGTCTGGTGACTTTTCAGAGCTGTTTCTGGTCAGACGAAAAGGATTTTACTCTTTTAAAAAAGGTCTATCTCTGAAGGGATACTTTCCATAATGTTGTCAGACACTCCAGTGCACAAATGTGGTTACATTGCAGCCTGTGTCCTGGCTCCCGGTTACAGCGGTCTTGCTCCAAAATGGACGTATTTTACATAACATAACATTACATCAGTTTGTTTGTTTGAGAACATTTGTGTGTTTGGAAATAACACTTACTAACGTTAACTTCTTACCAAGATACATGCTCCATTTGTCTACAAGCCGCTTTCGCTGGTGTACTTAACCGCTCAACATGTCACGCGCGCAGAAGAAGAGAGCCGAGAGATTTGGAGTTGAGCACGCCAACGGATTATTGAAAACGTCAGCGTTTGTTTGTCTGTAGACGCCCTGTTAGGATAATAGATGTCGTTCGTCCCGGTGCTTTACATGTCAGCAAAACGACAGCATTTCATTCTTACCGTTAGTATTGTTGAGATGAGATTTAAAACAGATGGTAAAAAAGGATTTTATTTATTGCCGCTGCCGCGGGGGAAAAAAAAACAACCACATTGCTTCTGTGGCAGAGTTTATCCTAATGCTGCATTTCAGCCTACTTGAGGTTTACGACGATGTTGTGCACTTACAGTATATGTTCATTACAGGCATAATCAGAGAGGATCTGAATTGTCCGTCAGTGGCACTGAACTCAAACGTTAAAAAAAAAAGCATTTTTGTTTCCTGACCGGAGACGGTGTGAAATATCTCCCATGAATGCCTTGTCTCTGCGGCCTCGGGCCAGTCAAGACTCCCACTTTCTTTTATCCTGCAGTCGTGTCGCGTAGGAAACACTGAGTGCACTTACACCTACACGGTAATCCATTACGGACTTTATTGTAAATAATAGATTACAACTGAAGGCCAAAGTGGAAGTGCATGGTAAGTAATTCTCAAGTTCTTGTTTTCCTGTGATCACAAACCGATTGAGAGGATATATGCACTTAAATGTATTTTTATTTTACTCTTTTTAAAATGTTTGTATCCAGCAATTATGCTCATGTGTGGAAAACAATTTAAATTGAAGATCAGAAGCAAAAGAGGAAGTGCTCCTTGATCTGTAGTATTAGTTGGAGACTCAAACCAAACGGACCCGAGCTCAGATATGAAGTGGTCCAAATAGTTTTGTCCTTCCTTTTTGCAGTGTTTCCTTAAAAGCCACTACATGTCAGGTTTGCAACACTGCCTGTTGTATAAAGACAGGACGATGCGTCTCCACTTCCCTCCGCCTCCAGGTACGTGTCCACAGGCGGCGTCATTTCCACACTTTGTTTGTGGGAGGGCGGAGCCTGTTTTCTTTGCTTGTCAGTGGCCGTGAAGAGAAACTGATAACTGCTAGCCCACCAAGCGGCTGATGCTGGGAAGCTGGGCGTCCCCGCCGTAAAAAACAAACAAAAAAATGTCACTGTGAACTAGAGATGGTCCGATACCATTTTTTCCTTCCTGATACCGATTCCGATACCTGAGTTCTGATCCGATACCAGGCTGTCATATATATTATTCTGTTTTAAGAGCTGTAGACTACTACCCTGTATGGATGTGGTATGATTGCTATTATTGTTAAACAAACACAAACAATGAAGGCCGCAGAACTTTCTTTTATTATCCAGTTTGACAGTCAGTCATAATGGGAAAAAGAACATAAATAAACTACTTCTCAGTAGATTTTCTTCAGGGGTAAATTACGTAGTATCGGATTGGTCCATAATCTCCAGTACTTACCGATACTAGCATTTTAGGCTGTATCGGAGGTTTTTCGGCTGCTGGTATCGGAAAACCTCTACTGTGGAAACGTACAGTCCCAATTTACAAAAGGGAAGCCAAAATATCACGGATACAGGCATCGCCATATTGTAATTTTGGAGCCAGAGTCTGAGTAGTAGTAACAGGGTGGTATCCAGGTAGTCCTGCCCAGACACCCACCCGACCAATCGCGAGTCATTCCCAGCTGTCAGTCATGACGTTTCACCCCGTTTTTAGAGCCTCAAATAACTAGTGAAAACCAAACCAATCACAAAAATGAACACTTGGGGAGAAAACAAAACATCAGCGTGATCAGAACTAGCTAAAATGTCAGAAACCATCTTCGGGATACATTTATTTAATGTGTGCTTTGATTTTTTTCTGAGTTTGTCCCATCCGCTAACATGGAGGGGGCGGAGTTTATGACCGATAATGATCGAGATGTTTTGGCTTCACTTATACAGTCTGAGCATCAAAATGTCCTTCTGATCTTTAAATCGGCTGTCTTCAAGACTGTTTTGTGTCTTTGTTTTTATTTGAATATTATGTCAAACAAACGTGTCACCAGACTTCCTGTAAACAATAAAAACGGAACCTGATTCCCACTTTTAGGCTACATTCACATCGCTACGTTCCTGTTTTTAAGCAGAGTTTTGGGGGGCTGGGAAACGCCAGAGCAGGGGGAATGAGAGGGGGACACGCCAGAGCAGGGGGAATGAGAGGGGGAAACGCCAGAGCAGGGGGAATGAGAGGGGGAAACGCCAGAGCAGAGGGAATGAGAGGGGGTAACGCCAGAGCAGGGGGAATGAGAGGGGGAACACCAGAGCAGGGGGAATGAGAGGGGGAAATGTCAGAGCAGGGGGAATGAGAGGGGGAAACACCAGAGCAGGGGGAATGAGAGGGGGAAACACCAGAGCAGAGGGAATGAGAGGAGGAAACACCAGAGCAGAGGGAATGAGAGGGGGAAACACCAGAGCAGGGGGAATGAGAGGGGGAAACACCAGAGCAGGGGGAATGAGAGGGGGAAACACCAGAGCAGGGGGAATGAGAGGGGGGAACACCAGAGCATGGGGAATGAGAGGGGGTAACGCCAGAGCAGGGGGAATGAGAGGGGGAACGTAGCAACAGATATTCTTTTTCTGAACTAAAACGTAGCGGTGTAAATGTAGCCTTAGAATCCTAGCCTGGACTCCCACGTTCATCGCTGGGACATGAGAGTTTATGCTGCCTTCGTGTCATGTCAGATAAACTGTAAATAACAGATTTTTTTAAAACTGGAAATTATGTTTCAGAAAATTGTAATCAACATGTGGAGTCTTTTTTGTGTCCAAATATCAAGAGCTTTGATTTCAAATGGCTTCTTCTAATTTCGTGTGAAATGATTGTCGACATTTGTAAAAAAAAAAAAAAAAAAAAAAAAATAGCTATCTACGGTGCTGTAGCTTGTTTTGCGTCTGATTTTTAACCATGATTTTTAAACTACTTTAGCTCAGTTCTGATGTGACATGAAAGCAGCATTTAAAAGACCTAAAAGGTAAATAAGCTACGACACACTAGACAGCATTTAGCACCGACTCGAAAAAAACAAATGAGAAACCTATGAACACACACACACACACACACACACGTGTCTGCAGTCGCTCCATCGTTGAATGTCTTGTGTAAACTGTTAATGCGTTTGAAGCTTTTATTTCACTACAAAAAAAGGCGCTTCAAAGCGATTTTGGTAGCGTAAGCTGACGACGAACGCCACGACTAAGTAAATGACTTACTAAATAATAACGACTAAATAATGCATTTACAGATTTGCCTCTTGTCTTTTTTTTGTTTTTGCAATTATTTTGTATTTTTTCTTATAAAAACAGAATATTTAAAACCAGTCGCAAGATCAAATGCTGTATGAAAGATTATAAAAATGACAATCATTTTCCAAGGCGCTTTAAAGGCCAAACAAAAATGGTTGCGTGTGTATATATATAAGTGTTTTTTAATGGCGTTGTTGTGAGCACTACTTTAGAATCACTGCTCTTACAAACTCTTTCTCCAGCACTGAAAGTAAGTCTTGTAGAAAAAAAAGAAGCATTTTATGACTGTTGTTTATGTGTCATGTTGTACAAATATTGTTCCCAAGAGCCGTGTGTGTTTTATCTTCATGTCATGTTTGTCACTTTAGCTCAAAAGTGCAAAAAAAAACATAATGGTGCCATAACGGTACGCCTGTCCATCGTTCAGGTATATCTCAAAACACTTGAGCTGCATTTGACATATACATTTTATTTTGAAATCCACTTCGTCCACTAGATAACATTTCAAAGTGACTGTTTTGTATTCTCATTTTGTCGAGTCATCTTTGGAACCAAACTCTCTGCAAGCTGTTTTGTTTTGTTCTTTATTTTTATTTTTTAAAGCACACAGACTTTATTTTGCTACTTTTATCGCTGAAGGTTGTCGCTGTACCGTATGAAGTTAGTCTTCGAGCCAGTGTGTTTAAAATGTGCCCTTGGATCCTAGAAATAAATGGATTTTGTGCAATCACACTGAATGGTCTCCTCTGTCTGATTGTGTGCTAACGTCTCCTGTCTTTTCAGAGCCTGCCCACCTGTAGTTCCCCACCTCACCTGTGAGCTGCTCACCTGTCCTCCCAACCCGTTCTCACTCCCAACTCTAAAATACTAAAATACTGACTCTTGGCCAGTGTCTCTCCGCGTCAGATACCAACGCCAAAAATCACCCTTTAGCGTCTGTATGGAACGCATCGGGCAGAGCAGCAGTTCCACCGCGGCGCTGGAAGATGACGTAGTATTAAGAGAGACAACGGTAGAGAGTATGAAAGACCGAAAATCTACGTAAGGAGGTTGGTCGGGGGGGTGGATGGGTCAAATAACACAGGACTTTCCACCAGGAGACCGGGGTTCGCGTCCCGTTCGCGTCCCGCGTGTCACTGAAACATTCATTTTGTAACCCCACCTACCATCTTTTCCTAAACCTAACTGTCCCGTTCTTGTGGCGCATGTCAGTTAGACGTACGTCCCGACCCAGAGCGCCAAAAAGTGACGCCAAGAAGCCCGATCAATTGGTCTAAAAATGACGCCAACGGGCTAGACGCGAGTCTCTGGGGCGTTAAAAAGTGACGCCAAAGGTCGCGACCCAGAGCGACACAAAGTGACTCCAAAGGCACTGGACCAAGCGTTGCTTTTGTGACGCGACGGGAGTGAGAATGTGTTGGTCCCGTCCCCCCCCCCCCCCCCCCCCCCCAGCTGTTCCCCATCTCCCGATCAAGGTAGGCAGTGTGCAGTAGCAGAACCAGGAAAGTCATTACAGGAAGGTTAGGTAAGAAATTCACTAGAAATACACAGCCCTACTCTTCTCACTCACACTCTCTCTCTCCCCCTCCCTGTGTGTTTGGGTGTGTGTCAGTGTGTCACTCAGGCTGTGTCTCAAACCGCCTACTTCGGTCAGTACACTGCTAATGTACACTGACCACTTCCTGCCGTAGTGCCCACTGTCGATGGTTAGTATTGTCCCAAATGGAACACTTATGATAAAGCACTTACCGGAAATGACGAGCGGTCGGCTCGGCTCGCCGCCTCTCAAAATCTGATGAAAATCTTCTAAACTGACCTTAGTTGATCTGAAATGAAGACAGATTCAGCAACTGCACGACGGCCTATTTCTCGCTTAAAATGTCTTCAGAAACACGTTTCGGTGAACTATTTTCGTAAAATTCGAGATCGTA
This sequence comes from Gymnocephalus cernua, assembly GCA_023631565.1. Lineage (NCBI taxonomy): Eukaryota > Metazoa > Chordata > Actinopteri > Perciformes > Percidae > Gymnocephalus > Gymnocephalus cernua. The sequence goes on along the minus strand of CM042448.1, from coordinate 3,269,287 downwards.
TTCCAAACGAGCCGCCATCTGGCCGCCATTAAGCTCGGATGTAAAATCTGCGAGAGCTAATATGCACGTGACGCGTTCGTCCAATCAGCTGCCGGTCGACGTCCCTGGTCCCTCCCCTTTCCGCTTTGTAGTCAAGATGGCGCAGGTTTAGTGTGCGTAGTGTCCATCGTTCTACACTGAACTTTTTGACTTTTTTTAGGGGTCATCCGGGTACTTTCAGTGCACTGACTTTTTCATTATCTACACTATATACTTAAAACTAAGTGTTTGAAGTGTGCAAGTAGGCGATTTGAGACACAGCCTCACTCTCTGTCCGTCTGTTCGTCTATCAGTCTCTCTCTCTGTCTCTCTCTCTGTCTCTCTGTCTCTCTCTCCGTGTGCCTGATCGCGTGTCTCACTCTACACACAGCTGAGAAGTCAAGACACGCCAAATCACCATAAACCTGGGTGTTTTATTTTGAAATGTGTTTTATTTTGAAATGTGTTTTATTTTTGTAAAGTATCCGGCTGCCCCGTGGCCTTCCAATATGTGATTACCTACCTGGCTTAAAACATATCGCTCGCATCTCCCGCTGCAGCGTGCGGGGCCGGCATTGGATTACAAATTACAAAACTCAACACGAAACGAGAGGAAAGATTAAGATCACATTATAAGAATGAGGTGAGGAAACAGAATTAAATCAAATACCAAAAAAAGAATATAATTACAGCAACAAGGATAAAAGACTGTTTCTTTTTATAGCATGAAAAAGTATCAGTTTATGTGCAGAAGAATAATCAATCCACCCTGAGCTTCATCACGGGACCTTTTTTAAAAACTGAAGTGACGCACGCCACTAATAACCTTGAGGAAGCTTTTAGCTGCTGTCACTGAACCGACAACACACACACACACACAAGTAATGTCCATTTCCACCCCCCATGTTGTTACGCTTTTTGCACCAGCAGATGTGTGAAGCGCGCCTGGCCAAAAGCAAACAAACACACACTGATACGAGAGGCGATCCGCCGGAGACTAATGCGACTGTTACTGACCCACAGCAGAGATAAAAACTGAGCCAAAGCATAACACATCTCCTCTAAAACACATCTTAAACCCCAAACGCTTTGATCCTCTGAGTTACTTTATGATACGGCGACAAAAGCAGCCTGCCTGTCGTGTTAAAGGTGACATATTATGCTTTTCCGTATTTTCTGTCATAGTATTTAAAGGTGCTGTAGGTAGGATTGCGAAGATTAAAGCATGTAAACGTGTTCTAGTAGAAACACAAGATACAAGTATGAACCTAAAAATGCTATATAATAGTTCCCGTTTAAAAACCTCCCTGGTCCTGGTGGGCTGAGAGGGATTTCTACACCTTCAGCTCAGGCTCATGCATCCTGGGGATCAAAACGCATTCAGAAAAATCATTTTACAGACAAAAGCCCGGCTGCTTCTTCTCCCGAGTGCTGAACGCTGTCTGCTCGCTGACTTTACATCTTTAATGACTCCCCGCCCCCCGAATCATTTATGAGAGTTTTTCTTCTCCCGCAGTCTCCAGCCGGTTAACTTTGCCCGCTTGTGATGTGATCAATCATCCAAGCAAGATGTTGTGTGTCCCACTTTAGCTTCCTCGGGCCGCTGTGACACACAGGGTGCAGGCAGGCAGGCAGGCAGGCAGGCAGGCAGGCGAAGCCCCGCTGGGAGAGCTCAAACCTCCCGGAGGCCGACGAAGCAGCAGCCGAGAGCAAAGACGTTGCTATTGTGTCGACCATTGAGATAATTCATCAGCGGTGGAAGATACCCCGCAGTAAAAAATAGTCTGGTTGAACGACATGTTTCCTCGGAACGGTGTGAAGCGGCTTTGAGTTCTGTTTTCTCTGGTTTGGTGGGCGTGTCTCTCGTTCGTTGGCTGTGTCCCAGGTGATAGCCAATCAGCAGAGACGTGTCTGTAAACTCGTGGTAATAATGCTGCGTTCCAGACACAATTTTTTGGCCCGTAAGTTACGATTTCAAGTCACGGCTCACGACTTGGTAGCGTTCCAGGGTTCAAGTTAGGCTACCTAACGTTAATAAAATCATTGTGGGAAATGTAGGATGACAAAACAAGATTATAGAGTCACAATATTCTACTTGTGTTGACATGTAATGTGTTCTTTTGCTTTATTGATTTTTCTGTCCAAGTCGGTTTCTTCTTTCTTTCTCTCTCTCTCTCGCTCTCTTGCTCTCGCTCTCTGTTTCTCTCTATCGCTTTATCTTTCTGTGTGCGTGTGTGTGTGTGTGTGTGTGTGTGTGTGTGTGTGTGTGTGTGTGTGTGTGTCTCTCTCTAGCTGTCTCTCTGTCTCTCTCTGTTTCTATCTCTAGCTTTCTCTGTCTGTGTCTCTCTTGCTCTCTCTCTTTCTCTGTGTGTGTCTCTCTTTCTCTGTGTGTGTGTCTCTCTCTTGCTCTCTGTGTCTCTGTCTCTTGCTCTCTATGTGTGTGTGTGTCTCTCTCTCTCTCTGTGTGTGTGTGTCCTTCTCTCTCTATCTCTCTCTCTCTCTGCACACACCCTGTCTCCACCCGCCGGGCTGTCAGTGTGCATTACCTCCGACTCAACAAACAGATCCTCCTGCACTTCCTGGTATCAAAGGTAAAACATACACTCATAACTAATGCACAGGAACTTTATTTGTGGTAGCACTTTACAATGACTGTCAATAAACAATACAACATGGATGAATAAAGTTGTGGATTCAAGACAAAGAAAAAGCGACAAAAATGCCAATAAAAAAAAAAACGTCAAAACAAAAAGACAGAAAAGTTTAAACAAAAGGGACAAAAACAGAAAAAAAAACGTCAAAAACAGAAAAACAACAGATCCTCCTGTACTTCCTGATATGTGTAAAAACACAGTCATGCATAATGAACAAGAACTTTATTTGTGGTAGCACTTTACAATGACTGTAAATAAACAATGAAACTTGACTAAATGAAAAGAAAAAAGAATCAGAGTGAAAAATTCACGTTCGCTTTTTGAAATTTCTTGAGGAAAACAAACTGTTTTGGTGCTTGAACTGAGTTTGCAAAAGTCTTGGGTTCACAAAAGTAGCGTAATATATTAATGAAATGGTAAACAAATGTCTAAAATGAAATTTTGTAACATTGCTTTTTGAGAAGGAGTGTTGTCAAACGTCGCTCGGACTCACCAGTGTGTCTTTAGTCCTCAGAAGGTTGAACTACAGTTGGAGCGGGGGCGTCTTGGTTGGAAACGTAGACGTAGTCATATTTTCTAATCTCCAGTTAGCTTTAAGCACTGACTCAAATGTGCGTCCCTTTTTTTAAATTCTCAATTCCACGATTCCTTTGTTATCACCCCCCCCCCCCCCCCCCCCCCCCCCCCCCCCCCGCCAAAGACATTTGCAAACAACTTTTCTGGCGGAAAACCTGAATAGATAATTAACGGCCTCACATCAGTCCAGTTTAAAGGAATATTTCACCGCTGGAAAGCTGAATAAGTATTTAAATTGGGTCACTTAATGTAGTAGAAATGTGAATTTAAAAAAAAAATTGGTGCCTTCTAGGCCAAGAAAAGCCAGAAATGTGTTTTTGGCTCATATGGATGAAAGACACCAAATCCCAGAATGCACTTCGCTTCGCTGCTTTATCAGTCCACTCCCAAGCCACGCCTACCGTTTACAGACAGACAGACAGACAGAGGCATTTAACTCAAGTGTGTTTTATTGTCATTTCAACCATATACATGAAACAGTGTTTCATCGTGGCTCAAGTGGTGTTACACATTTAAAATATATAAAAACTACATTATATAAAAACGACATACGAAACAGGCTAGCTTTAGTGCACACACACATTATAGGCTCCTTAAAGTTCAGCTAACGCTAAGCAATTCAATTCAATTTTATTTATAGTGTCAAATCATAACAGGAGTTATCTCAAGACACTTTACAGATAGAGTAGGTCTAGACCACACTCTATAATTTACAAAAAAAACAACAAATCCCCCAAGAGCAAGCACTAGTGCAACAGTGGCGAGGAAAAACTCCCTTTTAGGAAGAGACCTGGGACAGACCCAGGCTCTTGGTAGGAGGTGTCTGACGTGCCGTTGGGGTGCATCACAGTATAGATAATAAACAGTGACTAGAAATAGTGGTTGTAGTAGCGTAGCAGGGAGCAGCACGGCATAGCAGGGTATTTCAGCAGAACCATTTTTTTTGGTGCCATCCTAATCCCGGGATTTCATCCTGGGTGAAAAGAAACAGAAAGACTCCGGGGAGCAAGCTCCCAGGGCTAGGTTAGTAACAAGCTCCCAGAGCTAGGTTAGTAACAAGCATTTCTGGGACAGAGAAGCAGGTGGGCCGGGCTAGGCAGATGCTGCAGCTCCTCACTCCCTAACTATAAGCTTTATCAAAGAGGAGAGTCTTAAGTTTATTCTTAAATGTGGTGACAGTATCTGCCTCCCGGACCCAGACTGGGAGCTGGTTCCACAGGAGAGGAGCCTGATAGCTAAAGGCTCGGCATTCTGGGAGCGCAGTGCTCTAGTGGGACAGTAAGGTACTATGAGCTCTTCAAGATATGATGGTGCTTGACCATTTAGAGCTTTGCAGGTCAGGAGGAGGATTTTAAATTCAATCCTGAATTTTACAGGGAGCCAATGCAGAGAAGCTAATACAGGAGAGATATGATCTCTTTTCTTAGTTCTTGTCAGAACACGAGCTGCAGCGTTCTGGATCAGCTGGTGAGTCTTACGTGACTTATTTGAGCTTCCTGATAGTAAGGAATTACAATAGTCCAGCCTAGCAGGATGGTATGGTCAATAGTGTCAAAGGCAGCACTAAGATCTAGTAAGACCAGTATGGAGTCCTTTGTCTGAAGCAGTTAGAAGGTCGTTAGTAATTTTCACCAGTGCATCTCTGTGCTATGATGCTTTCTAAATCCTGACTGATCGAGGGTGGGTTTTTTCAGAATAGGTTTTATCACAGCTACTTTAAATGACTGTGGTACATAACCTGTTAATAAAGACATATTAATCATATCTAATAATGAAATGTTAACCAGTGGTAGCGCTTCTTTAAGTAACCTCGTTGGGAGGGGGTCTAAGAGACAGGTAGATGCCTTAGCTGAAGAGACCTTTAACATTAATTGTTGAAGGTTTATAGGGTAAAAGCAGTCTAAGTATATGTCAGGTCTTCTCGTTCCTTCTAGCAGTCCTGCGTTTGAAGGTGAACTGTTAGAAGTTGAGGGCAAGAGGTGATTCATTTTATCTCTAATTGTTATAATTTTATCATCAAAGAAGCTCATGAAGTCGTCACTACTCAGAGCTATAGGAATAGATGGCTCAGTAGAGCTGTGACTGTCTGTCAGCCTGGCTACAGTGCTGAAAAGAAACCTTGGGTTGTTCTTATTTTCTTCTATTATTGATGAGTAATAGTCTGATCTGGCATTTCTGAGGGCCTTCCTATAGGTTTTCAGACTGTCTTGCCAATCCAAACAAGATTTTTCCAGTTTGGTGGAACGCCATTTACTTTCCAGTTTTCGCGAGATTTGTTTTAGTTTGCGAGTTTGGGAGTTATACCAAGGTGCTAGTTTCCTTTTCTTCCTCGTCTTCTTTTTGAGGGGAGCAACAGAGTCTAAAGTCGTCCGTAGGCAGGCCGTAGCACTGTCTACAAAATTATCAATTTGGGAAGGACTGAAGTTAACAAAAAGGTCCTCTGTTATATTAAAGCACGACATTGAGTTAAATGCTGTTGGAATATCTTCCTTAAATTTAGCTATAGCTCTGTCTGATAGGCATCTAGTGTAGAAGCTTTTAACTGATTTCATGTAGTCGGGTAGTAAGAATTCGAAAGTTATTAAAAAATGGTCTGATAATAAACGATTCTGCAGAAATACTATTAAATCTTCAATTTCGATGCCGTATGCCAGCACAAGGTCGAGGGTGTGGTTAAAACAGTGAGTGGCCTTATGCACACTCTGACTGAAACCAATTGAATCTAATAGTGAGATAAAAGCAATACTAAGGCTGTCGTTGTCAACGTCCATGTGAATATTAAAGTCACCTACAATAAGTACTTTGTCTGATTTTAGGACTAAACATGATAAAAACTCTGAGAATTCAGATAAAAAGTTCAGAATACGGACCTGGAGCTCGGTAAACAACAACAAATATAATTGGCTGTACTGTTTTCCATGTTGGATGTTGAAGATTAAGAAGTAGGCTTTCGAACGAGTTATAATTTAGTTTAGGTTTAGGATTAATTAACAGGCTTGAATCAAATATGGCTGCAACTCCCCCTCCTCAGCCTGATCCTCTAGGTATTTGAGTATTATTATGACTGGGAGGAGTGGCTTCATTTAAACTTAAACATATTCTTCATTGCACAGCCAGGTTTCGGTAAGACAGAATAGATCGATTTGATTATCTGATATCAATTAATTTATTAATACTGCTTTAGAAGACAAAGATCTAATATTTAATATTCCACATCTGATTTTCCTATTATGTTCCATCATTGCAGATGTTTTAATTCCTATTAGGTTGTTAAGTATAGCTCCTCTTTTATTAGTCTTTGATTTAACCGATCTGAGTCGGGGGACAGACACCGTGGTTATTAGACTATGAGAGGGCGGCTGCTCTAACGGAGGCACAGAGGAACGCGTTGCACTGCACCTCTGATTACTGATGTCTAACTTGGGTTGTCATGGTTTATGGCCGATAATAAACTCGGTCAGATTTTTTGATAGGAGAGCGGCTCTGTCCCAAGTGGGATGAATGCCGTCCCTCTTAATCAGACTAGGCTTTCCCCAGAACGTCTTCCAGTTATCTATGTAGCCCACATCATTGGCTGATCGTGAGATCGTGAGATCAGCGAGGCAGTCGTTGTAAGGGAAGATAGCTACAGCTACGTGCTTGAGTGTAACTGGTGTAGTTTAAATGCAATTTGAGGCAAATAGCCACTAAATTAAACAGCGTGTGGGTAGAGGATGCTTCCGTTGAATGTCCCGACCTTTACCATGTGCCGTTGTTCAGCCTGCAGGCTCGGACCGCGGGTCACAGCGCCACAGAGTTTCTGTGTGGATCAGAGCTCTGATCGACCGCTCTCTGCAGCATCTGCCGCGCTTAACATTTACAGTCATGTAAGGACTCTAAATACAAAGTTAGCTCTTAGAATAGAAGGTGGTATTGTATTTAAAGCTCCTGACACACCAAGCCGACAGCCACGAACTAGTGGCAGTCGAAGGCCGACTGTGGCGTCGGCGTTTGCCCCACGTGGCCCTTTGTCTTGGCCAAAAGTTAGCACTGGAACACATCACAGAGACTACAGCCGTCAGCCAAGTACCACGTACGTTATGTGCCTGCGTGCAAGAAAATAATACCAGCAGAAACCGGAAAGGATCCAACCAGTTGTGTGTTTAATGGTCTAATCATCTCAGCTGGACTTATATTGTTGGCTAGTTTACTTCAGAATAAAACATCAGATTGTATAAACTACATGTGTTTTGTGTGCAGGAATCTTAATGTGTAAAGTAACTAGTAACTAAAGCTGTAACAGATGAATGTAGTGGAGTAAAAAGTACAATATTTCTCTCTGAGATGTAGCGGAGTAGAAGTAGAAAGTGTCATGAATAGAAAAGAATCCCTACCTCAAATGTGTACAGTTCTTGCATAAATATACTTAGTTGCATTCCACCGCCGATGAATATCCCAAAAAACCTGACTGCTTATGGAAATGTCAATACGTCAGCATGTAAGCAGCATGTAAGCAGCTGCAGACTGATCGGCCTCTGTTTACTTTCTGTTGTGATTTAGTTTGACAGGGAAACGTTTCTCTCTGTTTTCCCTCTGTGTGACGCTTCACTGAGCCCCTTTACCCACACGAGTTGACCTTTCACCCCCCCGGGCCTTCACACACACAACCATACACACACACACACCACACACTGGTTTGTGTGTTGTTGGTGACACTGTTGCCATTACCGCGCCCTCCATGTCAATATGCCAAAACCGGTTGGATCAGCGTGTTTGTTTTGTCGACCACAGCAGATGAGGCGGGTGGAGAGGTCGTTAAATATTGATGTCACGGAGCTGAAGCACACAACTGCTCCCCTCAACAACAAAAAAACAGAACAGAAAACTTTCAGTTTTTTTTTTGTTACAAAAGATGGCAACAAACGTTGTTTTCTGTAAACTGCAGGGAACCGTTTTTTACTCCGCAGCAATAACAAAATCTGGTTTAAAATCAGTAGACATTGATCTACTACTTTAGGGGAAAAAAACTGGAAATCTTTGGCTGGAAATTGGTCCAAACCATCCTCAAAAAATGCGCCATTAGTGTCATGTTTAGTCAATTTCAAAGCCAGACATAACACTGACTTTATCTCTTTATTAGAAGGTCTGAACAATTACTAGCAGTCATTTTCCCCATGTGATACAATAGCAACACGTTTCACAGCAGAAAGAGAACAAAAGAATTAAAAAGAACCAATACGAATGATTTTTATGTGCATTTTTAAGTTCCACAAAGTATTGAAAATACTATAAAAAAAATTTTTTTTTTAAAAGTCACACGACTGTTAGAGTTGTCTTGATGAACAACTCTTATCAGGCACCTGCTAGCCAATCAGAAATGAGTATTTTTTTTGTTGTACTGTAATGCAGGGAGTGTTGTAGTGTGTACTTTTGATACGATGATATAATGAAGTATTTTCGGCATCCTGCTGCTCGTTTTCTTTCTCTTCAGTTTTTCCAGGAAGCTCAAAGATCTGCCTGACCTAAAAGCTCTGACATCTCAAGGGGCGATCACACACTGAGCTGCCAAAAATACTCTGTGTGTGTATACGTGTGTGTGTGTGTGTGTGTGAGTGTGAGTACTCGCCAGAGAGCAGAGACACAACCTTGGCCTAGATACCGAAGGAACAACCAGAGGAGGGTTCAAGGAGACGAAGAGGAACAACAACAAAAATGCAAAAGAGAAACAGCAGGAGAGAAAGAGGAAGAGAAAAGTGGAGAATAAAAAGGAGAAAAGGAACAAAACCAAAAGGCCAACAGTGGGATAATAAAGAAGAAAGGAAGGAGAAGTAAGAAGAGAAAATATCAGCAAGAAAAGAGAGGGGATGAAAAGAAATGTGGGGCACAACGGATTTACGGCCATTTTAAAAAGCATCGCTCATATCCCAACAACAGAACGGACACTTCTTCAGCCGGTACAACAGCTCCGAGCTTCCTGGCCAATAGCTGACGATCAAGGTAAACTAAGAGGTCTGTTAGTGAGATGGTCATGAAAGTGACCAATCGTAGGAGGGCCGGTGCCTCCCTTGGTTTCCACCCGCAAAATGTCAAAAGTCAGTTTGATTCGAGCGAGCAGAAATCAACATCGAGGGCAGGGTTTTACCTGTGACAGCGTGTGTGCCCCCCCCCCAGCGCTGCGCTGCGTGGCGGCTGCTATGTGCGCGCGCTGCGTAGTGTTTTTTTTTTATGCTGCCTGCACAACTCTCGATTGTTGAACTAATATCTGCGCGCGCGTTATCGCGTTTTGGGAGATATGACACAAACCTGGCGCCGTAGACGAAAGGACTAGAAAAAGATGAGGAGCTGGGTGAGGGAGAGAGGACCAGAAGATGAGCGGAGTAATGTGGGTTGGAGGTCACGACCTCCCCCCTGGTGGTCTGATGGATCCACACTGACAACCAGAGACCACAGGAGACTGTGTGTGCGTGCGCTTGCGCATGCATGCATGTTTTCAAGCTCAATCTCACACTCAAACACACACACACACACTTTTCCCAGTTTCCCTGGAGGTGTTTTCTTTATTGACTGTGGCATTGTCTGGAAACACACACACACACACACACACACAGATCAGAGGTCCAATAGGAAGTAGTTTGCTCGTGCAGATGGCAGTTTTCATGTCCATCCGAGTGTAAAAGGTCACAGCACTGAAGTACTGTAGTAGAATTCTTCGTACAGTCAGGTACAGTAGCTGTCAAAGTCTTTGCAGTGGCAGTATTAGTAGTAGCAGTAAAGTCAAAATCCCGTTCATTTTCTCCATAAGGATTTAGATTATCAGCCATAATGTCTAAACCAGAGACTTGAGACTTGGGACTCTAGCTCAGAGACTTGAGACTTGGGACTCTAGCTCAGAGACTTGAGACTTGGGACTCCAGCTCAGAGACTTGAGACTTGGGACTCTAGCTCAGAGACTTGGACTCCAGCTCAGAGACTTGAGACTTGGGACTCTAGCTCAGAGACTTGGACTCCAGCTCAGAGACTTGAGACTTGGGACTCTAGCTCAGAGACTTGAGACTTGACTTGGACTCTAGCAGCTTTACTCGTAGTTGTTGATTAAAGAAATGAGATGAAATGATGTTGACGGCGATGATGGAGATGACAGCGCTGACACTCACGCCGACGCCGATGATGTTTATTCAAAGCAATTGGTTCACACTCGGCGAGGAGTCACAGTTTATCACAGTGTTTACTGTCATTAACGAGCCAAAAATGTCGATCCGTGTTTTCTGAAGCCCACTCCTTCAGTTTATTGTCACAGAGGAGTGAGGAGACTAGCAAATATTCACATGTGACAAGCTGGAATGTGAGAATTGACTCAAATCGAGTAATAGATTATCAAAATAGTTGGCGAATAATGTAATAGTTGACGACTCGTCGATTAATCTCTTCGCAGCGCTGAACCCCCTGTCCAGGTCTGTCACATCTGAGGACCTGATTGAAGACATGACAGCGGCAGGGACAATCTGTTGCAGCCGGCCCGCTCCTCGTTGCTCTGATCTCGGTGACCTCGCCGAGGCTCTTCCTGTCACGGCGTCGGAGCTGCCACGTTGGATCCTGGGAGGGGCGTGAACGAGCCGGCACAATGTCACATTCATTAACACCTCCATCCGTCACACACACGCACACACACGCACACACACACACCTTCACATACAAACACCTGCACGCACACACACACACACCTTCACATACAAACACCTGCACACACACGCACACACACACACCTTCACATACAAACACCTGCACGCACACACACACACACCTTCACATACAAACACCTGCACACACACGCACACACACACACCTTCACATACAAACACCTGCACGCACACACACACACACCTTCACATACAAACACCTGCACGCACGCACACACACACACACACACACACACACAAACACGCACACACACAGGCACGCACACACACCTTCACATACAAACACCTTCACGCACACACACACACACACAAACACGCGCACACACACACAGGCACGCACACACACCTTCACATACAAACACCTGCACGCACACACACACACACAAACACGCACACACACAGGCACGCACGCACACCTTCACATACAAACACCTGCACGCACACACACACACGCATGCACGCCCACACTTACACACACGCATGCACATACACACACACACAAGCATGCACGCACATACACAAACATGCAAGCACACACACACACACACACACACCTACACACGCGACTGATTCTCTCAAGTGGTTTTGTAAATAAATTCAAGAGCAAAAACTCTTTTTATATCTGCATTAAAGAGACGATCAAAGAACACACACACTCACAAGATGAAACACACACTAAGAGAGAGGAGCTGCTATCAAGGTGGAAGTTGGACAGAAGGAGAGAGAGAGAGAGAGAGAGAGCTATAACTAACCTTTGTTGGAAGTCCTCTTTTGGTTCAGACAGCGCTGTGTCGCCCCCTGCTGGCCAGTTTCAAGACAACACTCAGGTGAGACAAAAACCGGTATACTGATCTTTTATTGAACAGGGAACCCGGATCGATTAAAAGTACACCGGCTGATTTTAGATCAGACTTCACATACAGATACGATTTATTATTTTTTTCAACTATTTTTATTTAATTTTCAGAACAAATGACATACATCATACAGGCAGTGGTGAATGAAGCATATGGAGAAACCGCATGTCAAACCCCCCCCAAAAAAAAAATCCCCCACCTTACCCGCAACCCAACCCAGATCAGGTCCGAACCAGAACGGGAACAGACAACACAGACCCATACACACACACACACAGACACAGACACACCACCAAGGGCGCACAACGTCAAAAAGATAAAAAATAAACAGATAAACAATATCAAATTATTTATATAGCACATTTAAAACCAACTGTGTTGACCAAAGTGCTTTACAAGGTAAAAACAACAACAACAATAAAACAACAATTGAATAAAGATTACATCACAAAAATAATAGACGAGCAAGGGCAATATATAAAAAAATAAAAAATCAAGGGGTTGCATACAAATAAGATTTAACGGATTAAAATATATTAAAACAAAGTTAGTCGGTTGGCAGAAAAGTCCTCTCAAAATCATAAATGTGAGGTTTTTTCTTTGTCAAGTGAAATGTAAAATCAACTCCAACAAAGCTTTTACACCCCTTAAATGGAGAATTCAAGGACATCAAGGGTAAAGCAGCATTAAAAGAACAAAGTGATGAGCAAGCCCTGAGACGAAAGACGGAGTCAGGACTGTGATGTCGCGGCAGCAGAACGTGGCGGTAATCCCTGTTATAGTCCGCAGGGATTAACGAGTAGCGCCTTCATTTTAATGTGCTTCGCTGTCTCACTGTAATCCTGCTGGGAGTGGAAACACAGACAGTATCCGTGTACTCTTTATACTGTACAAGACATGTTTTTGGTTTTTAGTGTATCAAGAGAAACTGAAGATAGTTGAAATTGAAAAATGTAACTCGTATGTATTTAAGATTACAATGAAAAACGCCTCCCGGAGACGTTCACCCAGAAACATGTTTAGCAGGAACGTCGGCAATAACCTGGTGGTGTACCGTAGGAAGGCAGCCGAAGCAGCTGACTGGGTCGAGTCAAAAGGCCGCTCTGAAACTGGATCCCTGCAGACACCCAATATCTGTGAGAGGAAACACTACTGTACCATCACTGACCCTGCACAGACTCAACAACTGGCCAGAAATGCATAAAATCATCATTACTGAGAATCATTCGCATGTGTTTTTACTTGTACAGCTGCTACCACGACTTCTACTCGCTGCTACGCTGTGAGACCGAAAAAGTAAAAGCTTGTTAAAGAAAATGTTTTAGTTTTTTTTAAAGTTCTTCAGCCGCTGTATTTAAGTCATTAGTACAAATTTGTAATCTTAAATGTGCAGTGCTAAACCACTTTGATTAATTTTTGACATTGTACCCAAATAGTTTTATAGTAAACCCTCTGAAAAAAAGCGGCAAAAAGCCTGATGAAAGTAGCAAAAAACTTTAAAATAAGCGCCAAAAAGACGTTCGAAAAGGCGACAAAAACCTGAAGAAAGCAGCAAAACCGTTGAAAAAAAACGACAAAAAACGGGAAAAAAGCGACAAAAACGTCGGACAAGGCGACAAAAAACCTGAAGAAAGCAGCAAAACCGTTGAAAAAAATGACAAAAACGTCGGACAAGGTGACAAAAACCTGAAGAAAGCAGCAAAAACGTTGAAAAAATGCGACAAAACGTCAAAAGAAGGCGGCAGAAATGCTGAAGAAGGCGACAACGCCAGAAAATGATCAGGATAATGTTTGTTTGTTCCTGCTTGTGTTGGAGGAGGACATTTTTGAGAACGCACTCTGAAAACTAACTAAAACTAGCAAACACACTGCAGAACTGAGGGCTAGCCGTTTCCCCCTGCTACTGGTCTGTATGCTAAGCTAAGCTAAGCTAAGCTAACCGTCTGCTGGCTCTAGCTTCATATTTAGCAGACAGACAGTCATTCTTCTCAAGTCACTGAATCAGCATGTTTCCAAAAGATGCTAAAAGACTCAATGATCTGCAGCAGCGTATTATAAAATAATAATAATTTGCGACAGCTGCCTATTCCCCCTGAAGGCTAACGTTTTATTACATGACTGTATACATTTTTAATGATGTTAGCAGAAGGCTTTGTTAATAAAACACAGACCAACAGGTGAACACGGCACATACAGTCAAAACAAAACAAGCATCAATATTCCTGTTTAAATGACATCATGGCTACGTTCAGACTGCAGGCAAAAGTTGTGTGGGGGGGGGTCAAGGGACCAGGTCAGACTTCTTCAGAAGTAGTGTGAACACTCAAGATTCAGGCCACTTCCATATGTGGTCCTGAATCTGACCCAGGTCTGATTTTTTTTCAATGCGGCCGCAGTGTGAACAACCAAGCCGGATTTGACGTCGTTAACCCTCGCCCCCCCCCCCTCTCTCCCGGGGCGAGGGACCGGGCCCCCGGCTCCCGGTGCGGCCGCCATAACACAAACATTTTGAAATGAAAGTGAGCATGCTTCCTATCTCCATAACCTCCCTAACTTCAGAGCGACAGCGTGCGGCGTCTGATGTCGTCGTTATTGTTCTTTTGCGCACGCGGGTCAGTTGGAAACCGCGAAAGATATAGGCCACATTTTAAAAGGTCATGTGAGCAGACAAATAAAAAATCGGAGTAGCCTTAGTCTACTGTACACGTAAGGCTCCGAAATCTGATATTAAGACAGATTTGAGGTTAACATTAAATAAAAATTGTATGCGACTTAAAACACATATTCTCAGAGGAAAATACATCTGGAGTCATGAGTTACTTTACAGCAATAATAATCATATAACTGTCACACTGTTTTGCATTAGGCACTTGTAATGTCACTCAACTTTACATACCGTACATACTTTGCATGAACGAAATGTCGTTCCACTGGCCCATAAATACTTCCTTAACTAAAACAAATGCCACACAGAGCTAGTTTCACATTAAAATATGACACTAAAAAGGGAGTTTGACATCAGCATAAATATTATTATTGCACATACTGAATGGCGGCATATACAATTATTGCCCATTATTGCACATTTTAAAAGAAATAGTGTTATTGCACATGTTTATAAGTTAATTTCAGTTCAGGAGTCTGATGGCTTGTGGGAAGAAGCTGTTGCAGAACGAAGTAACTTATAAAAAAAACTAATATCTTGAACACATTCACAGCTTTAGGGGGAAATATGACTCAGCTAATAGCTTTTTTTCCTTCTCTGTACCGTGGTACAATCTTGGCTTCACGCTGTGATTCCTCGGTTGATGGAGGTGGATGGATGGGCGGCGGCCGCGGGGAGCGGGGTTTATCTGGGCCGGGGGATTTGGACGGTATTAGTGTAATCTGTCTCTCTGTGACCAACAGGTCTGCTCCTCATCACCCATCTATCCATTACACCCCCGCTTCATCCTACTGAGGAGAAGAAATAATGTCAACATCTGGGCTGCAGCTCGCTTCTGATATCCGTCACACTCAGGATGACAATCTGAGCCCGTCAGCGGCAAAAACAGCACTTTTGCGGACGTAAATTGAAGGTGCGCAATCACCCAATAACTTACGTTGTACGTAGCTTGTTTTCGCTGACTGCCAACTGCAGCGATCTCGCTTAATACTGGACCAACGTCAAAGGTTGTTGTTCCCATCAGTCACTCAGACACAGAAACATAGGAGCGCGGAAAATAAAGACGTGATTAATTGTGATTTTTGACCGTCATGGTCTTTCATGTAGCTTTAAACGTGTTGCAGCTTATCGCTAAGGGCAACGAGATGTACATGATTCCCGAAAAACAAAACACCCCGAAACGCGTGTGATGTTTTGAATACGCAGAAAGTTTTGAACAATACAGGAGAATGAATAAAATTACATTCAATATCAATTTACATTAAATTACATTCACCAGAATGCAGGAAATTGATGTGTTTGACGCTTCAAATGTTACCACACTTGCTTCAAATGTTACCACACTTGCACCTGAGGTGCTGTATTGCCCACTGCCCACACTCTGTTCTTTGTTTAATTTCCTTCTTTTGTGTGATGGTCGTGCCCCAGTACCAGCCATAACTACAGCAGATAACTTCTAAAATAACATTAAAATAATATACAGTCAGGCCTACATAAAGAAATCTCCTGCTACCTTTTACCTGACTGGATACGCTAACACTAGCACAGGCTTTTCCGGTGTTACAGAGAATTCTGCGACCCGTCAGAACGTGTTCCTGTAGTCTACCTGCCGTACATCATTTTGTGACTTTTGTGACTTGAATAAAAGCTGTATAATAATAGCGTTCTTTTAACTGTGAGTCTAATTTCCTGTTGCAAGTGATTTTATGATCATCAGAAAAAAACATTACAAAGTTACATATAGTCACTTTAACCGTTGTGTTGTCTTCCCGTCGACCTGCAACTTTTTGTTTTTCTGGGTCAAAATTTAAAACTAAAATTGGTCAACACTTTTTTGTCACTTTTCCCGACGTTTTTGTCACATTTTTCAGTATTTTGTCACTTTTCCCGACGTTTTGTCACATTTTTCAGTATTTTGTCACTTTTCCCAACGTTTTTGTCACATTTTTCACAGTTTTTTGTCACTTTTCCCGACGTTTTTGTCACATTTTTCAGTATTTTGTCACTTTTCCCGACGTTTTTGTCACATTTTTCAGTTTTTTGTCACTTTTCCCGATGTTTTTGTCACATTTTTCAGTTTTTTGTCACTTTTCCTGACGTTTTTGTCACATTTTTCATTTTTTTGTCACTTTTTCCGATGTTTTTGTCACATTTTTCACAGTTTTTTTGTCACTTTTCCTGACGTTTTTGTCACATTTTTCAGTTTTTTGTCACTTTTCCGACGTTTTTGTCACATTTTTCAGTTTTTTGTCACTTTTTCCAATGTTTTTGTCACATTTTTCACAGTTTCTTTTGTCCATAATCACAAAAAAAGAAACCCCAATCTTCTAATATAGAAACATTTTGAAAACGGGACCCGAGGACAACCGGAGGGTTAAATAAGCCGGAGTTCTTGCCACAGATCTGGATCAAAAGGATTCTTACACTCAGTTCTTTTGTGATTAAATACAAATCTATAAATAGGTTAACGCCACCTCCGCCTGTAATCTATCAAATCTGTTCAGACCGTCTAATTCTCAGCCATGTGGCCCAGTTTGGCTTCAATCTCTTAAACTCGCCTCCGTCCTGTAACCCCCTCCCACAAACCCCCCCCCCCGGCGCTGCCTGGTGAATAATTGACGCGTTCTCCCTCCCCTCTCCCCTCTCATCTCTCTGTGTCTCTTTCCATCACTCTGTCTCTTTGTGGTGTGGACCGTGACAACCTCCCCTCCCTTCGCCTCCATCTTGTCCGGTTCCCACCTGCCGCCGGCTGCGTGTTGACGACCGCCAGCAGGTGAAAACAGACGGGGGCGAACACGAAAGCAGCTGCCGGTAAGACGACGCCTTAAGCATTAGAACCAGAGTTTTGTTTTACAGAGGACGTTTTCTGTCACTTACAGGAAAATGTAGCTCTTTTTAAAATGTTATTTCATCTCTCTTTATCGCACTTTATCGTATCTTTATTCAGTTCTTATCTCAAATGTTTTTCTTGTTGTATACTTCTGGATTTTACACTTTGCCATATGCCTTTTTATTGTGCTCCCTCTGTCACTGGCAGTATGAATGTATATATATATATGTTTCAGTGGACTGTAGAATCTGAATTGCCCTTTGGGGATAAATAACCTGTATTTGTATCTTTTTTTAATCCTTATCCCATCTACTGTATCTGTTTTTCTTCATTTACTACAATAACATTCAGATTCATTGTGAGATATTGTAAGACATAAAAGGGATCAGTAATAACAAGCGTTCTTCAGCCACTCTTTGCCAGAGCAAGGAGAGGACGAGAGTACAAGTGTATTAAAAGCTTTTATTTCGGTTGGGTTTAAAACACAGGCCGCACAAGCAATACAAAATGGTTTTGGAGAACCTGCTTCAACCTGTTTGCATTTAAAACCATTAGCGCGCCTGACCGAGTAAAGACTAAAATAAGCCCATACACCTTTTCTCCTTGCTGTGAGTGGTACGATGCTTGGTGGTGGGGAGAGGAGGTATGGGTCGGAGGAGCGGAGGGTTACGGGGGTGGGGGATTGTGGCGGTGGAGCAGGTCTGGGGCAGTAGGAAGGTGCCTGGCTATGGAGGGCTTTGTGAGTAATGAGGAGGACTTTAAACTGAATGCGTTGGGGTACAGGGAGCCAGTGGAGTTTCTGGAGGACGGGGGTGATGTGGTCAAGGGAGCGGATGTGGGTGAGGAGACGGGCAGCATGACCCATAGAGGATACAGTAGTCAATTCTGAAAGTAATGAAGGCGTGTATCAGAGTTTTGGCGGCAGAGCAGATGAGTTATGGGCGGAGACGGGCAATGTTTTTTAGGATGGAAATAGGCAGAACTGGTGGTTTGGTTGATGTGATGTTAAAAAGTGAGGTTGCTGAATGGAGTTGTTGATGGAGGGACTGAAGTTGAGGGTGTTTTTGGTTAAGGATTTGGGGTCGATGATGATCATATCAGATTTATTGTAGTTGAGTTGGAGGAAGTTAGTTTGCATCCAGGTTTGAATATCGGTGAGGCAGTTGGTCAGGGTGGAGGAGGTAATGGGTTTGGTGAAAAGGTAGATCTGGACGTCATCGGCGTAGCAGTGGAAGTGGAGACCATGTTTGCGAATGTTATTTTTTGAGTGGCAGGATGTAGAGGATGAAAAGTAGAGGACCAAGCACCGATCCATGGGGGACGCCTCGTGACAGAGGAGCAACGGAGGAGGTGCAGTTGTTTTATGAGACAACACAATGTGTAAATAATGTACAAAAACTCTGCTATTTAACAAAAAAAAGTCTTTTAATTCTGCATAGTTGATGTTTGTTGTGATGTGGGAACTGAGAATCTTTGTACTTCATTGTTTGTGGTGTTTTGGAGGCTTTAGGCAAATATATCTAGAAGTAGTCGGTCAACTGTGAGGCAATTGGACTACGTGGCGAAAACAGCAAGTCAGTATTTCTGTCGTCGTCGTCGAAGCTGTCTGTGTCCGTTTAAACTAACACGGCCAAACCGCATATCTCATCAACTTTCTTGTATACCGGGCATAAACAGGAGGCAGCGTGTATACTCCGCCCGTTGCCGCCAATGAGACGGCGAAACGTTATCGTCAGTGTCGGTGTTGCCAAATGTAGCCTTAGGGTCAAGTGGAATATTCACAGACAACATGAACATAGTTTCACTGATCTCCTCCCTCCAGAACGTTTTCATTTTGTCACACTCCCAGACACTGTGCATCAATGTTCCTTTAGCCTCATTGCATTTGTAACAAAGGTCAGGTACATTAGTGTTGTATTTATTCAATTTAACAGGAGTTGTGTATGTCTGCATCAGCCAATTATATTGGAGTAGCACCTGATGAACCTTTTAGCCATTTTATCAAGTCGTAAATAGATCGTACGACATATTTGGCATCAATCAGAGTAGGCTAAACCCCTGTCTGTGGTTGTTTTCAGAGAGCTTTGGCGCCATGAAGGAGTTCCTGTTCCTCGTCCTGGCGGTGACGGAGGCGTCCTCCAGGTCTCGCAGCTGTGAGCCAGGCTGCGACTGTCAAGGCGATCCGAAGTTCACCATCTGCTCCCGGGCGCTCTTCGCCCAGCTGCCCGCCAGAGTCCCCTACAACACCGAGCTCCTGGACCTGTCCGACAACCAAATCTCCTCCATCCCCGAACGCTCCTTCGCCAAAACCCGCAAGCTCCGAGTCCTGCTGCTGCAGAACAACAACATCAGCGTGGTGGAGGACGCCGCCTTCTCCCACATGGAGTTCCTTCAGAAACTGGACCTGAGCTGGAACCGCATCTCCGCCCTGACGGAGGGTTTCTCCGCCGGCCTGGCTGTCCTGAAGGAGCTGCAGCTCGCCCACAACCGCCTGACGAGCCTGGACAGCCGCAGCTTCCTGCACCTGGACGCCCTCCAGCGGTTAAACCTAAGCGCCAACGGCATCCGCACCATCCAGGTGCGATCGTTCGCCGCCATGAGCAGCCTGCGGCAGCTCCACCTCCTGGACAACCAGCTGACGTCGTTGCGGAGCGGGACGTTCTCCATGCTGCGCTCCCTGGAGGTCCTCAACCTGGCCGGGAACCAGATCGGCGAGATGGAGACGGGCGTCTTCAGGCCGCTCGCCAGCATGACGCTGCTCAACCTGGCCCACAACCGGATGTCCACCGTCGACTTCAAGACGTTCCTCGGCATCCACGCATACAGCGCCCACATCCTGCTGGAGGGGAACCCGTGGAACTGCGACTGCGACCTGCAGAGGGTTTTCCGGAAGCTGCGGAGCATCCAGAGGATCTTCCTGGACGACTACTACAACCTGTCCTGCGCGGAGCCGGCGGTCCTCAGGGACTACCGGCTGACGGATGTGGACACGGAGCTGTGCCTCGCCGAGACAGTCACCGTGCTCGTCATCACCGTCACCGTGGTGATAACGGTGCTGGCCGCCATGCTGATGGGCGAGAGGAAGAGGAAGAAGGAGAAGAAGAGGAAGCACTGGACGCAGCAGGGACAGCTTTCGGACGAGTCGGACTACTGATGCGCATTCTTCTTTCTTTTGTTTCCTCCTCTGATATACGAACGAAACGCAATGTTCTTTTTTACGCAGCAATATTTCCAGGCAGCTGTTGTCCAGCGGTGGAATGTAACTGAGTACATTTACTCCAGTACTGTACTTCAGTACAAATGTTGAGGTACTTGTACTTTACTTGAGTCGTTTTCTTTTCATGCCACTTTCTACTTCTACTCCGCTACATTTCAGAGAGAAATATTGTACTTTTTACTCCACTACATTCATCTGTTACAGCTTTAGTTACTAGTTACTTTACACATTAAGATTCCTGCACACAAAACACATGTAGTTTATAAAATCTGATGTTTTATTCTAAAGTAAACTAGCCGACAATATAACGACTACAAGTCCAGCTGAGATGATCAGACTGGTTGATCCTTTACTCTTTCTACAATGGGAGGAGAGTTCTTTACTTTTAATACTTTAACTACATGATACGTGCAGAACTTTTACTGAAGTCACATTTTCAATGCAGGACTTTAACTTGTAACAGAGTATTTTGACAGTGTGGTGTTAGTGCTTGAAGTAAAGGATGTGAATACTTCTTCCAGCGCTGCCGTTGCCTCGGCGTCGTCGCTTACAGTAAATCGTCACGGGAACATCTGCACGCCTGCAAAGAGATTTTAGAGAAATTTTTATCTTCGCAATCCTACCTACAGCACCTTTAAATGTATTAATATGTATCATTATGTTGCTGTAATATCCCCATAATGTCACTGTAGTACCATCTACTATGGAAGTTAATCTGTTTCATCGGATTTTGGACATTGAATTTGGGGGCTCCCCGGTTGCTCACCTGGTAGAGCGTGCGCCCCATGCACTACCAAGGCCCAGTCCTTACCGCAGTGGCCCGGGGGTTGATTCCCACCCACGGCCCTTTGCTGCGTGTCGTCGTCCCGCTCTCTTCCCCCTTTTCCTGTCTACAGCCGTCCTATCGATTTAAAGGCAAAAATGAATAATGTTTCTGAATGTTTTGCCTCTGAAATGTAACTCTTCAAATTTTCGACAACTCATTTTCACCATTTTCATATTTACAAATTTTGAATCCAAAATTCAATGTTAAAAACAAAATCAACATTCCAAATTCAAATTCAATTAAATTACACTGAACCAAATTACAAACGCGACAGTTTGGTTTTTGCCCCATTTTTCATGAGCTGAACTCAAAGATCTAAGACATTTTTTTTTTTTTTTTTTTACTAACAGATTTTGACAGATTTGTGAACAATATTTGAGAGAAATAAGCCTTTTGTGTATATAGACAATGTTCCCGGACCCCCTGTTGAAGATCTGTGGTGTAAAGTATAGACAATAATAAAGCTTTATTGCAGACACAGGTCCATATAACACATCATACAGTATAAAAGGTATAAAAAAAGGAGATACAAAATACATACAAATTGCATATTAGCCTATAGGATATACAGGCTATTGCACCAATGCTGCAGGAGACAAAATTCCTCCTTGCTGCACTCCGTTACTAACACAGACTGGAGCAGATACAACATCCATTTAACCTGAAACGTTTGATGGGCATACCAAAAAAACTACAATTCGCACAAAAAATGTAGGGGCACCTCTATTTAGCAATTTTACAAACAATTGTTCATGATTAATTCTATCAGATGCCTTTGACGCATCGATAAAACAGGAATACGGATGAATTCAGGCTTGTGTACCTGAACACAATCTCTTTAAGAGCATATATACACAGGTCAGTTCCATGCTTTCTGTTGTACCCAAACTGATTGTCAGTAGTAAGGATATACATTTCTAGTTTTGTTAGCAGTATTCTCTCCAGTACTTTAGACAAGATACTGGCTAGTGCAATAGATCGATAATTGTCAATACTGTTGAGCTTACCAGCCTTGTCTTTAAGCACAGGCACTAACATTACAGACATAATAGCATCTGGCTATTATCAACCAGACAACCATTAAAGCACATGGAAAGCAAAGGGCAGAGCTCACGGCTGGCGTATTTTAGATGCTCTGCAGTAATACAGTCCATACGGCAGGCTTTGTTGTTATCCAACATGTTAATGGCATCATAAATATCTGCTGAGAAATCAATATGTTCATGGTTAAAAAGGTCACGGTAGTGCTCACGCCATAGCGCAGCTATGTTTTCTGGGATACTAACACCTTCAATGTCAGCCGGTAGGGGTGCTTTATTGTTATTCATTACTTTGACCTCTTTCCAAAAGTCAGTAAGGTTGTTGTTCTGTAGCTTTTTGGCAAGTGAGTCTGCTCTCAGTGTGTTTTCATTTTTCTTAATAAAACGGAGTGCGTATTTAACTCTAGCATTTGGAAGTTGGAAGACCATGCCTAGGCCTACCTGCCTCTGACTGGAGTCTAAAGGCCTCTCTGGCTTCAGCGTACTGCTCAGCCACAAACTCATTCAACCCAGGTCTGATGTTGAGTACCTTACATTTACTTTTACACAAGGGTTCACTGGAAGCATTGAGGCATTTCACAATCACATCATACATGGCGCAGAGTTTTTCAGCGTGTTGCTCGTCCTTACAATTCATATCTGAGCACATTAGGGCCTCGTGAGGCAGTGCAATGTTATTTAAAAGACTTTCCGTTCGCAGTGAGTATCCAGCCACAACCTCTTTGCTCACTTTTGACCAGTCCAGTTTACTCGAGGAAGCAGCATTATTATTTTTGCACAGCAGGGGGACATTCTCAACATTTAGCAGTGCAGCAATAGGTATGTGATCAGAGGTAAGTTCATAACAAATCTCCACATTTACCAGTGAGGCATGAGCATCAGCTGTGGTCACAGTATGGTCTAACCAAGATGTTGTGTGCCACGCTTCACTAGCGAAGGTAAAACTTGTGTCAGGCAACAGAGCTTTACTCGATATAATTAATTTAGACTCATTACAAAACTGCTGCAGGTGTGCTGCAAATAAAGATCTGCTACGTCAGCATTACAATCACCCATGACATAGACACAAGATGAGCTGTTGTCCTCTGTGAAAGACTGGATAAAAGCTAACCTGTTCAGAAATTCGTCCTCATGCTCATGTATAAACATTTCAAACGGTACATTTCTTTGCATTATAATTACACTCTAGCCCTATAGCCCACATTTAGACGCACCACCTTCACCATTGAGTCACATTTGATGTTGTCATGTTTTATTTTGATGTGTGTTTTATTACAATGTTATAGGCTAGTAGTCCAGGAATGGTTGCCATACTTTGGAATTGGTAACTTTTCCAGTTTCAAGTGTTCAGAAGGGTTATGGTTTATGCTTATGTGGTTTATGGTTTATGCTTATGTGGTTTATGGAAGCTTCTTCAAAATACACTAACTCATTATTTTGAGAAAGTTTCTCATCATTTTGAGGTACTAACGCATAATGACTTGCGTGATCTTTTTTTGTTCATCACATTGGCGGAAACAAGCTTTCATATATCCATCCATCCATCCATCGTCGTCTGCTTATCCGTGGTCGGGTCGCGGGGGGAGCAGCTCCAGCAGGGGACCCCAAACTTCCCTTTCCCGAGCCACATTAACCAGCTCTGACTGGGGGATCCCGAGGCGTTCCCAGGCCAGGTTGGAGATGTAATCCCTCCACCTAGTCCTGGGTCTTCCCCGAGGTCTCCTCCCAGCTGGACGTGCCTGGACCACCTCCCTAGGGAGGCGCCCAGGGGGCATCCTTACCAGATGCCCGAACCACCTCAACTGGCTCCTTTCGACGTGAAGGAGCAGCGACTCTACTCCGAGCTCCTCACGGATGACTGAGCTTCTCACCCTCATCATCTCTAAGGGAGACGCCAGCCCCCCTCCTGAGGAAACCCATCTCGGCCGCTTGTACCCTGGATCTCGTTCTTTCGGTCATGACACAGCCTTCATGACCATAGGTGAGGGTAGGAACGAAAACTGACCGGTAGATCGAGAGCTTTGCCAGCTTCCCTGACCACCGGTGTCCACCACGGTGTTCGAGGGTTACCGCCCCTTGAGGCACCTAAGACCCTAAGACCACAGCTCCCTGCCGCAGCTTCAGCAATGGAAACTTTGAACATTGTCCACTCAGGTTCAATGCCCCCAGCCTCCACAGGGATGCACGAAAAGCTCCGCCGGAGGTGTGAGTTGAAGGTCTGTCGGACAGGAGCTTCCTCCAGACGTTCCCAATTTACCCGCACCACCCGTTTGGGCTTACCAGGTCTGTCCAGAGTCTTCCCCCACCCCCTGACCCAACTCACCACCAGATGGTGATCAGTTGACAGCTCCGCCCCTCTCTTCACCCAAGTGTCCAATACATACAGCCTCAGATCAGATGAAACGATTATAAAATCGATCATTGACCTTCGGCCTAGGGTGCTCTGGTACCAAGTACACTTATGAGCATCCCTATGTTCGAACATGGTGTTTGTTATAGACAATCCATGACTAGCACAGAAGTCCAATAACAGACAACCACTCTGGTTTAGATCAGGGAGGCCGTTCCTCCCAATCACGCCTCTCCATGTGTCTCCGTCATTGCCCACATGTGCGTTGGTGACATTCACACAGGTGACATTCCATGTCCCCAGAGCTAGCCTCTGCTGCCCGGGTCTGGTCCATCGAGGCCCCTGACCTTCACCACCACCCGTGTGGCAGCACACCCGACCCCAGCGGTTCCTCCCACAGGTGGTGGGCCCATGGGCTGGAGAGATAGGTGCCACGTAGCTTTTTCGGGCTGTGCCCGGCCGGGCTCCGTGGCAAACCCGGCCACCAGACGCTCGCTGACGAGCCCACCCTCTGGGCCTGGCTCCAGACGGGGGCCCCGGGCTTCCTCCAAGCAGGGTCTCTCTATCCCTTCCTCGTTCTTCCATAGGGTTTTTTGAACCATTCTTCGTCTGGCCCCTCACCTGAGACCACTTTGCCATGGGAGACCCTACCAGGAGCACAAAGCTCCAGACAACACAGCCCTCAGGCATAGGCGTCGTTTTAGGGGGGGCGGTGGGGACGTGTCCCCACCAGATTTTGTCATGAGTCATTTTGTACCCACTACTTTTTTTTAAACCTCAAGCTCAATTTAGTTAAAAAATAAAGTTCATAACACATAAGATCACTTACTGTACATGAGGAGCAATATGAGAGAGAAATGTGATCATTGATCTCTGTTTAGGAACATTAAACCACGTTAAGCTTTTTCACCTTATATTAAGCCCATGAGAACCGTGGGGAGTCAACCCACAGCTGCTGCTGCTGAAGATGTGAAGCAGAAACAATGCTTATAATGTCAGATAACGTCCATAATAATTGGACTTTTGGTTCGATTTTTTCAGAGTTTTCGGTGGTTATAAGGAGCAATATGAGAGAGAAATTATTATTGTTTAGGTACATTAAACCACGTCATGTCATATTGTCAACATGGTAGGAAGCAGAACATAGCGGGTCATGTCTAATGCTTTTTGAAAACTTAAGGCTTTCTTCTTCATAAAACGAGTCGGACATCATCACATTTTTGAATACATTTTTATTTATTTACACTAGTAAGCTACAGGGGCCTGTACTGAACCCAGGGTTTTCTGTACCACGACGGTGGATTAGTTGTTACCGGGTTCAATCGCCGTGGTAACTTATGCTGAACACCTAACCTGGTCGGGAGCAGGTTATGTTGGAGATTAGAGATCAACTGGTGTAAAAGCACCGCCTACTGACCGATCAATAGGCCTACTCCATTGATAACGGCATCACCGTTCTTAGAAGATCCATTGACTGAATGGGTGGAGTTCAGTGAGGAAAAAAGAAGAAGAAAAAGAAAAAGAAAGAGAGAGAGAGAGAGAGAGAGAGAGAGAGAGAGAGAGATAGAGAGAGAGAGAGAGAGAGAGAGAGAGAGAGAGAGATAGAGAGATAGAGAGAGAGAGAAAGAGAGAGAGAGAGAGAGAGAGAGAGAGAGAGGAAGAGAGAGAGAGAGAGAGAGAGAGAGAGAGAGAGAGAGAGAGAGAGAGAGGTGCGCTCTTAAAGTTAAAACATTTAGAGACTGACAACCCCGTTAACATTCCCTGATGGGTGTTTTTATGAATGGTAGCCCAGGGCCTGTAGATGTTCAGTGGAGGGAATAACGTAGGTCTATCTTTGTAAACTTCTTGAGCCGTGTGTTGCCAATGCGCGCATCGGTTTGAATTATGTTTTTACATTTTTTATTTGCTCCCACGATCGCTTATAATTCCCACTGCCAGGGTTGCAACTGAAATAACAGACTAAAGCAACGACAGTTTATGGAAAGAACAAGTGTAATTATGGTCACATCTTGTGCCTGACTGATTGCCAGTCCCTCCAGAAAAACGTGATTATGCAATCGCAGAATTCAACGCATAATCAGCCAAAGTCCGCATATTTATGCGGGGGCCGCATTTTTTCAAATAGGCTACGCCACACTTTAGCCGCATAAATTGCCAATTTCCTCGCAAAATATGCAGGGCTTGCATGATTTCATAATCCCCGCATTTTCGTTGCAAAAAGGTCACATAGGCCTCTTTTATGTGAACGTGCGCGTCTCTAGATTGGTTAACCCTGGGTTGATTCAACTAGGCTAGTTGATAAACGTTGTGACACAGTTTAACCGTGGTTGTTAGGGTTAGTGCAGCGGGGGAACTGAAAGGAATCCAGTGCATGTTAAACTTGATTTGTAGTAGCCTACAGGCCTGACAACGTCTTTCAAAACATGACCTGCGCGAAAGAGAAAAAAATATGAATGCGTCTCTATCCCCACCACATTTCAAACCAAACTGACGCCCATATGCCCTCAGGTTCATAGGGACACCCAAACCTCTCCACCACGATAAGGTGATGGTTCCCGGAGAGGAGCTTTCATATATAATTCAGATTTTGATAATGGCTTTTATTTTGGAGGCGCGGGCCGGAAGCCGTGACAGCTTAGCAAGGTGCGTGATTGACGGTTATTGTGGTGAGGGACAGGTGGCGGCTCCGGTTAGACGAGCTGCTGCTGTTCTCCACACAAAGAGAGGGAACCGGAGAAACACACTTCGGATAAAAACATGAACGCATTACGGTGAATTTCAAACGTTATCCGCTAAATTAAAACAATGTTTATGACGCGTTTTGCGTGAAATGTCCGAGTCGGACGAAGGAGAGAAATTCAACAGAAACTGCGCAGTTTGATGGGAGCCGCGACCCGAGAGCAGGTAAGAAAACAACGGGCTTTGGCTTTAAAGTTGGCGTTTTTCATGTGACTTTTTAAAATGTGTTTAAAGAGTTTATGTGAGGTAACAAGCGGCGAAATAAAAGAAGGTGCAACGCGAGTCGTTCCCAGTCCGTTTAACAGGGTTTATTTTGTTTGTTTGTTTTTTAAATTGGCAGCGCCATGTTGGCTACTTTACTTCATCTCCTACGTTTAAATGTATTGTATTCGGATGGTTTTGCGGCTAAAATGAGCTATCTTTTGATCAAGATACCAATTACTTCCGCATAGGACAGTCAGTGACAGTCTGTGACGGGGCGGACGGTTTTCAAAAGGGGGGTCCGCGGGCTTCAAGCGGTCGCTGCAGGCTCACCAAACCGGACGTGACGTCACTGATGTTCTAGGAGAATCCGTATTGATCAGTTTTAGTAACCTCACGACACAGTGCAGGGTCTCAAATGCAGTTCAGGTTTGTATAACCCTTTTATTTGATTTATGTACACAAACAAACAACTGAAAAATAAAAATAAAAAGTGATTTCACTGCTTTTTGTTTTCGCCCAGATTCCAGAGTTGTGCGATTTTGAATTTCAGAAGGTAAAAATAACTTTTCTGCTTTTGTTGTATCAGTAAAAAAAAGAGGAGATGAAGATGTCACACAGTCTCTGGAGTTTACCTGTCATTCTACACGGATGTTAGGGTAATATTTAAAATGTAGTAATAATAATAATAGTAATAATGCTAATTTAATAGTCCCTCCGGAAAAACGCGGAGTTTTGTTGTGATTGTTGCGGGCAAAAATCCTTCATTATGTGGCACGTTTTCTAAAAAAATGTGATGGAATATGCGGAATATTTATGCAATTTTATGCAATGAAATTGCGGGAACTTGCAAAAACTGCGGTTTGATGAAAAAGAGAAAAAAAAGTGATTCCCCAACACCGTGTTCTCAGTAGGTGAAATTACATCACTTCATAACGTTCCCATGGCAACAGGGGAAAATGGCTGCTCTCGTGTGAAGTAAACGCAACATTTTTCATCTTTCTGCTGAGATATATCAGTCCCTCCAGAAAAACGCGGAGTTTTTTGGTGATTGTTGCGGGCAAAAATCCTTGATTATGCGGCACGTTTTCTTAAAAAATGCGATGGAATATGCGGGATATTTATGCAGTTTTATGCGATGAAAATGCGGGAACTTGCAAAAATTGCGGGAACTTGCAAAAACTGCGGTTTGATGAAAAAGAGAAAAGAAGTGATTCCCCCAACACCGTGTTCTCACTAGGTGAAATTACGTCACTTCATAACGTTCCCATGGCAACAGGGGAAAATGGCTGCTCTTGTGTGAAGTAAACGCAACATTTTTCAACTTTCTGCTGAGATATATGTGACTTTTTTGCAACGAAAATGCGGGGATTATGAAATCATGCAAGACCCGCATATTTTGCGCGGAAATCGGCAATTTATGCGGCGAAAGTGCGGCGTATTTGAAAAAATGCGGCCTCCGCATAAATATGCGGAAATATGGCAGATTATGCGTTGAATTCTGCGATCGCATAATCACGTTTTTCTGGAGGGACTGATTTAAAAATATATCATGCATAATTCCTAAAATAATTATCCTATAATAATGAATGAATTAAGTGATGGATTCTAAACATTTGAAATGTAGCATTTAAATGTTTTTGTTTAAAACATGGTTGTTGTTTAGTGAATCTATCACTGCCGGCGCTGTATTTTACCTCTTTATATAGACTTTTTTGCGCTGGTCAGGGGGTACTTGGCTTAAAAAAGCAATTCAAAGGGGGTACAATATTGAAAAAAAGTTTAAGAAACACTGCTCTAGATGGCCCTGCTGAGGATACTCTCAATATGGAGAATGTAAGAATCACTTTAGGCCTACAACAGTGATAAATGAAAGCCACAGGGAGCCAGTGGAGAGGAGCTAGAGAGCCGCAGGTCGCTGACCCCTGCAGTAAGATGAACTTCTTGTTTATGTGTGTCTGTTTCATAATCACCTGTTTCGGACAGCAGGCATCTCTGTAACATCCCTCGCTTCTGATTAGTAGTACTACCCACAAAAGCAATGTAATGACTGCGTCTGCGGTGTTTAACGCTCGCCAAATGTTCCTCTTAAGAGAGATATATGCATATCAGCGTTGGCTGTTTGATTAATGCGAGAATAAGGGAAGAGGAAAATATATATATTTTTTTAACCCTCCTGTTGTCCTCAGGTCAAATTTGATCCGCTTACAAAAACTTTCTATATCAGAACTTTGACAAAAGAACGATGGAAAAAAGTGACAAATGTTGGAAAAAGTTACAAAAACGCAGGAAAAAAATTGACAAAAACATTTGCTGAAAAAAGTGACCAAAACCCCCCCGGAAAAACATTGGGAAAAGCGACAAAAAACTTGTTAAAAAATTGACAAACATAATTTAAAAAAAAAAAAGCCCAAAAAGTGACAACAAAAATGGAAAAAAAAATCGACAAAAACGTCAAAGTGTAGAAAAAGAACAACAAAATGTTGAAATTTCGACCCAGAAAAAACAAAGTTGCAGGTCGACGGGAAGACGACACAAGGGTTAAATAGATATGTAGTGCTGTGTCCACAGTAGAGAAGCCCATTATCATGCTTGGCGTCCTGCCAAACATAACTTGGGTTTTACCCAGCAGGCAGAGTAAGCTCCGCATCATTTGGTTACTGAGTGTCGGCGCCGCTCTCACCCTCATTTCCTTATCTCCCAGATATGCCAGCTGACGACAAGGTTGCCATCCTGACGGACGATGAGGAGGAGCAGAAGAGGAAGTATGTGTCGGCCGAGCCGTTCGACGCGCTGTCGTCGGGGCAGCCGGCATGTGCTTCCGCGCGCACGCCGCCGCCAACCACGGATACGGCGCCCGAGCAGCTGGAGGCCCCGCAGCCCGCCTCGATAGACTGCTGCGAGAGGATGTGCCTCCGCATCAACAGCCGCCTCCTCATCTCCAAGGTCTTCTACCTCTTCTTCTACGCCGCGTACGGCTCGCTGCACCCGCTGCTGGCGCTGTACTACAAGCAGCTCGGCATGTCGGCCAGCCGCAGCGGGCTGCTCGTCGGCATCCGCTACTTCATCGAGTTCTGCAGCGCCCCCTTCTGGGGCGTGGTGGCCGACCGCTTCCAGAAGGGCAAGATGGTGCTGCTGTTCTCCGTCCTGTGCTGGCTGGTGTTCAACTGCGGCATCGGCTTCGTCAAACCGGCGGAGATGATGTGCGTGGTGATAGACCCCAATCTTCCTCCGACGGCGCCGGCGCCCCAGACTACAACTCTCCCGCACGGCAACTTCACGCAGGCGAGCGACGCCACCAACCGCACCAGAAGTCGGCGGATCTTCCTAGAGCGCGGCGGGCTTCCTGAGATCCTGGACTCCCATTTCAGCGTGCTCCGCAGGCCCGAGCGAAGCGCAAACTTCAACGCCACTTCCGCTCCCTCGGAGCCGGCCAACACTACCCAGCTGGCGCCAAACACCACCCTGCCCGCCACCACCACCGCGACCCCCCCGGCTCCGACCACAGCCAAGAAGCACCAGATCGTCTACAACAAGGACCAGGTGGAGAACATCTTCCTGCTCATCCTGCTCGTCGTCATCGTCGGCGAGTTCTTTAGCGCGCCGGCCGTCACCATCGTGGACACCGTCACCCTGCAGTACCTCGGCAGGGCGCGCGACCGCTACGGCCTGCAGAGGATGTGGGGCTCGCTGGGCTGGGGTCTGGCCATGCTGCTGGTGGGCATCTGGATCGACCACACGCACGTCACCGTGGCGATTGACGGCGTGGGCTGTGTCGTGCCCGACTTCCGTCTCCACAATTACCAGATCGCCTTCATTGTCTTCGGCGTGCTGATGGGCGCCGCGTTCATCGTTGCCACTCAGTTCTACTTTGACAACGGCGGCGACTACAGGCAGGAGCTTCCAGAGGGGGCGGCCGAGGACGGGAGCAGCCCTAGAGCGTCGCCCGAGTCGGAGTCAGACTCCTCGGGCCTGACGCCCGTCGGCCCGGACGCCGCTCAGGAGTTCCGCTACACGGATCTGCTGAAGCTGCTCTGCAGCGTGCGCTACAGCTCGGTGCTGTTCGTCGCCTGGTTCATGGGCTTCGGCTACGGCTTTGTCTTCACCTTCCTGTACTGGCACCTGGAGGACCTGCACGGGACCACCACGCTGTTCGGGGTCTGCTCGGTCCTGAGCCACATCTCGGAGCTCGTCGCCTACTTCACCAGCCACAAGTTCATCGAGCTGGTCGGACACGTCAGGTGAGACGGAGTGAGAAAGTGAGCGGAGTGAGAGTGTGAGGAAGTTTCAGAGGGACAAACAAGTCACGGTACTGTTAAAAAAACTAGCAATGTATGCAGCAGAGATACGTTATTCTACCGTTAGCTGTGGGTGATGAGTGGAGCCAACCACACGCACACACACACACACACACACACACACACACACACACACGGAGGAGGATCTGAATACTGAATACTTCTTCCGCCGCTGATAACCTCTTTCGTTTAATAAAAATCAAAGTTCCCAAAGTGATGTCTTAAAATATTCAGTTGACAATGAAATAAAACCGAGAAAAGCAGCAAATTGTGACATTTGAGAAGCTGGAATCGTAGAATGTTTGACACTCGTGTTTGATCAAAGACTTCGTGAATATTGGATATTGATATTGCGTCATTTTGACCCAACTGCATTTCCGCTTACAGACTGATTTTTCAGCAAACAATTTAGACCTCTAAAACTGGAGAGCACTATACAGCACCTCCACCGAGGCTGAACATGTATGTGCATTTAAATTACACACATAGCAGACTCTTTTTGTAGATATAATGTGCAAAACATGCACGAATGTTGCAAAACGTACCTTGAGAGAGACAATAAGAGAAAATAAATCTCTCACCTTTGTCAACTAACTTTGACCACTAAATATGTTGCTGCTAACTAACAAATACAACTAAATACCTAGTGGGTAAAAGTAATAGTTTTTAGTTTTTTGAGTATAAGAAGAACCACTTTTAATGGGAAGCTGAGATGTGTTAGGTTGTTCCTTCTCCTGTTGTAAGTAGCCAACGGGCCAAAGAAATAGCAACAACTCCCTCCAACCAGTTAGTTAGAAGTCCAGCTAAATGTCCAGTCCATCTTGTGAATCATTGCTCACTTCCTCACCTTTTGCGACCTCATTCACCTCCCTTACAGCCTGTAATAATTAACTACTTAAAGCTTTAGTGCGTTACCCTGGAAATCCAGAGTTCTCGCGAGAGCACAATTTGATTTTGCTCAGCGAGTCACTCTGGTATTGAGTAATGATGCTCATTAACTATGCCCATGTAGCCGGGCTGCACCAATCACAGCGGTGTATCTGATGTAGGCGGGCCAGAGGTGAGCTGCACCAATCACATCGCTGTATCTGATATAGGCGGCCAGAGGCGAGCTGCACCAATCACATCGCTGTATCTGATGTAGGCGGGCCAGAGGCGAGCTGCACCAATCACATCGGTGTATCTGATGTAGGCGGGCCAGAGGTGAGCTGCACCAATCACATCGCTGTATCTGATGTAGGCGGGCCAGAGGTGAGCTGCACCAATCACATCGCTGTATCTGATATAGGCGGCCAGAGGCGAGCTGCACCAATCACATCGCTGTATCTGATGTAGGCGGGCCAGAGGTGAGCTGCACCAATCACATCGCTGTATCTGATATAGGCGGCCAGAGGCGAGCTGCACCAATCACATCGCTGTATCTGATGTAGGCGGGCCAGAGGCGAGCTGCACCAATCACATCGCTGTATCTGATATAGGCAGCCAGAGGCGAGCTGCACCAATCACATCGCTGTATCTGATATAGGCGGCCAGAGGCGAGCTGCACCAATCACATCGCTGTATCTGATGTAGGCGGGCCAGAGGCGAGCTGCACCAATCACATCGGTGTATCTGATGTAGGCGGGCCAGAGGTGAGCTGCACCAATCACATCGCTGTATCTGATGTAGGCGGGCCAGAGGTGAGCTGCACCAATCACATCGCTGTATCTGATATAGGCGGCCAGAGGCGAGCTGCACCAATCACATCGCTGTATCTGATGTAGGCGGGCCAGAGGTGAGCTGCACCAATCACATCGCTGTATCTGATATAGGCGGCCAGAGGCGAGCTGCACCAATCACATCGCTGTATCTGATGTAGGCGGGCCAGAGGCGAGCTGCACCAATCACATCGCTGTATCTGATGTAGGCGGGCCAGAGGTGAGCTGCACCAATCACATCGCTGTATCTGATATAGGCGGCCAGAGGCGAGCTGCACCAATCACATCGCTGTATCTGATGTAGGCGGGCCAGAGGCGAGCTGCACCAATCACATCGCTGTATCTGATATAGGCAGCCAGAGGCGAGCTGCACCAATCACATCGCTGTATCTGATATAGGCGGGCCAGAGGCGAGCTGCACCAATCACATCGGTGTATCTGATGTAGGCGGGCCAGAGGCGAGCTGCACCAATCACATCGGTGTATCTGATGTGGCGGGCCAGAGGCGAGCTGCACCAATCACATTGGTGTATCTGATGTAGGCGGGCCAGAGGAGAGCTGCACCAATCACATCGGTGTATCTGATGTAGGCGGGCCAGAGGCGAGCTGCACCAATCACATCGGTGTATCTGATGTAGGCGGGCCAGAGGAGAGCTGCACCAATCACATCGGTGTATCTGATGTAGGCTGGCCAGAGGCGAGCTGCACCAATCACATCGCTGTATCTGATGTAGGCGGGCCAGAGGTGAGCTGCACCAATCACATCGCTGTATCTGATATAGGCGGCCAGAGGCGAGCTGCACCAATCACATCGCTGTATCTGATGTAGGCGGGCCAGAGGCGAGCTGCACCAATCACATCGCTGTATCTGATATAGGCAGCCAGAGGCGAGCTGCACCAATCACATCGCTGTATCTGATGTAGGCGGGCCAGAGGCGAGCTGCACCAATCACATCGGTGTATCTGATGTGGCGGGCCAGAGGCGAGCTGCACCAATCACATTGGTGTATCTGATGTAGGCGGGCCAGAGGAGAGCTGCACCAATCACATCGGTGTATCTGATGTAGGCGGGCCAGAGGCGAGCTGCACCAATCACATCGGTGTATCTGATGTAGGCGGGCCAGAGGAGAGCTGCACCAATCACATCGGTGTATCTGATGTAGGCTGGCCAGAGGCGAGCTGCACCAATCACATCGGTGTATCTGATGTGGGCGGGCCAGAGGCGAGCTGCACCAATCACATTGGTGTATCTGATGTGGCGGGCCAGAGGAGAGCTGCACCAATCACATCGGTGTATCTGATGTAGGCGCGCCAGAGGAGAGCTGCACCAATCACATCGGTGTATCTGATGTAGGCGGGCCAGAGGCCAGCTGCACCAATCACATCGGTGTATCTGATGTAGGCGGGCCAGAGGCCAGCTAAACAGATGACGACAGTTTAATCTACCAGTTAACTCCGCTGGTAGCTAAGTGTGTGGGGCTCTGGATACGTGTTGTGATTGGTCGTGGTGTTATCCAATTGCGTGCAGTGAGATTTTCAAATGCACGCTTGGTGCCGCCCCTCGAGTTGGGCCATTTTCATTACTCATTGCCAGACCCCTAATCTTTCTGATTTGGGTCTGGATTTCCAGGCTATTAGTGCAACAACATAGTAACATTTTGGTATTAATAAACGTCCGTTACATTCAAGCCGTTACCAAATGAGTTGCTACAAAGCTAATTAAGACTCTCAGCTCCACACAACTCTCTCTGTGTCTCTCAGTGTTACTGTGTTCAGGAGGTTGTGGCGTCCGGGGACCAGCACAGAAACTGGAGTGAAGTTAATGACCTCTTCTGAAGAGTCTGTCATGTTTTTTGTAGGGCTGTCAGTTTAACGCGTTATTAACGGCGTTAACGCAAACCCATTTTAATGCTGATAATTTTTTTAACGCACGAGTAACGCATAGAGAGAGCAACGGGATCTGTTAGTCCACTTCTTTAACTGTCTATGGCCACGCCATGTCCCGCCCTACGAAGCAGCTGATTGGTTTGGTTTAGGCATTTCACCGCGAGTGGTGAGGATAGTGGATTGGTCAGGGGATAGGACCTGAACGAATGGAGTTACGTTACCTTCGACGCCTGGCCAATAGTAGTGATTGAAGGGCGGGTCTTGTAATTTCGCAGACCGCAAACAAAACAGACACAAGCCTCGACCGGTTTTAGCTTGCTAGCCGCGTAGCTAGCAAGCTAAAACCGTGCTCGTGACAGCGATTATCTTCAGAGCGAGCGAGTAGTGACTCTACAGTCAGAGAGAGAAACAAAGTGTCTCCTCTGTTCTTTCTGACCACGGTGGGAAACCTGGAGCAGGAAAACCCTCTCCTTGATTTTACGGTGGTTATGAAAGAGAACGAGAACCAGGAAATGAGTCACGGGAAACCAGTTGCTATGAGCCCATAGACAGTAGGACGAGCCACGCTCGCCTCAGGCATGAGGCAGTACTACCTGTAGTACTATCTGCAGGACTATCTGCAGTACTACCTGCAATGGAACATCGAGGTAACAGCGTTACATTATGTGACAGATTATTAGATCCAAGTGTCAATGTTAGTGTGAAATTGAACATAACGTATATGACAATGTTGTTTTCAATAAAAAAACAGTCCCAAAGCAGCCGATCTACTTTTCCATGCTGATAAGAGAATTAAAATGAGAAAATATAACGGGACAAAAAGAAATCAAGGGACATTTAGAATAGATAAAAATGTGCGATTAATTGCGATTAATAGCGAGTTAACTATGACATTAATGAGATTAAATATTTTAATTGACAGCACTAGTATCTTTTGGTATGCATTTCAGAAAAAAAATGGTTAGGATTCAGGTGTAATTGCAAATAGTGATTAATCATGATTAATCCACTGAAAATTGTGATTAATTTGATTAAAAATTTTAATCATTTGACAGCCCTAGTTTTTTGTAATCCTCCGTGTCCTCCTTGGCTACTAGCAACTGTGAAGGAGGTGGGGGACGCGTGCGCGGTCACGGAAGGCTTGTATCATGTGGACACGCCGACAGTTTTGTTGTCATTACTTAGAATTCCTCATGGGGGCGACAGAAACTACGCGCTACAGCTTTAAAGTAGGGCTGCACGATATGGGGGAAATCTGCGATAACGTGGTTGAATATCGCGGTGACGATGTAACTAATAACCAGATATTAAAGTGTTCTCAGCTCTGCTGCATTCAGTATTCTGCTGAAATACAACAAACTGCTCGTTGACTTTAAAACAAAATGAAAGGAAATCATTTCCAACTTTATTTTTATTGAGCAAATTGAACATAACATAAAAGGCAGCGCTAAAAGAAGTGAGTTACATTTTTAAAGTGCAGTTTTCTGATGATATTTTCTTTCAACTAATACAAAAAAAGATTTTTTTCCGCGATATGTCGCAGGCTTTTGCGATGTGTTGACCCCTTGTGTTGTCTTCCCGTCGACCGTGCAGCTTTTTATTTTTCTGGGTCAAAATGTACTATTTTTTTCACCGTTGTGTTCGTCTTTTTCGCCGTTTTTTGTTGTATTTTCTCCCATGTTTTTGAAGCTATTTCTGACACTTTCCAACGTTCTTTTATCATTTTGTTGCTATAAAATTGAATAAAACCCCCAAATTCAATGAACGTACTGAGCTGATCTTGTATTTGACTTGTGAAGAGTAATGGTCGTATGGAACCGTCCACCATAAGTTTTTTTTGTGGACAATTTGGTTCAAAGAAACCCCAGATTTCTAATATAGAAACATGTTGAATATGGGTCAAAGTTGACCCGAAGACAACAGCAGGGTTGATATTGTGATGACGATATAAAAAAACCTGATATATTGATCAGCAGCCCTAACTTAAAGCACACATTGGACAGTACAACAAAAGACAACTTTTTGTGATTTTAAACCGAGCAGGTAAATCCATCCTCCGCTCTGCAGCAGCAGCGGTGGGACGTGGATGTTTTTGAGACAAAGCGGCCATTGATGCTCGGAGGGGGGGGGGGGGGGTCTGTCTGAGTGAAGTCGGGGTCGGAGCTCGCAGGCAGCGGGGACATTCGAGAGCGCGGTGTTAGATTTCAGCTGCAGCTCCGTCTGCATCCGAAAACACACACAGACACAGACACAGACACACACACACACACACACACACACACACACACACACACACACACACACACACACACACACACAGCGTCTCTGCTGTTGACTGAAAACGCCTCCTGAGTCAACAGAAGGGTGGAGTTGAAGGGTGGGGAGTGTTTGTAAATGGATTGTAATTAATGTATTACTAACTTTAGTAAAATCGCCAAAGGACTGGTCCCAGCCGTAGAAAAGACTCTTGCCACCGGGCCTAAAAACGTTTCTGTGGGGGGGGGGGACACTGCACTGTGTTTTCTTCACGTTGTTCAGTCTTCAGAGGATGTGACACTCGGCTGCAAACACACTTCCTGCTTTACTGGAAAGTCTGAGCTACAGCCGAAAGCTGAAAACTAGGCCGCAGGTGTTTTTCAGCATCTCACTCTGGTGGTCGTCCACCCGTTTTTCTAGATAGGAGCGCGTTAATAAGCCACCGCGGGCCGACCGCCGTCCAAAAAGCTCACGTTACTCACTCATTTCAAAGGTTTAAGAGAGAGACCCTCTGTGTGCTCAGCAGACCTTCTCTGGGCGAAAAATTGATTAAATTAATTAATTTGAGGAAAATCATCTGTTGTTTGGAGCTGGTCTGGGTTTGCTGCGACAGACGTGGAGCAAGAGACCCCGCGCTGCAACATCTGCCTAAAGCCCATCGCAGTCAAAGGCAGCAGCACCACAAACCTATTCCAGCACCTGAAACAGAGACATCCTGCCCAATATGAAACACCTGAAACAGAGACATCCAGCCCAATATGAAACACCTGAAACAGAGACATCCTGCCCAGTATGAAACACCTGAAACAGAGACATCCTGCCCAATATGAAACACCTGAAACAGAGACATCCAGCCCAATATGAAACACCTGAAACAGAGACATCCTGCCCAGTATGAAACACCTGAAACAGAGACATCCAGCCCAATATGAAACACCTGAAACAGAGACATCCTGCCCAGTATGAAACACCTGAAACAGAGACATCCTGCCCAGTATGAAACACCTGAAACAGAGACATCCAGCCCAATATGAAACACCTGAAACAGAGACATCCAGCCCAATATGAAACACCTGAAACAGAGACATCCTGCCCAGTATGAAACACCTGAAACAGAGACATCCTGCCCAGTATGAAACACCTGAAACAGAGACATCCAGCCCAATATGAAACACCTGAAACAGAGACATCCAGCCCAATATGAAACACCTGAAACAGAGACATCCTGCCCAGTATGAAACACCTGAAACAGAGACATCCAGCCCAATATGAAACACCTGAAACAGAGACATCCAGCCCAATATGAAACACCTGAAACAGAGACATCCAGCCCAATATGAAACACCTGAAACAGAGACATCCTGCCCAGTATGAAACACCTGAAACAGAGACATCCAGCCCAATATGAAACACCTGAAACAGAGACATCCTGCCCAGTATGAAACACCTGAAACAGAGACATCCTGCCCAGTATGAAACACCTGAAACAGAGACATCCAGCCCAATATGAAACACCTGAAACAGAGACATCCAGCCCAATATGAAACACCTGAAACAGAGACATCCTGCCCAGTATGAAACACCTGAAACAGAGACATCCTGCCCAATATGAAACACGCCAGTCTCTCTCCGAGACGAACAAAACCGCAGTGACCAACAAACCTTAGCTAAAAAACAGCTAACTGAAGCCGAATCCTTTGCACACGGCACCGCGTATGTTGTCTGCCGTTTGTACTTATTGCTTTCCTTAATAAGTAGGGGGGAAAATCGGAAAAAAATCGGAAATTGAATTAAAAAAAATAAAATCGGAGATTTTTTCATATCGCCCAGCCCTACTTTGGATGAACAAACACCGGGATAATCCCGTCTGCTGCCTGAACAGTGAACATCTGGAGCTGCGTCAGACCCGTGTGACCCGTACGTCTGTCCTGGGCAGAGCAACGGCTTTTCAACAGATCTACTGTAACTAAAAAAACTATGAGAACATAAATGACCCTTTGGATTGCTTTTGACTTTTTGGGGAAGCAAAATCTGAAATTTTGAGACATTTTTAGACTGATCTCATGAAGCGGCGTATGTACGACACGCCAATTCGTACGCCGTTATTGGCGCGTTATCAAGACGCATAATCGCTTTGTAGCGTGTTTACCAACGCCGTGTGGCCTCCATTGACTTAATTACCTTGCGATTGCGTGTGAATTGTAGCGAGTAGTATGGAAGGGCGGAAAGCCGCGTAGGGAGGTTGGTCCGGGGGGGGGGGGGGCTGGATGGGTCAAACAACACAGGACTTTCACCCAGGAGACCGGGGACCGGGTCCCCTTGTGTCCCGTGTGTCACGTTTCCTTTAGAAAGTGGCGTGTATGTTTACGTCTGCTGTATACAGCGTAAACAGCGTAAACATACACGCGGATAGCTTCAGTTGCGTACAGATAACACGCCACTTGGGCATGTATGTTCTACGCAAAGTCATGATGTCATGTTGACAATTTCTACACTACACAAAATCTCCTCCCTTACTTTATTTTTGACCAAATTTAAAAATGTAAAAGTTTTTTTTTTTTTTGGACTAACACAAGTAGCAATCGCTCTCTGGATTTAGCTTCTTAAATGTGAAGATATGAAGCTTTGCCTTTTGTTATATACAGTATGTCAGTAAATTGAGTACGCTTAGGTTTTGGACTGCTTTCCCACGTCACCTTGGACTCGTAACAGTAGTTTCTCCACTATTTTATGCTGTCAGCTGATAAATAATCAATGGTTGCAGCCCTAAAACAGGCTGCCGTTAACAAACTCTGCTGTTGTACTCTGCGCTGGAGTAGGGCTGAGCAAGTAATCAACAGTAATTGAAAAACAATTATTTTGCACGTGTTACGTTTTACTCTCATTTTGTCTTGTCTTGCTATTTAAAAAATTCAATTTTATGTTATTTAAAGGGGAATTCAAAACCGTTCAACAGGAAAAGTATGAAGTTCAGTGAATGCAGCGTCTTTCCAAAAGTCAATGAATCATCGTGTTCAATAATCAGGGTTTCAGTATTGACCAAAATATATTGTGATTTATGATTTATTTATTTTTCCCAGCCCTACACTGTAGGCAGACGTAACTAAGTACATGTACTCCAGTACGGTACTTAAGTCCAAATGTTGAGGTACTTGTACTTTACTTGAGTCTTTTCTTTTCATGTCACTTTCTACTTCTACTCTGCTACATTTCAGAGAGAAATATTGTTCTTTTTACTCCACTCCATTCTGTAGGTAGGGTTTTACATGAAGTCCAAGAAGTTAGATATTTACCCCCTTCTCGTTTTCCTCGCAGGGTGCTGTACATCGGCCTGGCCTGCAACACCGCTCGTTACCTGTACATCTCCTACCTGAAGAACGCCTGGACCGTCCTGCCCATGGAGGTCCTCCAAGGTAACGGTTCTCTCTGCCCTGCGTGCGGCAGCTAGGACCCTGCGGTCGGGACAGGAAGCAGCTGTGTTTGTCTAACAGGACGCTTATCAAACGGCCTTTTCCCTCCGACAGTTCAGCCCTCGCTTTATTATTATCAACAGTCATTAACGGTAATACCAGGGTTTCTCCCAGCTCACCCGAAACACCATCTGACGCCTGAACAGCGTTTACTCCAGTACTGTACTTAAGTCCAAATGTTGAGGTACTTGTACTGTACTTGAGTCTTTTCTTTTCATGCCACTTTCTACTTCTACTCCGCCACATTTCAGAGAGCAATGTTGTACTTTTTACTCCACTACATTCATCTGTTACAGCTTTAGTTACTAGTTACTTTACACACAAAACACTTGTAGTTGGGCGCCTGGTTGGCTCACCTGGTAGAGCGGGCGCCCGTATATAGAGGTTCACTCCTCGATGCAGGGGCCGCGGGTTCGACTACGACCTGCGACCCTTTGCTGCATGTCCCCCCCCCCCCTCCCTCTCTCCCCCAAGCTGTCCTATACAAATAAAGGCCTACAATGCCCAAAACATAATCTTTACATAAACATATATAAATGGACACAATCAACAGGATACAATGCTTAGAGGTCCTGGTAATATATGTGCATCTCCATACTTAATATTATATGCGATTTGTTGTTATTATTAGCGAATGTTTGCAGGAGAATTGTCAATATTATTGACATGGTTAATGCAGTAACTCATTGAAGTTGAGACTATAGTTAAACGGCTGTGAGAGTCTGGCTGGTTTGTTTGAGACGTCCGCCCTGAGGAAACACTGACGCCTCACAGAATCAACAAGTGGAAACTAGTTCCCTACGTTTGCTTCACGCTCACAGCCTGTTTGGGCTCTCTGCAGGTAACACAGTTTCATTCAGAGCTAGAAGACAGCGATTCCATTTTTTACTGTTGTTGACCTCGAGAACGTAACGCGTGATACGCTTGTGGCCGAAGGTGTGGTGACGTCAGACAGGAAGATCAACAAAATAAAAGTGCAGAGATGTGTCACCACAACAGAGCAGTCTGAGCCCGGAAGGGATTATCTTGTCATGACAAAAACCGAATGACACTTATTAAAAGAAGCGTTATGTCATACACGTTTATGACTTGTTTATAATGTTTATGACACGTTCATGGAAATTGGACTTAACTTTCATATATATACAGTATCTCACAAAAGTGAGTACACCCCTCAAATTTTAGTAAATATGTATACCTAGAGATTGGCATGGTTTTTAGCCCAATATCTGGTTTGATTTGCATTGAGAGATGATTTTATGGAAAGTACCCCATGCCAATCTCTAGGTATGGTGAAGGGTGTGTGATGATGTGGGGGCCAAGGGAACTTTATCAGGATGCATAGTATCCTGGATCCATGAAATAACTGGCCTTTCAAAATAAAAGCCTGCCTGCTGCCTCTATGGGAATTTAACATAGGGGTGTACTCAATTTAGTTACCAGCGGTTTAGATATTAATGGCTGTTATACAAGCTGTACACTTAATACTTTACACTGTTATACAAGCTGTACACTTAATACTTTACACTGTTATACAAGCTGTACACTTAATACTTTACACTGTTATACAAGCTGTACACTTAATACTTTACACTGTTATACAAGCTGTACACTTAATACTTTACACTGTTATACAAGCTGTACACTTAATACTTTACACTGTTATACAAGCTGTACACTTAATACTTTACACTGTTATACAAGCTGTACACTTAATACTTTACACTGTTATACAAGCTGTACACTTAATACTTTACACTGTTATACAAGCTGTACGCTTAATACTTTACACTGTTATACAAGCTGTACACTTAATACTTTACACTGATATACAAGCTGTACCCTTAATACTTTACACTGTTATACAAGCTGTACACTTAATACTTTACACTGTTATACAAGCTGTACACTTAATACTTTACACTGTTATACAAGCTGTACACTTAATACTTTACACTGATATACAAGCTGTACCCTTAATACTTTACACCGTTATACAAGCTGTACGCTTAATACTTTACACTGTTATACAAGCTGTACACTTAATACTTTACACCGTTATACAAGCTGTACGCTTAATACTTTACACTGTTATACAAGCTGTACACTTAATACTTTACACTGTTATACAAGCTGTACGCTTAATACTTTACACTGTTATACAAGCTGTACACTTAATACTTTACACTGTTATACAAGCTGTACACTTAATACTTTACACTGTTATACAAGCTGTACACTTAATACTTTACACTGTTATACAAGCTGTACACTTAATACTTTACACTGTTATACAAGCTGTACACTTAATACTTTACACTGTTATACAAGCTGTACACTTAATACTTTACACTGTTATACAAGCTGTACCCTTAATACTTTACACTGTTATACAAGCTGTACGCTTAATACTTTACACTGTTATAAAAGCTGTACACTTAATACTTTACATTGTAGTAAAGTGTAATTTCTTCAGTGTTGTCCCATTAAAAGATATAATGAAATATTTACTAAAATGTGAGGGGTGTACTCACTTTTGTGAGATACTGTATAATTTATAATAAGATATTTACAAAGGAAAGGAAAAATAAGAATGAAACAAGAGCACAGAGAGATATAGAAAAATAATAATATTAAAAAAGAAGAAATCTGCTATAAAGGAGATTTCAACCAAGCTGTGCCGAGGCTCTGTTAATAAAGACACCACTGTTGAATCCTGTTTGATTTTGCGGCATGTTGTGATCACAGTTGCGGTGACCCTGATAAATAAAGTGTGATTTTTACCACCAAAACCTGAGCCAAAAAACACGCAAAGACAAATGTGGAAACTCCGTCTCTAAGCTGTTCCCTCAAAGACGTGACATCTCACTCGAAACAAAGTGAGACACAGATATGAGATGTAGAGAAATATGATGTATAATAATTATAGCAGTTGGTATGATGAACTGTGGCATTAAAATGAATGCAACTATGACGCTACAGGCCCATGTACCTGCATTTTCCATTTGAGCAGTTCCAGATGCTATTCATTCTCCTGTCAGCTGTGACCCTTGTCTGTCCGTTTGTGTCTTCCAGGTGTGACCCACGCCTCAGTTTGGGCCGCCTGTATCTCCTATCTGAGTGCCGCGGTCCCGCCGGCCCTGAGGACATCGGCGCAGGGCATCCTGCAGGGCCTCCACCTCGGCCTGGGCCGCGGCTGCGGAGCCATGGTGGGGGGAGTGTTTGTCAACTACTTTGGTACGAGCGCGACGGAGGCATCGACGTCACACCTTTTTTATTCATTCATTCATTTTTTTATTTGTCTCTAACCATCATCGGCATCTTGTGAAAACTAAGCAAACGTAGCCACATTGATCAGAATGTTACAAAGAACAAGAAATGATAAGTTTGAGAAGGAGCAACCAAAAAGAAATACGATATTTAAGGTCATACAAT
The DNA here is from genome assembly GCA_023631565.1 of Gymnocephalus cernua. NCBI lineage: Eukaryota > Metazoa > Chordata > Actinopteri > Perciformes > Percidae > Gymnocephalus > Gymnocephalus cernua. Next base: position 3,224,595 of record CM042448.1, on the reverse strand, counting down.
AACTTGCACAACATACAACAATACACTTACATTGACATTTATTTAATATGTTTAGGTCTCTCTAAAACTCCCCAAAAAAGCAGCAAAAACATTCAAAATGAATAAAAACTTGGAGTCTCCGGTTTAGGGGCTCAGAAACGCCAGAGCAGGGGGAATGAGAGGGGAAAACGCCAGAGCAGGGGGAATGAGAGGGGGAAACACCAGAGCAGGGGGAATGAGAGGGGGAAACACCAGAGCAGGGGGAATGAGAGGGGGGAACACCAGAGCAGGGGGAATGAGAGGGAGAAACACCAGAGCAGGGGGAATGAGAGGGGGAAACACCAGAGCAGGGGGAATGAGAGGGGGGAACACCAGAGCAGGGGGAATGAGAGGGGGAAACACCAGAGCAGGGGGAATGAGAGGGGGAAACGCCAGAGCAGGGGGAATGAGAGGGGGAAACGCCAGAGCAGGGGGAATGAGAGGGGGAAACACCAGAGCAGGGGGAATGAGAGGGGGGACACCAGAGCAGGGGGGAATGAGAGGGGGAAATGCCAGAGCAGGGGGAATGAGAGAGGGGGAAACACCAGAGCAGGGGGAATGAGAGGGGGAAACGCCAGAGCAGGGGGAATGAGAGGGAGAAATGCCAGAGCAGGGGGAATGAGAGAGGGAAACGCCAGAGCAGGGGGAATGAGGGGGAAACGCCAGAGCAGGGGGAATGAGGGGGAAACACCAGAGCAGGGGGAATGAGGGGGAAACACCAGAGCAGGGGGAATGAGAGGGGGAAATGCCAGAGCAGGGGGAATGAGAGGGGGAAACACCAGAGCAGGGGGAATGAGAGGGGGAAATGTCAGAGCAGGGGGAATGAGGGGGAAACGCCAGAGCAGGGGGAATGAGGAGGAAACATCAGAGCAGGGGGAATGAGAGGGTGAAACTCCAGAGCAGGGGGAATGAGAGGGGGAAACTCCAGAGCAGGGGGAATGAGAGGGTGAAACACCAGAGCAGGGGGAATGAGGGGGAAACACCAGAGCAGGGGGAATGAGAGAGGGGGAAACACCAGAGCAGGGGGAATGAGAGGGGGAAACGCCAGAGCAGGGGGAATGAGAGGGAGAAATGCCAGAGCAGGGGGAATGAGAGAGGGAAACGCCAGAGCAGGGGGAATGAGGGGGAAACGCCAGAGCAGGGGGAATGAGGGGGAAACACCAGAGCAGGGGGAATGAGGGGGAAACACCAGAGCAGGGGGAATGAGAGGGGGAAATGCCAGAGCAGGGGGAATGAGAGGGGGAAACACCAGAGCAGGGGGAATGAGAGGGGGAAATGTCAGAGCAGGGGGAATGAGGGGGAAACGCCAGAGCAGGGGGAATGAGGAGGAAACATCAGAGCAGGGGGAATGAGAGGGTGAAACTCCAGAGCAGGGGGAATGAGAGGGGGAAACTCCAGAGCAGGGGGAATGAGAGGGTGAAACGCCAGAGCAGGGGGAATGAGGAGGAAACATCAGAGCAGGGGGAATGAGAGGGTGAAACTCCAGAGCAGGGGGAATGAGAGGGGGAAACTCCAGAGCAGGGGGAATGAGAGGGGGAAACACCAGAGCAGGGGGAATGAGGGGGAAACACCAGAGCAGGGGGAATGAGAGGGGGAAACTCCAGAGCAGGGGGAATGAGAGGGGGAACACCAGAGCAGGGGGAATGAGGGGGAAACACCAGAGCAGGGGGAATGAGGGGGGGAAACGTAGCAGAAGATGTTGGTTTTTAAACCAAAACGTAGCAATGTAAACTGAGCCTGAATGAAAGGTTTCCAGTTACCCGAGGTCCTTTAAGATGTGAGTATTTCACACGGCCCTTACAGTTCTCCTCCCGTTTGCTCTGCAGGTGCTGCAGACACGTTCAGAGGAATCGGCATGGCCTCCCTCGTCATCCTCCTCATCTTCTCCTTCATCCAGTGTCTGACCGGAGAGACTGAGGACAAAGGTGGGAACAACTGTCAGAGGAAGGAAGCCACACGTCTTCTCAAGTTTTTAGTGCAGAACTGCAGCTCGACTAAAGTCCACCTCCTCCAGCTCTCTTCCCTAATCGTTCCATCCACCTTCTGTTCCAAAGTTCTTCCTTTTCTTTTTCCTTTTCCTTTTCATGCAGATTGTAGAATCTGTGTTGTATTTATTTGGCGTTCAGTCTGTTCTCACCATCGTTATATAATCACAGTTGTGTTTTACCTTCCTCTGTTATTCATTTCGCCGTGTGTGGATTATGTTTGCGCTCGTCTGCCAATGCTCTCTTTAGTTTTTCTTGCTTTTGCTGCAGTCAGTAGGGATTTTCTGTTTACTGTACGAGTTGAGAAAATATCACCTGACTTTTTAACCCTAGATCTGAATCTAAAAGACATTTAATCCGCGTGTTGTCCTTGGCTCAAATTTGACCCCTTTTCAATTTTGTTTTATATCAGAAATATGGGTTTCTTGCAACCAAATTGCCCCAAAATAACTTGGATGCATGCATGTACGCCGTATAGAACCCATACAACTACCACTGGATTTTGGGTGTTTTATTCAATGTAATTGAAAAAAAAAATAAATAAATAAAGTCTCCTGAATAAGCTTTTTTTTTTTTTCAGCACCAAAATAATTTGTACATAGTAACCAGTCCATCATCCAAACATGTGCAAGGAAGACAAGAACCCCCGAGAGGCTTATAAAGTGTCTCCTTTTAACATAGAGTATGATTACAGTTGAATATGAAACGAGAACAATCAAATAACGGAACAAAATATACACATCAATACATGTATTTGTAGGAATTTAGGTTTATTGACCGTGAATTTCATGGCCGCTCTCTGTCTCTCGTCTTCTCTCAGAGGACCGGATGCTGGCCGAGAACATCCCGGTTGCCTCCAGCCCGGTTCCCATCGCCACCATCGACCTGGTGCAGAGCCAGACCGTACCCGGGAGCCCCGCCGCGGCGCGCCAGGCCGCCCTGCTGCCCGTCGCGAAGACCAAACACCAGGAGGAGCAGGAGGACGTGAGCAGACCCGCCTGGGTGCTCTCGGGCGCCCCCTGGGTCACCGTCGCCTTTGCCATCGTCCAGATCAAGGAGATGATGAAGATGGTGAAGAGCCGCGGGCCGCCCACTGAGACTCAGCCCCTGCAGGTGAACAAAATCACAATTTCAAAACATGTTCAGGGCAGTAATCCAAACTGTACAAGTACCAGAGGGAAGGTCAGGTTTTTACCTAGATCTACAGACACTAAAATAAAAAATATATATGGCTGAAATTAGAATTATTATTAAATAAATACAAAGATCTTTAAAAAACATTTGTTTTTTAAAGATACAGTACACACAGTAATTAGATAGAGAGAGAGAGAGAGAGAGAGATATATATAGAGAGTATATATAGAGAGATAGATAGAGAGAGAGAGAGAGAGAGAGATAGATATAGATAGATAGATAGATAGATCATCTTTAATGTCTGTGTTGAAACATGTTTCTTTAACCTTCACTAACCTCAACTTTCTGACACTTCCTCCTCTAACCGGCTACACACACACACACACACACACACACACACACACACACACACACACACACACACACACACACTCTGAAGAAAGGTGAGACATTTTTGTGTGCAAAGGTCGGTGGAAAACTACTCTTGTGCGTGTGTGTCTGAGCGGGGGGGCGTCCAGGGTTTCTTTTGTGTCTTTGTGTGTGTGTGTGTGTGTGTGTGTGTGTGTGTCTTGACGCATGTGGCGATTACAGTGACTCATCTATACCTGTGTGGTATGTGGGCGTGTACATGCATGCATACGTGTGTCTTGACGCTTTGTGTGAGTTGCATGCGAGCCGTAATCACTCCCTCGGTGATGTCACACACACACACACACACACACACACACACACACACACACACACACACACACACCCCCCTCTCTCTCTGGCGGCCATGTTGGAGGTTCCTCAGCTCCTGAGTGCTTAGTGCCGCAGATGTAGACACAAAGGGAAGTTTGGCTGTTTTTTTTTTTAAATCCTAGTCATAGCAAGAGTTTGTCTAGTTGTAGCAAGATAACATAACTAGTACTGTAGAGGCTAACATGTTAGCGTTAACGTCATTGCATTAATGTAGTGTTTAATAGCAAGTTGTTTCAGCTAGCTCTTTCATAGTTTGTGCATAACTAGTTAAATAAAACGCAGTTATAAATAAAGATAATCCTCTGTGCTGCTGCTGCTGCCTGTCAAGCGCCATCACTGTTTGTTCCCTCCTGTTGCCAGGTACCTAATGAGCAGGCGTCGGCTGAGTACAAGGCGGCGGCGGCGACGTCACCCAGAAACCCAGGTGATGATGCCACAGAAGCGCCCACGCAAGCAAACACGGCCCATACAGCACCCGCAGACTCTAACGAGGACAAAGACCGAACACGCCCGTCCTCAGACGGGGGGGGAGAAAACCCAGCCTTCACAGCTGAAAGCCCACACTGACTGTTCACTTTTCATGTACACGCGCTGCTTTTCGCTTATGTCACTGTGCTTCCTTTAAAAATGAGTCAGTATCTTGACAAAACACTGTATTTATATACATGTATTGTACAAATCGGTTTGAAATGAGGCAAGAAAACATCTGGCAAACAAGTTGGAAATACTGCAACTCAGACATGACTTTGGTGTTAATAGTTTTTTGCAAAGGGGAGTTTGGGTTGAATGTGGAGGTGCGCTAGGTGGCTTTTTTCCCCCTTCAGAGGTGGTCAAATCTAATGCACCTCACGGCGCTGTGCACTATTTATTTACTGCCTTCTACCGGTGGAGTGTTATTTATTAAATTAATCTACTTAAAAAAAGTGATGAAATCTGACAACGTGGGGGTTTAATTCAGCATTGTGATTCCACAAGAACACAAACAGCTCTTAAAGAAGTGACAACTTTACGCCGACACAAAATGAGCACATTGAAAATGCATTTTGCGGGGTCCTAATTGCATATTGTAGTTTTTTTTTTTTTACACCATCAGTTTGCACACAAATACATTCACAATAAAAGTGCTGTTTTTTTTTTTTACACGCACCATTATTTTCCACTCTATCATCTCGACACACAAATAAGCCTTGAAATGAGTTGTTGATGAACAGAAACCAAAATGTAACTTTACTGGCAGGAATTAGTGTTATGTGTATGCTGCCGGGGGAAATAATTTGGCCGGCATGATCGCGAAACGGGTATTAAATGATATTCTCTGAGCTGTTAAAAAGTCTAAAAATCTAGCTTGTTAAATCTTGCCCAAACCCTGCTATGATATCCTCTAAATTCATTTCATTATTGAGCTTCTTTTGCCGACTTGCATCATTTCCCTGCAGCTCTGTGGCCTTAGGATTTGGTAAACCAGTGTAATACTGGTTCAGCAACAGTAGTTGCAAAATCTGTAATTAATCAATGTTGAATTTGTTTCCAACGCAGGCTCGGATGACAGGAAAAAAAGGGACTTTTTGGACCTTTTTGTTCCACATTTTGTCACTTTTTTAAAAACCCAAACCCACGTTTGTACTCTGTGCAGGATGGACTGTTGGTTGAGATGTATTTATATAATTTACAGAAGGAGCGGTGATGAAGAAGTGCCTCTTTGAAACACACTGTAAGCCTCTTAATCGTCATTACTGTTCTAACTTGTCATCGTGAGAAGTCTAGCGAGGATCCCTTTACCGTGCTACACTCCTACAGAAAGATCCGTCATACTCGGGGTCTTTCTCAAGCCTGCTTCCAATCATTTTGTACTGAAGCTGCCAATAGCTGACGCTATATTTACCGTCTTTGTTTTCCATTTTCATGCCAAACAATTCCCAGTATTCTGTGTTCTTCTTTCTGTCGTCCAGATGGAAATGCCCTCAGAAATGGAGGAAGATGAAGAAACTTCTGTAACTTGAATGAATAAAGGATGTTTTGCCCTTTAATACAGTATCAATGTATCTCAAAAACAAACATTATTAAATGGTAATCTCACAAATAACGCTCCAGATTGGGTTTTTAACGGCTGTGTGCATGTTTGTTTTAATAGCCTTGTAAGGACCAGTTTGAGACTCAGAATTAAAAGAGCCTTTAATGTGCAAATAACCACCCCTCCCCCCCCCATCTTCCCATCATCTATATAAACGTACATCAGTTTTGACAATCTAATATAGAACTAGAAAGTGCATTTCCTGCAGAAAATGCGTGTGAATGCTGAAAAGCTGAAGCTACACTGCAAATGCGTAACAAGTTGAAGTAGTGAGTCATCTTCTCGTGGTCTAAACTTATATTAGTATTGACAATCTAATGTAGAATAATAGAAAAGTCATAGGGGACATTTGTCTGCAGAACAATAACTAATAGCAATATGCTGCACAATGAGTACATTTAAGTACATTTCACTGACAAAAGTTAAGTTCCACTTTGAAGTATTTTTAAACTATTGTTTTGCTTCTTTTGTCGATGGCAGTAGCATTCGAATTTATGGAGTCTTAAGCTCCTAAATACTTCTTCGACAATGCATTGTATTTTAAAAAGCTTGTCATATCTTAAATGGAAGATGTGGATTTGTGAACCAACATCTACGGCTGTCAGATCGTAGAAGTTGAAAGTATAGAAGTGCCGTGAAGTGGAGATTTCGGGCTCGGTCTGAGAACTATGGATTGTAAAATTCAGACGTCTTGAAATGGAGTAGAGGTAGAATAAAGTAGCATGACATGGCAAATGCTCAAGAGAAGTAGAAGCACTTGAAATTGTACTTATAGTGAAGTACAAGTTTTAACATACGGCAGTGTTGGATGCTGCTGGATGCTTTTTGGGGGGCAGTTAGTGAAATCGGCCACTTGATGGCAGTAGCGTTTCTAAGTTCTCGGAGGCTTAAATGGACTGGCTCTATATTCACGAGTGTGTGTGGAGGGTTATTGAGGTCGTGGTGCGCCTGCCACTGATGGGTGTGTGTGGGAGGACAGTAATAGGCTTCCTCAAAAACTAGACTGTGCCGTCGTTAAAAAAAAAAAGAAGGAAAAAAAAAAATGAAATCATAAACGTCTTGGCACTCTCAGCCTGTCTGATATCCGTGGAGAAATTTCACCAGCCCCTCCGCTGCTGCTGCTGCTGCTGCTGTTGTTGTTGTTGTTGTTTTGGCTTTGCTTAACAATGATCAGTATAATAGTCGTGTTTGATTTGAGGGTGTCATGGCTGCGAGCTGCTGCCTACACGTTTTAAATTGAAATGACGTGAGGGTCGAGGCCTAGACGGGCTTTTTTGATTCTCAGACACGTCTCTGAAAAATTGCCTCGTTGACCTTCAGATGTTTCCTACTGGAACCAATAGTGTTGTTATTGGTTTCAGTCAAGGGGCGTAGCAGACGCGGGGGTGTGCAGGGGACATGCCCCCCCCCCCCCCCCCCTGCACTTTCCATGTGGGTGCTCTCCGTCCCCCAACACTTACAACACGTCTGAGTTGATTTGAACGCACCGTAAGTAGACGAGTGTGCTTGGTGCTCAGGCTGCGTCAGTTGATTGATAGACTCGTACAGATATAGGCACTAATACAATAATGTATAATAAACATATATACAGAGATATAGGGAGGAAAACGCCTTAACATAGGCAATAATTAAGATCAATGTATATGATGGAATAGTGGCATTAGAATGTACCAGAGGCCTCCAAATTTGGGCTATTACGACACACACACAGACACACACTCGCACACACACACACACACACACACACACACACACACACACACACACACACACACACATACTGTATATTTACTGCACCCCCTCCCACGGAATAGTTCCAACGCCCTCCTGTGAGTAATAGATTCAAATGTTAAAAAATGTCACATTGGTGACCTTAGTACCACATACTTGGTCCCTTGGCTCCGCCTCCGTAAAACGTTAGCAGGTCTCCCATTGGGCGAGATGCGGCAGTAAAACAGTATGGCACTGTATATGGAAATGTCAGTCTTTCCATCAATCATAAATGAAATATAGGCTACTTGGAATCTGCGATATGAAACGACGAATGGGAGAAATCACCCTGCTGAACAGCCCCCCCCCCCCCCCCCCCCCCCCCCCACGCCCCTTGGTTTCAGTGTCATGCTTGTGGGCACTTTGGCAGCACGCATGGACAGTCGGATGATTGTAGCCACATCTGCTGTGGCTCTCAAATCTGGAGCTAATGTTTCGATAAATAGCGTGATCGCGATAAAGTCTCCCGCCCCAGAGCCCATTTTTTAAAAAAGTAATTACCATCGATAACAAAAAAACGTGACGATTATTCCAATTAGTTGCTCTCAGCCAACTGCTGCCCAGCTACAACCTGCAGCTATTTTTGAGCTTGTTTCTTCTCATAAAGAGGCGAGCCAGACGCCCCGAGGAGGCGACTTGGATCAAGGTGATGATGCCTGTTTCCTGGACTCTCTGGAGACATCAGGGACACAAAATGTCTCTCTTAACCTCTGTTGTACTATAAAAAAAAAAAAAAAGCTAAACGCAAATGATATGACAGTATCACAAGTACAGAATGAAACTGAAAACTGAAAACAGTGGCACCTCCAGCAAAGCCATGATACGCACAAATACAAAATAAAACTGCACATCTGCTGTCACCCTCCAAGACATGTCTCTCAGTCCTTTCCTCTTCTGGGATTCTCCACTTATTGCATTTTATGTATCCCTCTCCCGCATTATGCCTCTGTAGAAGCTCCCCTGTGTCTCCTTTTTTATTATAAACTGGTCAAAGAGGCTGTTTAGCAGAGGCACCGTGGCTCCGTCCGGCGTTTAGCGCCACCCAAGACGATTGTGATTGGTTTAAAGAAGTGCCAATAAACCAGAGCACGTATTTCTCCCATCCAGGAATGCTGTGTGGATTAGCCAGACCCTCTTTTGCAGCACTGTGGATGAAGGTCTGGCTATGTGAGACTCAATGCAGGACTTTTACTTGTAACAGAGTATTTTTTTTCATACTTTTACTTAGGTAAAGGATCTGAATACTTTCACCGCTGCCCTGAAACAACACACAGTACCTGTAGTACGCTACAGATATTGCTACTTGCACACTGGTTACTTCATATTTAATATTATACATGTTTTATTTTGTTATATATACTTTGTGCAGGATGTAGTTTTATTCTTCACTATAGACATGTACATTCTTTTTCATCTCTCTAAGTATATTTTTGTCAGTAGTTCTGGCATTTTTATCTTATTTATTATTTCTAGTATATTTCTTGTTTTTTCTGTATGTGTGTGAGGGAGTATGTGTTTATGTCCAAGTAACTTGCTGCTTGTAGCATGGTAATTTCCCAATTTGGGATTAATAAAGCCTATCTATCGATCTATCTATCTATCGATCTATCGATCTATCTATCTATCGATCTATCGATCTATCTATCGATCTATCTATCTATTGACTGAAAAGTGGTAAAATAGTGCTTAAACCTTTAATAAGTAACAGCAAACATGCTGAGCTGAAGCCCTCGATCATGTTGTTTTGGGGCTTTCTGTGTTTATAAGGAAGTGAAACTAGCTGCTTCAGCGGTTGCTTGAAAAAGGAAACCTGCGAGGTGAATTGCAAGGAGACCACTAAGCTAAATGACTAAACTGTGAATGTGTAGCTGAGCAGACAACAGGGCTGCTCACGGGTTAAAGATGAGCCCGCCGCTGAGAAAAAAAAACAAACCCAAACAGAAACCTTGGTTAGACCTTATGGCAGCGCTACGTTCAGGGCCACCTGAGTCAAGTCTGAGTCAGACTAAAGACCACAGCAAGTCATGTTATTGGCAGGATGCTAACATGGCTGCATGCCTCTTACCCTCGTTTTGGATTGAGAAATTTGTGCCTTTTTTTTTATGATTCACCATTTTTATTTTTCAAACAGCATACAAAGGCCCGAACACTAGCCTGTAACAATTAGTACATCATTATGTCATTTGTTTTACATAGTCGGTTGTTCTTAGCTAAGGTCTTGAGGTGTATGACTCGTAATTGTTGATTTATATTTATATTATCACTGGTCGCTGAAGTCTCTATCCACAAACTATCCACAAGAATAGCATGCTCAGGCTCGCTAACAGCATATCTTCTGACTCTGTGCATGTTTTAAATTAGGAATACCAACTTCGGCCTTCTAAGAGGCAATTTAGAGTCCCTTCGTTTAGATGCAACAGGCTTAAGAACTCTTTCCTTGCTTGCTAAACCCAAATCAGTTTGCTGCCAATTAAGATCTGGATCCGAGGATATCATGAAACGTGTTTCTTTGCCACAGCGGTCGATACGTCTTCATCTTTGTACTACATGTGTAATTGTTGTCTAGCTCTGTGTGTAATTTTATATTCATTTCCGGGAACGCAAAAATGAATTTCGGTGTGAACTGACAATAAAAGTTGTATCGTATTGATCGGAGATTTGCCCCCAACCCTAACATTGTTTGCTGTTTGGTTTCACAGTAACGTTAGCAGTATCTGCGTGCAGAGCAGGCTGAGCACTGCAGTGTGAAGCGGCAGCTGCAGCAGACTAAGATATATACGAGAGCAGACAGCTGTCATGGTGGCTCTGGCATCACCCCACAGGCTGTGATCAAACAGCCTCGCCTCTGTTTACACAGTAAAGTCAGGGAAATGCAATGCTACCTGTCCATATACAGCACAGGACTGTTTTAATGGACATTGACCTTGTTTGAATTGCTTACAGGGGGTCCAGGACCCGTAGGGGGTCCTCATAGTTGAGGGTGCAGGGAGGAATATATATATTCTTTTGAAAGTTTCTTATTTTAAAAATTAAAATAAGTCTGGAAATATACGTTAATATGAATGCAAAATTTGAATAGCAAAGATGAATTGGCCTATTTGTGAAAAAAACTAAATGTACATGTTGGAAGATAAGCTACGTATAGGTAACTATGGTAACCGTACAGTTAAGCTTAAGGCTTCCAGATGTATGTTCAACATTAAAACATGATGCATGAAATATATCCATTTCTTTTCATCCATTCTGCCCCATTTAATAGGCAACTCAATTGTATACAATAGATGCGGTAGGGTCCCTGGGCTAAAAGACGTTGAAGAACCCTGGCTTATTTAATTAACTGATGTTTAATTCAATGCAGGGAGGGGTTGAGACCACGGCTCGGCATTCAAGCAGTTCATCATATCCACGGCCACAGCTGGACCCAATGGAGGGGAAGTGTTTGGATCCACTGCACATCAGAGGCTGTTGTTCAGGTAATCAAAGGTTTTAATACTTATCTATATCCACGACGTTCCACTTCCGGGATTGCTCCGTTGCCACTGGAAATTCCGCCGGATGTCAGTCTTTTCGGCCGAATGTCCGTCCCCTTCCTCTTCCTTTGTGTTGGCGTTCTAATCTCCGGTGAATTTGTGAGGACTCTGGTTAACTGCTCCTCAGATCTCTGCAGGGTAAATCCAGACAGCTAGCTAGACTATCTGTCCAATCTGAGTTTTCTGTTGCACGACTAAAACTACTTTTGAACGTACACATGTTCCACCAAAACAAGTTCCTTCCTGAGACTATTTAGCAGAGGCACCGTGACTCCGTCCGGAGCTTAGCACCGCCCAAGACGATTGTGATTGGTTTAAACAAATGCCAATAAACCAGAGCATGTTTTTCTCCCATCTCAGAATGTTGTGTGGACTCCGCAGCGCTTCGGAGGAAGGTCTGGCATTGCAAGACTATTGTTGAAGTAATTAAAAATGTACCAGGTAACCTGGGGGAGTCAGGCTCGTTGCACAATAACACAATAAGTCAAACATTAAAAACAAAACCCCTCATGACATGGTGGCAATTTATTATTGCAAAACTTAAGAGCCACTAGTAATCATAATGATAACTTTATTTGTATAACACCATTAAAAACCATTAGTTTACAAAGTGCTTTGACAGAAGAAACAAAAGCCCATACAAATCAATACACACACACACACACACACACACACACACACATATATACACACACATATATATACACAAAATTGTAATATTGAAAATAGAAGATGGGGCAACTTTAAAGGACTGAAAACGGACCATTGATGATGAAATGAAACTAAGAGGCAATAGGGTAAAAAGACAATTAAAGGAATACGCCACCGTTTGTTGAAATAGGGCTGAGATAAAATTAAATAAAAAGAGAAACAGCAATGAGATCATAGAAACATCATAGAAACATCAGTCATGCCATCAAGATTAAATAGGATGTTTCACTTCATTGAACTGACCATTTCAGATTGTTTGTCATTTCTCTATTTTTCCTTGTCCGCTACAGTTGGACAACAGGACTACAGTTGTTTTTCTCTTGTGTTTAAATGTAGTTTAAGACTAGTGCAAAATATAACAATTGATGTTTATTCCGTCCTGTAATAACCAAACACAGCTAAGAATCTTCTCCTCACCAGGAAACAAATCCCACAAGAGCTTTTAAATGTCACAAATTACCTTTATTTAACAGTAAATCCTTAATCCTGGGGTTCCTCAGGGAACCGTCCCGGGTCCCCCCGTGGTTTTAATCTGAAGAAAACCTTAAAGGTTTCCTTCAGGGTCTTATACATTTCACAGTGTGCAGGCATGGTAATGTATTTTTAAAACATCTTAAGCACATTACAAGCGTGTTACACACCATTCTGTTTGTATAATCACATTTGGAAACAACATGCGTCATTATCAAGGGAGAGAAATTAACATTTTCATCCACCGGTCACAATGGTTGGTGCTTTCCAAATCTCACCAGCCAAATATGATGAGATTACCAGCATTTAGCTGCAGGCTGGTGGTGTTTTTCTGCGCCACAGATTAGTGTAGCTGCTTTTTATTTTATATATCGATCCATCAACTGATCAGGAAAAGATGAGAGGGACAGAAAAAAAAAATCCTTTTCACAACATTAAGAATGTATTCATTTTCCAGCGCAGCGCTTGTATCATTTACACCCTCACAATGCAGATCGGAGAGCACAGACAGTGTGCTTATAAATAATGGACGTGTATTATTAACCATTAAAAATCAATGAGAGGCGGCGAGCAGTAGTGTAGGTCCACGATGTGGTTAATGATGGATTATGATGATAATTACCGTGAGATGAGAAAGCCGTGGATGCAGCACTACAGAGTGAAGTGTCACTAACCGGACTAATTAAGGAAACAAATCTCATTTCTCCATTTGCATCAACATGTGCGCCCTCCAACAAGTGCTGCTGTCAGACGGAGAGGACGGACTGCATCTGTGAATAAGTAGGATTGTATATTTTATCTACTGCTGATATGAACATATTAGGTACATTATAGGGATGGGCATTCAATTACATTTTCTTAGTCGATCGTCGGGAGAATTAACGATCAAGTATCGATTAATCATTAATATTTTTATATTAAAATTCAGACAAAACAGAGACCCTCGTTTGTTCCAAAATAATAACTTCACCAAAAACATAATAATACTTAGATCTGACAGGTTTTGTCAAAATGTAACTCAAAACTATCCAAGGCACGGACAAAGCTTAATACAAAATAACCAGTAACTCACATACAACTTCTGCACCAGTCTACTGGTTTTTGTTGAAAAAAATAAGCAGGTTGATATGGTCTGGGGTCAGAGTCAGACGCGACCGCTACCTGGTGACCGTCAGTCCAGCCGCCGAAAACACCCGCCGGCCGGGATGCACAGGTACCTCCGCGCTAACTTGGCCAGCCCGGCCCGGGGAACGTTATTCCGTTCTTCGTAGTGAGTTTCTACCAGTCTGGTGATGGTACGTCGTGACTGAATGTGACATGCTGGTTCCAATATCCATCTCAATGAACATTTTCTCTGCTCGTTGTGCATCGCAGCTCCTCCGTGCTAACGCCGAGTTGATGCTAGGTTGAGACTGAGAGCAGGACGCACCGCCACCGACATTAACCAGCGGATGCACTTTGTGGTCCATCATTTGAGTTGTGGCCGCGTTGTACTTATACACGGCGTCGCAGTGTTTGCAGTGAACTACGTCGTTTTTTAAATCAAAATGGTCCCACGTCACACTTCGCCGTGACCTCTTCATGATTACTTTTTAAATCAAAACAGAAACTCGCAGGTAACGGAGCAGCCTACGGCGCCCCCGGGTGGTAAATGTTTAATTGCTGCCACACAGTGACAATTAATTTCATTGCTTCAAGACTCACACTACGCAATCGATCAACGAAATTCTAAATGATCAATTATCGATCGTCGATTAATCATTTCCATTCCTTTTACATTATATTAATGTCTTTTGTGTTCCACGAACCGCGTTTTAAAGCCTTTTATTCTGCTATCAATGAAACACTTAAACATATATAAAATTATTCAGATTTTTTTCAAATTGCATCCTATATTAGCTTTGGCGATCTTGATTGCCGGTATATCATTACTAGTGTTTCTGGTCCATTTTGACTTGTATCTAGTGATTCAAGTGGTGTCATGTATACAATGTCATCATAACTGATAGAAATGATGGCCTAAAACAGACCTAAGAAAATTGGTTCCCGATCCTGATCCCTCAGCGTTTTTTTTTTAGGCCTCCCAGCTGATTTTAAAAAAAGCAGCTGTCTGAGAAGACTTTTCTGCGTTTTGTGGGAAAAATCATACATTTTGTAGGAGCTGGTTTCATGGAGGAGCCTTACAGAACTCCCTGTTATCTCACAGCTGCTCTGAAAACAGTTTTAGATGCTTTGTTTACTTTTTTTGTAAGTCAGGAGTGTCAAATTCAACTTCTCTGAGGGCCACATTGGAAAAAGAGAATCGCATCAAGGGCCAGACGTGTTTTTTTATTGACATGCTAAAAAGTCAAATATACCAAGAATGTCGGGAAAAGTGACGAAAACGTTGAAAAAAGAAACTAGCACCAAAAAAACATTTCATAAACTGATCGTACGTTTTTTTATGTAAAATCTTCAATTGATAAGTAAAAATCGATGTCCCTCGCCTTCCTATCTTTGTGTGTTGCCATTCTCAAACAAAAAACTCTGAGTTAGCGAGCTACACGCTGAAAACGTCATGTTTTGAAGAAAATGTGAACGATGCAACAAGACAGGCCTGGTTGGTTCTTCCGTGGAATCATTGCAAAGATTTACAAAGAATATGTTTACGACATTTCCTCTCTAACTGGGACATTTTGGGAGCGATTGGTGGGATTGCTGTGGACGAAGTACACACAGTGATACACTGGTAAGAGCCAATGAGGTTCAACCATGTATCAGCATTTAAATAGCTCACGTTACTGGATTGTGTCAACAGTCTTCATTTAATACTGTATGTGGCGTTTTCTTTTGCTGGGTGCAAATGTCCCACCAAAACAAGTAGATTTAAGGTATTATTATTATGTAGAATTATTAAGTACTCTCATAGAAGTCGTAGTATTAATATAAACATTTGCTGTGTCTAAAGCTATCTGGCAAAGAGGCAGTAGTGCTGTAGCAGCAGTAATGTTGAGTCTTTTTAAGACAAGAGTATATGTTGCAGTGACTCTGAGCACTTTGTGTCTGCTGCTGCTGCTGGTCGAGTGGGACAACAGGGAGACATTTTGTCCTGGCTGGGATCAATTGCTCCATAGATGACGCCCACCCAGCCAGGCCTCTAAGTGGGCGGCCAGTAGCCCAGCAGGCCGGCCCGGTCCAGCCCCGCCTGGGCCCTCCTCCGGCCCCCGCAGCCTGCAGGGGCCAACACAACAGGAGAGCTGCACTTTACATCTGAAAGCTTTCAGCTGACACTCCAGTGAACTTTAAAGTCACTGAGCTTTCATAGTGTACTTCCTATGTTCCTAATACTTCCTGCTGAAGGAGGGATCACACAAGACCAGTACAGAGAAGCCCCAACTGTATCTGTGTCACGTGGGCTCCGCCACGCCTCTTCAGGAGACTAGCGGCAGGGTGTATTGCTTCCAATAGGAGAAGTGAACGTGAATTATGAGCGATTATTGGACCCATTCTTCACAAGCCACACATCTCCAGAACATTCTGACACTGGAATGGCATTATTCAGACGGACACTTGAGGAGAAAATGAACTTAGTTTGAGACCTGTTTCTGTCTCAGGAACAAACTCTCGCGAGATCTGGCACAACAGGCACAACCAATGGGATCTCAGCGAGAGAAAGAAAGGCATTTTGATTGGACGTGAAACCTCAATTTCTCAAATTCAAATTACAGGCCTTTAATATTCAAACTGAACAACATTTGAGTTTGTTTGTCAAGTTTACATCCAAATGTAATTTTCCCGAGTTTGAGTTTATCCTTCTGCATTTCATGCGTTTTATGTTTATCAGACGCCACAGACGCGTTGTATTGCCACAGTGTCGGTACGCTGAACAGCCAACTCCGTCTGACTGAGCGGGTTGTAGCTGCTGTTGCAGCGGGCCAATCACACGTCGCATTAAGTTGAAGAACACTTGCGTTGATTAACTGCACACAAAAAAACATACAAGTCATTTTGTTTTAGCTCTGAGTACAAAAAGGATCGAAAGGCAGGTATTGTTTGACTGGAGGAGTTTGAATACTACTTAGTACTGGGTTATTTTGGAGTACAGATAATCAGTCCTGCTGATGGATGAAGTCGCGGCGGATCTTTTCCTGACCTTAAACATAGAGATGGCAGATCAGAAAACGGTGGTATGAATCCTGACAGTGACACTTTTAAAACGATTCCGATTCCTAAACCGATTCTTGAAAAACTGAAAAATGACATCAAAGAAAGGCTGTTTTTTTTTAATTTAAAATTATTTCAATTTAACAATATATAAACGTTTTAAATTACTTAAATATATAATAAGTAAACCTAAGTCCCCTCCTTGGCTGTGAAATACAGCCACACTCTCGACCGCTTCGCTTCAGGCATTTCAAATTTGCTAAAAGCTAGCTAGCTAACGACAGACTAGCAGAGCAAGTGTAACATGTTTACTAGCGATCACCTGCAGTGAATGGTTGATATCACGTCCGTTTTGGTGAGCCCAGAGGGAAAATATGGCATTTTAAAAGTAGCCTACATTTGAAGTACAGTGGGATATTTTTACGTCCCTTTCGGAGCGACAGAGGGAAAATATTTCAGTCGACACATTAAGTGGAACCGAAATTTGCGTTCTAATCCGGCCCGATTTCTACCAGTTGCGTAGGATCCGGTTCCATAGTGGAACCGGGTTTCAGTACCCAACCCTATTCTTAAATCAGTTTTTTGAGCTTTCTACGTTCAATAAAAGCAGTCTGTTGTGACGTAGCGTTTTAGCGTCTTTTTTTATGGCCTGCAACTTTAGTGTTTTACGCTGTTATTAAAGTAATTCCTTTGCAGCAGCAGCAGGCAGCTGTTAGAGACTAGCTGGGGAACACGGTGAAGCACTTAGCAGCTAAAGATTCCAGATTCAAAATCCTTTATTAATCCCACAATGGGGAAATTCACACTGTTGCAGCAGCAAGGGATAGGGGGGAAAAGTACAAGACACAGATAAACAAACAACAAATAAATGTAAGTAAAGAGTATAAATAGCAAAATGTATTTACAGTATTGCACAAGTCACATTTTTATTTGTTTGTGTGTGTGTGTTTTGTCCATGTGGTCTACTGGGAGCAGTGCTAAAGAGACAGATATCTCTCTGGTGGAGACCAAAACGGAGGGTGAATTTTGGACACAAGTGGCCAAAATCTGATTTGTAAGAAGACAGAAGAGCAGCTGTGAATCATCAAACACGTGTATATTTATGTGTATGTTTTTTATGTCGCAGTTCAGGCATTTAGCCGAGGCATTCATGCAGAGCTGGCCTCAGTTCTATTACAGTTTAACAGCAAATAGGACTTTAAAATTAGCAATTTAGGCGTTTGCTTGCAGCTGTCTCTCTGATCCAGGGTGACCTCAACTAAACTGGAACATTACAGTGAGCTCCTGGATCACCCACATCACAAACACAACAAACACTGAGCACATTTCATTTTTTTGCCATTCATTCCGCCGCGGTGTCCAGAGCAGAGTGCAGATTAAATTCACTGATCGCCCACCGTTGGGTTGCTCACATTTTACATTTGCATTTTACACCCTTTTTTACCTGGAGGGACTTTCAGTAAGCAGCTCCGCTTCACTTCCCAGATCGCCGACTTGACCAGGAAGCAGCGACTGACAGTGGATTTCTGTGGAAATCATGATTCTGCTGGTGGAGGGGTTTGATGCTGTCGAGTGAAAAAAAAAACAGCAGATCTGAGACACGTTGTAGCAGGGGGAAAAAGGGAAGAGGGATTTGTTTTCACACCTGCAGCGTTGACGGTTCAATTCCTTGATTGGGAGCGTGCCTATGTTCCCACACCCCTATGTTCCCACAGCCCTATGTTCCCACAGCCCTATGTTCCCACAGCCCTATGTTCCCACAGCTCTATGTTCCCACAGCTCTATGTTCCCACAGCTCTATGTTCCCACAGCTCTATGTTCCTACAGCCCTATGTTCCCACAGCTCTATGTTCCTACAGCCCTATGTTCCCACAGCCCTATGTTCCCACAGCCCTATGTTCCCACAGCTCTATGTTCCCACAGCTCTATGTTCCCACAGCTCTATGTTCCTACAGCCCTATGTTCCCACAGCCCTATGTTCCTACAGCCCTATGTTCCTACAGCCCTATGTTCCCACAGCCCTATGTTCCCACAGCTCTATGTTCCCACAGCCCTATGTTCCCACAGCCCTATGTTCCCACTGCCCTATGTTCCCACAGCTCTATGTTCCCACAGCTCTATGTTCCCACAGCTCTATGTTCCCACAGTCCTATGTTCCCACAGCCCTATGTTCCCACAGCTCTATGTTCCCACAGTCCTATGTTCCCACAGCCCTATGTTCTCACAGCCCTATGTTCCTACAGCTCTATGTTCCCACAGCTCTATTTTCCCACAGCTCTATGTTCCCACAGCTCTATGTTCCCACAGTCCTATGTTCCCACAGCCCTATGTTCCTACAGCCCTATGTTCCCACAGCTCTATGTTCCTACAGCCCTATGTTCCCACAGCTCTATGTTCCCACAGCCCTATGTTCCTACAGCCCTATGTTCCCACAGCTCTATGTTCCTACAGCCCTATGTTCCCACAGCCCTATGTTCCCACAGCTCTATGTTCCCACAGCTCTATGTTCCCACAGCTCTATGTTCCTACAGCCCTATGTTCCCACAGCCCTATGTTCCCACAGCTCTATGTTCCCACAGCTCTATGTTCCCACAGCTCTATGTTCCTACAGCCCTATGTTCCCACAGCCCTATGTTCCTACAGCCCTATGTTCCTACAGCCCTATGTTCCCACAGCCCTATGTTCCCACAGCTCTATGTTCCCACAGCCCTATGTTCCCACAGCCCTATGTTCCTACTGCCCTATGTTCCCACAGCTCTATGTTCCCACAGCCCTATGTTCCCACAGCTCTATGTTCCCACAGCTCTATGTTCCCACAGCTCTATGTTCCCACAGCTCTATGTTCCCACAGTCCTATGTTCCCACAGCTCTATTTTCCCACAGCCCTATGTTCCCACAGCCCTATGTTCCCACAGCCCTATGTTCCTACTGCCCTATGTTCCCACAGCTCTATGTTCCCACAGCTCTATGTTCCCACAGCTCTATGTTCCCACAGCCCTATGTTCCCACAGCCCTATGTTCCCATAGCCCTATGTTCCCACAGCCCTATGTTCCCACAGCCCTATGTTCCCACAGCTATATGTTCCCACAGCTCTATGTTCCCACAGCTCTATGTTCCTACAGCCCTATGTTCCCACAGCCCTATGTTCCTACAGCCCTATGTTCCTACAGCCCTATGTTCCCACAGCCCTATGTTCCCACAGCTCTATGTTCCCACAGCCCTATGTTCCCACAGCCCTATGTTCCCACTGCCCTATGTTCCCACAGCTCTATGTTCCCACAGCTCTATGTTCCCACAGCTCTATGTTCCCACAGCTCTATGTTCCCACAGTCCTATGTTCCCACAGCCCTATGTTCCTACAGCTCTATGTTCCCACAGCTCTATTTTCCCACAGCTCTATGTTCCCACAGCTCTATGTTCCCACAGTCCTATGTTCCCACAGCCCTATGTTCCTACAGCCCTATGTTCCCACAGCTCTATGTTCCTACAGCCCTATGTTCCCACAGCTCTATGTTCCCACAGCCCTATGTTCCTACAGCCCTATGTTCCCACAGCTCTATGTTCCTACAGCCCTATGTTCCCACAGCCCTATGTTCCCACAGCTCTATGTTCCCACAGCTCTATGTTCCCACAGCTCTATGTTCCTACAGCCCTATGTTCCCACAGCTCTATGTTCCCACAGCCCTATGTTCCTACAGCCCTATGTTCCCTCAGCCCTATGTTCCTACATCCCTATGTTCCTACAGCCCTATGTTCCCACAGCCCTATGTTCCCACAGCTCTATGTTCCCACAGCCCTATGTTCCCACAGCCCTATGTTCCTACTGCCCTATGTTCCCACAGCTCTATGTTCCCACAGCCCTATGTTCCCACAGCTCTATGTTCCCACAGCTCTATGTTCCCACAGCTCTATGTTCCCACAGCTCTATGTTCCCACAGTCCTATGTTCCCACAGCTCTATGTTCCTACAGCCCTATGTTCCCACAGCCCTATGTTCCCACAGCCCTATGTTCCCACAGCTCTATGTTCCCACTGCCCTATGTTCCCACAGCTCTATGTTCCCACAACTCTATGTTCCCACAGCTCTATGTTCCCACAGCTCTATGTTCCCACAGTCCTATGTTCCCACAGCCCTATGTTCCCACAGCTCTATGTTCCCACAGCTCTATTTTCCCACAGCTCTATGTTCCCACAGCTCTATGTTCCCACAGTCCTATGTTCCCACAGCCCTATGTTCCTACAGCCCTATGTTCCCACAGCTCTATGTTCCTACAGCCCTATGTTCCCACAGCTCTATGTTCCCACAGCCCTATGTTCCTACAGCCCTATGTTCCCACAGCTCTATGTTCCTACAGCCCTATGTTCCCACAGCTCTATGTTCCCACAGCTCTATGTTCCCACAGCTCTATGTTCCCACAGCTCTATGTTCCTACAGCCCTATGTTCCCACAGCTCTATGTTCCCACAGCCCTATGTTCCTACAGCCCTATGTTCCCACAGCTCTATGTTCCCACAGTCCTATGTTCCCACAGCCCTATGTTCCTACAGCTCTATGTTCCCACAGCTCTATTTTCCCACAGCTCTATGTTCCCACAGCTCTATGTTCCCACAGTCCTATGTTCCCACAGCCCTATGTTCCTACAGCCCTATGTTCCCACAGCTCTATGTTCCTACAGCCCTATGTTCCCACAGCTCTATGTTCCCACAGCCCTATGTTCCTACAGCCCTATGTTCCCACAGCTCTATGTTCCTACAGCCCTATGTTCCCACAGCCCTATGTTCCCACAGCTCTATGTTCCCACAGCTCTATGTTCCCACAGCTCTATGTTCCCACAGCTCTATTTTCCCACAGCTCTATGTTCCCACAGCTCTATGTTCCCACAGTCCTATGTTCCCACAGCCCTATGTTCCTACAGCCCTATGTTCCCACAGCTCTATGTTCCTACAGCCCTATGTTCCCACAGCTCTATGTTCCCACAGCCCTATGTTCCTACAGCCCTATGTTCCCACAGCTCTATGTTCCTACAGCCCTATGTTCCCACAGCTCTATGTTCCCACAGCTCTATGTTCCCACAGCTCTATGTTCCCACAGCTCTATGTTCCTACAGCCCTATGTTCCCACAGCTCTATGTTCCCACAGCCCTATGTTCCTACAGCCCTATGTTCCCACAGCTCTATGTTCCCACAGTCCTATGTTCCCACAGCCCTATGTTCCTACAGCTCTATGTTCCCACAGCTCTATTTTCCCACAGCTCTATGTTCCCACAGCTCTATGTTCCCACAGTCCTATGTTCCCACAGCCCTATGTTCCTACAGCCCTATGTTCCCACAGCTCTATGTTCCTACAGCCCTATGTTCCCACAGCTCTATGTTCCCACAGCCCTATGTTCCTACAGCCCTATGTTCCCACAGCTCTATGTTCCTACAGCCCTATGTTCCCACAGCCCTATGTTCCCACAGCTCTATGTTCCCACAGCCCTATGTTCCCACAGCTCTATGTTCCTACAGCCCTATGTTCCCACAGCTCTATGTTCCCACAGCCCTATGTTCCTACAGCCCTATGTTCCCACAGCTCTATGTTCCTACAGCCCTATGTTCCCACAGCCCTATGTTCCCACAGCTCTATGTTCCCACAGCTCTATGTTCCCACAGCTCTATGTTCCTACAGCCCTATGTTCCCACAGCCCTATGTTCCTACATTCCTATGTTCCTACAGCCCTATGTTCCCACAGCCCTATGTTCCCACAGCTCTATGTTCCCACAGCCCTATGTTCCCACAGCCCTATGTTCCTACTGCCCTATGTTCCCACAGCTCTATGTTCCCACAGCCCTATGTTCCCACAGCTCTATGTTCCCACAGCTCTATGTTCCCACAGCTCTATGTTCCCACAGTCCTATGTTCCCACAGCTCTATGTTCCTACAGCCCTATGTTCCCACAGCCCTATGTTCCCACAGCCCTATGTTCCCACAGCTCTATGTTCCCACTGCCCTATGTTCCCACAGCTCTATGTTCCCACAGCTCTATGTTCCCACAGCTCTATGTTCCCACAGTCCTATGTTCCCACAGCCCTATGTTCCTACAGCTCTATGTTCCCACAGCTCTATTTTCCCACAGCTCTATGTTCCCACAGCTCTATGTTCCCACAGTCCTATGTTCCCACAGCCCTATGTTCCTACAGCCCTATGTTCCCACAGCTCTATGTTCCTACAGCCCTATGTTCCCACAGCTCTATGTTCCCACAGCCCTATGTTCCTACAGCCCTATGTTCCCACAGCTCTATGCTCCTACAGCCCTATGTTCCCACAGCCCTATGTTCCCACAGCTCTATGTTCCCACAGCTCTATGTTCCCACAGCTCTATGTTCCTACAGCCCTATGTTCCCACAGCTCTATGTTCCCACAGCCCTATGTTCCTACAGCCCTATGTTCCCACAGCTCTATGTTCCTACAGCCCTATGTTCCCACAGCCCTATGTTCCCACAGCTCTATGTTCCCACAGCTCTATGTTCCCACAGCTCTATGTTCCTACAGCCCTATGTTCCCACAGCCCTATGTTCCTACATCCCTATGTTCCTACAGCCCTATGTTCCCACAGCCCTATGTTCCCACAGCTCTATGTTCCCACAGCCCTATGTTCCCACAGCCCTATGTTCCTACTGCCCTATGTTCCCACAGCTCTATGTTCCCACAGCCCTATGTTCCCACAGCTCTATGTTCCCACAGCTCTATGTTCCCACAGCTCTATGTTCCCACAGTCCTATGTTCCCACAGCTCTATGTTCCTACAGCCCTATGTTCCCACAGCCCTATGTTCCCACAGCCCTATGTTCCCACAGCTCTATGTTCCCACAGCTCTATGTTCCCACAGCTCTATGTTCCCACAGCCCTATGTTCCCACAGCCCTATGTTCCCATAGCCCAATGTTCCCACAGTCCTATGTTCCCACAGCCCTATGTTCCCACAGCCCTATGTTCCCATAGCCCAATGTTCCCACAGTCCTATGTTCCCACAGCCCTATGTTCCCACAGCCCAATGTTCCCACAGCCCTATGTTCCCACAGCTCTATGTTCCCACAGTCCTATGTTCCCACAGCCCTATGTTCCCACAGCTCTATGTTCCCACAGTCCTATGTTCCCACAGCCCTATGTTCTCACAGCCCTATGTTCCCACAGCTCTATGTTCCCACAGTCCTATGTTCCCACAGCCCTATGGTCCCACATTTCTAAGATTTTTCTTCAAAATTAGGCCCTATGTTCCCACATTTCCTTTTTCATAAATTTGTATCAGATTTTATCCCCCTTTCTCCCAATTTGGTAGCAAATTACACCCGACCTATTACCCAGTAGCAATGGACTACAGATAGCAATGAGCTTTTAGCTACATCTGGTGCACCCATCTCTTTGTTTATTGCAAACATTTAACGTAAGTGTAGTAGTAACCCCTAACCTCCCAAAATAATGTTCTGGGAGGATAGGGCTTAAATAGAAGGGAAATGTAGGAACACAAGACATCATTTTGAAAATGTCCTAGAAATGTGGGAACATAGGGCCTAAGTTTGGAAGAAAATCTTAGAAATGTGGGAACTGTGGGAACATAGCCACCCCCCTCCCCCCCCAAAAAAAAGAAAACACAAATAAATAATTTGTGCAAAGAATTGTCACGTTTCCAGTCAGCTCTTGTGCCGCTCTATGCAGGCAGTAACCTCCACACGGACGATATCTGATATTTAATTAAAGGCTAGTAAATCTTTATCCCCTCCGTGGGTTTCGGCCCTGATGTCTCTGCATTCCGTCTCGTCAGTGTGTATATTAGTTGTCAGCCTGTCTGCATTAATGTCGCCGAGGCAAAAATTCCCAGTGCATTCATTGTACCCTGCGATTTAAAGCGACGGCGGTTGTGATGTGCTGCAAGGACGTGGGCAGGGCGATGTGGGTACTTGTGCGTGAGGAGCCCTAAGTTGCAGAGGTTTTTTTTTCTTCTAATTGAGTCAGGGACTTATGCTGGCAAGGTAGGCGTGTGAGTGTGGGGGGGGGGGGGGGGGGGGGGGGGGGGGTGAAGGAGACTAATCCCAAGCTGCTGTTGTTTTTTCCGTGCCTGCTGGCTCGAGATCAAAAACTTAACGGCAATAATCATGCAAAAAATGTGTGGCTTCACTTCAAAGCCTGCCACAACTTTTGCTCACACCCTTGTAGCTCACATTGTTTCATAATTTCTATCACTTCTCTTCTCCTTCTTCTCCTGCATGGGATCTCCCCCCCCCACACACACTCACACCACCACCACCACCACCACCTCTTTGGTGTTCATCTTTTGTCACATCTTAGCACATTTAAGCTGGGGAGTTTTGAAGGCAATCTGATCGTCACTCGTGACCTTTCTGCGCTAATTAATACACTTTAGACGCAGATTAATCACACCTTCAGATAAGCTCGAGGCTGTGTTGTCACGCACCACATCCAAGGCCCGGCTGGTTTCTCTCTGACTGCAGTGTGTGTGGTCGTGGCGGAGGGAGCGTCTGCCTCCGCCTGAGATAGCAGACATGTCAGACGTCAGCAGCACTCTCAGGGCGAGGATGGCGTGGGCGGCGAGGGGTCGCTGAGGCCCCGTACGTGGCCCAAAGCCGGCAAATCCCCTCCACGGCCAGCCCACGGCCTGTCAGCGGGGAGCCACAGGGCTTCCCACTTGAAGCCTTGAAAGGTGCAACGCGGCAGCATTGTTAAGACCAGTTAAAAAAGAAAAACTCCATCACATTAATGACGCCTGGCACATTCGTTTTCTGAAACCCACTGCTTTCAATGCACAGCAAATTATGCACATTTGTACTCAAAGTGACTTTTTATCTAATTTGTGGGGGGGGGAACCTTGAATGAATGCAAATCATTTATAGTTAAAGGGTAACTACCGTTTCTTTTCAACCTGAACCCTATGTTCCTGTGTTTGTGTGTCTGAGTGACTGATGGGAACAACAATCTTTGACATTGATCCTGTAAAGAGAGATCGCAGCAAAACAAGCTACGATGTAAGTTATTGGTCGATTGCGCATCTTCAATTCACGTCCACAAAAGTGCTTGTTTTGCCGCTGACAGACTCAGATTATTATTCTAAATGTCTGACAACATTATGGATTTCTAAGGAGGTCGACCTTTCTGTTAAAGAGTAAGATACTTCTTTTAAACATCAAAACATCCGCAAAATTGCTTTTGTTAAAGGCGCTCTAAGCGATGTCACGCATTTTTTAGGCTATAACATTTTTTGTCACTATCTGCTAGCTGCCTGTCCCCTGAACACACTGTAAAAAAACGCGGTCTCTGTAGACGGCCCAAGGTCTACAATCAGCAACAAAACCAAACTGCGCCAACCTGCACCACCAAACATAACAGAGTTCCAGCCAATAACCGACAAGAAGGAGCTGGTTGAGCCATCACCGCAGCAGCGTTAGCTCGTAGGCTACTTCCACAAAACATGGCTGTTTCAGGAAGCACGGAAGGGAGGGGGGGGGGGAGGAGGAGGGAGGGGCGAGCTAGCCTCCGTTTTCTTTGACAATACTTCGAACGTCAACAAGAAGTACCATCACCCAACACTGCTTAGAGCACCTTTAAGCCACCAGACTCCATGTAAATAAACAGTACTTTTAGCATTGTAAAATACACTTCATTTAAAGTCAACAGCAACAAAATAAAACTATGCAAAGACGTTTTGGGTCGTCTTTTCACTTTCCCAACCATCACTACTCTGGTTTTGGTTGAAATAAACACATAGTTTACAGATTTACGTGTGAAAATATGTTGGCTCTGTATATATATATATATATATATATATAAAAATAACTTTCTTGTGTCCACGTTTTTCAGACCGTTTCTTCCCCGAGGCGATTTTAATTTTTTCGACTTTAGGTTGTACAGTCGCTGAGTGTGAAGGCAGCGGATTTCAACGCTGGCACATTTGCAGGCAGCACGGCTCCTATAGCTGTTTCTGCAGCAAAGTTTTCACACACACAAACACACTGCAGGAACACTGCAGTCTCTATCTGTATGTCACATAACCTCCGCCTACGCTCACTACGCCCACACACATCCTTGCCCAAAACGCCCACGCGAGTGTAATCTGTGTGCAAAGACACACACACACACACACACACACACATCGCCCCTATACACACTAACCACCCACGCAGGCACACACGTGTTCAGTCAGACATAAGCCGCTCATACCATCCCACACTTTCTCAACAGACACAAAGTAAGACTCTGCTAACCAGGGAGGCTGGGCAAACACACCAGCTTTTATTCACACACACACACACACACACACACACACACACACACACACACACACACACCGTAAAACTCCAAATAAAAAAACTGCTTCAATTACTTTTTAACCAGATATTTTGATTTCACAACATTATTTTAAATTTTTTTTTGTTGTTGTTCTTCCTCACATCCACCGCCTGTCTAAAATGTGTCTGCCACAGCCACAACACCGGGGCGGGGACGACGAAACACCAAAAACTCCAGAGAGTTTTTCTTCTTCTTTTTTTTTTCACATTTTTATATCACTCCTGCTTTTTGGGCATCCCAGTCATCCTGTAACCCATATTCCCTCCAAATGAAAAGGGACACTCCATGACAAGCACTACCACCGCCTGGAGACTGAATCATGCCGCTCTGTTGTTCCTCCTCTCTCTCTCTCTCTCTCTCTCTCTCTGTCTCTCTCTCTCTGTATTTCTCTCTCTCTGTATTTCTCTCTCTCTCTCTTTCTTTCTCTATTTTTCTTCTCCCCCTCCAAAAGAGGAACTTGGATGAAAAGAAGTGCTTTTTTAGAAATCGCAAAGTGTTGAGGATGTGGGTTGGTGGGAAGAGAGGGGAGGGGAGGGGAGGGGAGGGGAGGGGAGGGGGGAGATGGAGGGGAGGGAGAAGGGGAGCAGAGCAGCGTGGGTGCTCTGACAGGGCGAAGGGGCTGACAGGCCCAGGCGTGGGCGTGTCATTGAAATGTGTTTCTACTCCGGAGGGGGGAGGAGGGGGGAGAAGAAGGGAGAGGAGGAAAAAAAAAAAAAGTTGCGGGGAGACAAGAAAAATGAGAAGAAGAGAGATAGAAAGAGACGCTAGAAATTAAAAGAACAGGCGTCTCGTGAAAAGTGAAATATGAAGCGGCTCCTTGCCAAATGAGATACAGCACATCTCCACCGTTTGGAAGGTTTCTGAGGGGAGGTAAAGGGGGGGGGGCAGAGAGAGAGAGAGAGAGAGAGAAAAGAAGAAGTGACGCCTACTCTTTGGGAAATGATTGACAGGACGACTTGAAAGCAGATTGCTGCTGTCGTGTGAAAACCTTGTACCTCTTTTTTTATGGTTTTAGGACGAAATTGAAGGGAGTTTTTTTTGGGCGGGGGGGGGGGGGGGGGGGGGGGGACATTTGAAATACCGGTTCAGATGATCTCAAAATGATCTGCTTTTTTTTTTTTTTTTTGCAGAGCTAAGACTTTGCGTAGCAGAGAAGGGTGTTATCGGCAGTGGTGGAATGTAACTAAGTTAATGTACTCCAGTTACTGTGCTTCAGTCCAAATGTTGAGGTACTTGTACTTTACTTGAGTCTTTTTCTTTTCATGCCACTTCCTACTTCTACTCCGCTACATTTCAGAGAGAAATATTGTACTTTTTACTCCACTACATTCATCTGTTACAGCTTTAGTTACTAGTTACTTTACACGTTAAGATTCCTGCACACAAAACACATGTAGTTTATAAAATCTGATGTTTTATTCTAAAGTAAACTAGCCAACAATATAACGACTACAAGTCCAGCTGAGATGATCAGACTGGTTGATCCTTTACACTTTCTACAATGTTTTAATACTTTAACTACATTATACTGATGATACTTACACACTTTTACTGAAGTAACATTTTCAAGGCAGGACTTTTACTTTTACAGTGTGGTATGAGTACTTTTACTGCAGTAAAGGATCTGAATACTTCCTCCACCGCTGGTTGTGGGTAACACCCACAAACATCTCGACCACACGTAGAGCAGACGTGTGTGTCATGAAAGAGTTTATTTCAGCACAGTTCTGCCACTGAAACAGAATGTCTTTTCACGGCACTTCGTCTCGCCGTCGGCCATCTTGTCGTCGTCCCGTCCGTCGCGACACAATTCTCGCTCCCGTCGCGTCACAAAAGCCACGCCTGGTCGGGTAGCTTTGGCGTTTGTTACTGATGCCAAAAAGTCTCCTTTAGCGTCATATCTAGACGCGCTTGGTCGGGACTCTCGGCGTCACTTTTTGGCGCTCCGGGGTCAGGACGTACGTCTAACTGACACGCGGCACAAGAACGGGACAGTTAGGGTTAGGGAAAGATGGTAGGTGGGGTTACAAAATGTACGTTTCAGTGACACGCGACGCGAACCCCGGTCTCCTGGGGGAAAGTCCTGTGTTGTTTGACCTATTCACCCCCCCAACCAGCCTCCATACGCAGATTTTCAGTCTTTCATACTCTCCACCGTTCACTCTTAATACTACGTCATCTTCCAGCGCTGCGTTGGAGCTGCTGCTCCCCACCCACCGATGATCCTTCCCTAAACCTAACTGTCCCGTTCTTGTGCCGCGTGTCAGCTAGACGTACGTCCCGACCCGGAGCGCCCAAAGGGACGTCAAGAGTCCCGACGCTTAAAGGACACTTTTAGCGTGAATAACAAACGCAACAGTCCGTATTTCGCGCGATGGGAGAGTGAGAACGTGCCGGCCGTTCCATACAGACGCCAAAGAGTGATTTTTGCGTCGGTATCTGACGCTGAGAGGCACTGACCAAGCGGCGGTCCTTTTACGACGTTGGTAGCGAGTCCACTCACGGCAGTACATGGAAATTCTTTCACGTTTGTGTCACGCAAGTAGTGGTTTGATTTCTATCCAGATTTAGTGCAAATTTGAACCAAATCCGCTTGAGAACGTGTCAACGAATGCGCACGTCCGTCCACTCCGCATGCTGACATTAGCGAATTAGCAGTACACACAAAGTACAGCTAGGTTGACGGGAATGAACACATTAAAAAAGGTTAACCCGATGGCTTCGCTACATGAAAAGTCATCTGGCTGGATCACCAAAGTGGTTACAGTTCAGTCCTTTCAGGCAGAAAAGGTGAGTCCATTTTAGCCCAACTTCACAGCTTTGCCTGATAAACTTGCGGTGGCTTTAGTCTTCTGCAAAAGCAATCATGTCAATAAAACCCTTCCATGAAGGGAAGAGGCTTTAAAGAGACAGGGCAGTGGCGTGACATTAGGTAAAGTGGGACTTGTGGGAACAGGCAGCCTGGGTGTCGACCTACCTCGCAGCGTGGGTGGACATCCTATTTCCTGCTGGCGCTCTCGCTTTAATTTGTTCTTGTTTGGTTGTTGGTAGATATTGAGTGCAGTATGTGTGTGTGTGTGTGTGTGTGAGTGTGTGTATGTGTGTGTGTGTGTGTGTGTGAAGGTGAGGGAGGAGGGAAGTGGGTGAGGAGGCAGGTCATAAGAGAGAGATATGGAGCTGATATTCCTTCTTCTCTCCGTTTCTTTCAGAATCTAATTTGATCCCCGTCTGCTCAGAGGCTGATCCATGGGAACGCCTTTAGAAGGTCATATCTGCATAATAACACACACACACACACACACACACACACACACACACACACACACACACACACACACACACACACACACACACACACACACTGCCAGCCAGACGTGGATTTAGAGGTTGAATGTGGGCGGCCTGGAATCCTCCCTGCCTACCTGCGTTATCATGAAACTATGTTCTTGACTTTCAGAAACACGAAGTGTGACGGAAATTATCTCAACTCAGGCTTCCCTTATCAACTGTTTCCTGAGCTTTCGACCTCGTGACATGAGCTGCTGTACTATGGAAACTGGATTCTCATGCAAACACAGCTCCTGTAGAAACACATCTGGACAGATCTTTGTACGAAAAACCGCTTCCTCAACATTCTGAAAACACCTCCTTTGAATTTTGAAAGATTTGTTACGCATATGTGTCATGTCCAAACGTACACAAAATAAAGGCCTCTTGGAGCCAAACCCTAAACCCATCAGAACGTCGGCTTTATTAAAATGAATGTGCAAGTTGTGGAGGATTTTGACCATTTGCAGTCTACTGTAATGAACTCATGCTCCAGATTTAACCCAGTCGACTTGCCAAAGCTATATTACAAGCTACGCGTGTGTGGGCGCGGCAAGGTGTTCAGATTTCGGTGTCATTTTCATTACTATGGATCATAAAGCATATACAATAATGGCAATTTCCATTAAACCCCAAGTGTCAGTTTAGTAAGAAATCCAATATGCAAGTTGCTCTTTAAAGCATGAAAGTTCATTCCTTCGTTCATTCGATGGCACCGTACGGTACGTATGAAACTACAGCCAGCAGCTGCTTAGCTTAGCTTAGCTTAGCTTAGCTTAGCACAAAGACTGAAAACAGCTAGCCTGACTCAATCTACACAATCTTCCCACGGGCTCCCCTGAATGTTTTTATCATGTTTTAACCTTGTTTGGTTTATATTCATACAGAAGCTGAAGTTGTGTCAGGCCATGCTTGCTGCTTCCCTATAGGTTTCCAGTCTTTGTGCTAAGCTAAGCTAACCCGCAGCTGGCGGCGGCATCGCATTCATCGTACAGACATGACATTGGTATTGATCTACTCATCCAGCTCTCAGCCAAACGGTGAGTAAGTGTATTTCCCATAACGTTGAACTATTTCTTTAAAGTGTTTAATATCACGTAGTATCTGTAGTATTCTTATAGTTGCCATAAAAGGATTTATGTGACTTTATAAGTCACCTTAGTGTCACTTTTGGTTATTTTTTTTACACCCTATTCTGTAATAACCCTGCGTGTTATACCGAGATAAACATGTGCCAAAAAACAAACAAACAAACAAACAAACAAATATTTTGTCTATCGGGGAGTTTCTGTAGGATTTTATATTCTGGCATAATCTGCAGTTTTGCTTTGATATTTGTTTTAGTTTCCTTCTGAAATTAATTAGAGGATCTGAAAAGCAACCAGTCCCACCCCGTCCACCCACACACACACACACACACACACACACACGCACACACACACACACAGTACAAATACTAGTTTTCTCATCATTTGGGCTTTTTGAAGACATAAAAGGAGCTGCAGCGTTGAGTGTAAATTGTTTTATTTCATATTTTGGCTGCTGTGTTCGGGGTGCGATGGTGGAGGAGGTGGGAGGGCAGGGTTTTTGGGAGGTGGTGGTTGGGGGGGGTGGGGGCTGGCTGGCCTAATTCCCCAAAATAGCTTATTGACAATGAATCAGGCAGTGAAAGTGATCGCGTGGAGATTTGATTCGAGAGCTGAGGGCTTTAACTTACATGCAAATATTAAAGTTACTACGCAATATCTTTTTTTTTTTTTCTTCTTCCAGTTACTCCGCAGTTCGTTCGTTCATTCATTCAGAACACAAAGACAAAATAAGAGTTCACCTGCACCTTGTTTTTTTATTGTTAGGAGCCGAAATGGCCATCAAAATCCCATTAATTGTACAGCCCTGTTCTTCAGTAGTGCACATAATGATAAACACTTAACAGGTTAATGAGAGAAACAGACACACACACGCACACACACACACGCACACACACACACACACACTGCACATAGGGCTTCCTGCTACCCACTTCCCTGTGTTAGAAACCATTTGCATGCCCCGTCACACTGCTGAAATCTGAATTGAACATTTGCATGCTTCCATGTCTCATTGACGCACTTGTGTGGCACTCACCTTCACTCACATGTCTCCAACCTACTCGTATAGGTATCAGTCTGTGACGTACTGACACACAAAGAAGATCATGAGATGCAGTTGAAAGGCCTGGGAAGCCGATAAGTAGATTTTTGAGCTCATCGCATGTTAGGGACGCAACGGTACACTCAACAACACGGTTCGACGCGATTCACAGAGCGCTAGACAAATGACCAAATATTCCTTTAACTGTAATTGTACTTTATCTTAAATGATAAAAATAAGATAAAATGCTTCAAAAAAGTGGGGAAAAAAAACAAGAAAAACTTCCCAAAAAAAATCGACAGACATCAGAAAAAGTGTCGAAAAAGACAACCGAAACATTGAGAGGAAAAAAAAGAAGAAAGGTTTTCATTTGTGAGCCAGAATGACAAAAAGCTGCGTGGTCGTCGGGACGACAACACGAGGGTTAACAGCCGTCTAAACTCAACCGCCACCGCCGGCGAAGGGGCCGTCATCGCAGAGCTCGTAGTCTCGTGACCAGCCGGCGGTCGCCTAGTAGCGTAGGCAGGGGCGACAGACTGGGGGGGGGGGGGGGGGGGGGGTCTGACCTCATGCTAGAATGACCAGCTGTGGATGCGGGGAGGGGCCCGTAGAGAATGCCTTTCTACAGGACCCAGAATGCTGTGCTACGCCCCTGATCGTAGGATATCATACGAGTTGGTGTGCTTTCATTTTTTGCATGAACCAATATAAGAATGCGTTACATTTATTTTTATTTTTGTGGCTAACGTCACGTTTTCTCACAGTCTCTGTTGTCTTTTCGGTTTGTTCATATTCGATCTCTACTTAACTCACACTTGTAAATGTTGTGACTGTGCTGAAAATCCCAGAAAAAGTCAAGCTGAAACTCGGTTTAAAGACTTTATTATAAAGAACAGTTTGTCAACCCCCAGTGCAGGACGTTGAACTGCACAGCGATCATTTCTGTTATGATCGGTTCTGACAATATTTACAGTTCAGGGAGATGAAACTGATGAGATATTCTGCACCATATTAATTTAGTTTGAGAACATGAAGTGTGCAAAGTGCCGTGTCTCTCTGAGTCTCTGTGGGTGTCGAACCTGCCTGTGTTTGGTATTCCGTGCAGAAAGCCTCCCACGCCCGTGTGTCCGCCCACGCGCGGATTTGCGTCACGCAGGGAGCAGCGTGGGCGAGGAGAGAGAGAGAGAGAGAGAGAGAGAGAGAGAGAGAGAGAGAGAGAGAGAGAGAGAGAGAGAGAGAGAGAGGGAGGCTCTGTGGCAACCGCGCGGAATATCCCACTGTAATCTGCTGCCCGGCGTGAAGCTGCCCGCGGTTAGAACGCGACAGAGACAGGAAACGCTGTCAAAATAAAAGCATCTGAAAATAACAGGTTTATTATAGAGGGAAAAGTCTCACATTCGAGTGAAAGTACAACCGTAGCCTCTTAACAGTACTTAAAGTATTAAAGTAAATATACTTGCTGGACACAGTAATTGGAATAGGCCATCAATACTGCCGCTTAATTGTTTTTATTTTCTTTTACCAAAGTAGGGTATGACGTCTTCCTACTCTTATTTTTAAATATATGTATGCTGAGGATTTTGTCTGTTTGTTTTCCTTGCCTGTACTCAAATGTACATTTTTTTTAACATGTTCAAAATAAACTAAAAAAATAAGAAATAAAATAAAATTCCGTACCCAGAAAATTGACAAAATGAAGCACCTCAAAATTGCACTTAAGAACAGTACTTTAGTAAATGTGGAGTCATTCTTCCCCCTGAGTTATTGCTACTTTTACTTAAAAGATGTGAATACTTCTTCCACAACTTGTTATACATCATGAAATAAAATATCAAACTTCGGTACAAATACATTTTGTATTTCATGGGGGGTGGGGGGAATGGGAGATTGTGATATGTATTTGAGTATATTTGTTGTTGTATATTCTATATATTTTTATTCTGGGGATATAATCTTTTGCATAAACTTTTCTTTTTTTATTTTGTTATATATACATACATACATATATACTATGTATGTAGGTTGTACTTTTTATTCTACGCTTGTATATACATGTACATTCTATGTACAATTTGTGTATATATATATATATATATATATATATATATATATATATATATATATACTTTTCTTTCTTCGGTAGTTCTGGCATTCATGCTATCTTATTTTATCTTATTTATCATTTCTCGTATACTTGTACTTTCAGTATGTGTGTGAGTAATTATGTGTGTATGTCCTTGTACCTTGCTGCCGTAAAAGGGAAATTAACAAAATCTATCTATCTATCTATCTATCTATCTATCTATCTATCTATCTATCTATTTTATCTAATCTAATTTAATTAAATCTATCTATCGCTCATCGGCAGTGCTTTTATTTTGTCACGCTAGCCGGAAGTGCGTGTGTGTACGTGTAAGTGCGTGTGAGTGCGTGTGGGGTTTGACGGTGTTGAACAGTGCAGGGGAGTGGAGAGACGCTGGGAGAGATCTCAAAACACTCACACACACTCACACTCACTCACACGCACGGAGGAAAAGGACGCACCTAAAGACGCACGAAGGGCTTTCTTTTCACTGATATTCTCTCTCTCTGTCTCTCTCTCTGTCTCTCTGTCTCTCTCTCTGTCTCTCTGTCTCTCTCTCAACGGCAGGAGAAAGTTTCCAGAAAGAGAGGAAGAGGAGAGGACTGTCGCTCGGTTGGAGCACGCAAAAGACAAGCACGCGCTCTTTTTGACTCTTGTCCTGGAAATAATTTTTCAATTTCTTCCCTTTTTTTTTTTTTTTTTTAGATCATTTTTTTTTAATGTTACGCGCCTCTCTGTCCTGGGGGGGATTCCGTCCGTGCGGGCTCTCCTTTTCTGCGCGCATCCACAGCCAGCCTCTGTGTTGATCAACAGTGACGACAAGAAGACGGAGAACCGGACCGAACGGGGCCCAACAACTCACCAGGTAGGCACGAGAACGCCTCTAATCCTCACTTTGCTTTTTTATTATTATTATTATTATTATTATTATCCTTAATTCATTTTTTTATATTGTGCAAAAACATAGCAAAGACAGCGCCACATAACTGCCAGTTATCATAGGAATATTGTAGAATATGCATTACATTAGGTAGACTTTGGGAAATAGCAGCAGCAAAATAGAAGGCACACAGCACACATACAGCTTATACAAGACATCATAAAGAGGATCGACTATCTGACTAATCAACTATTCAAACACAGACAGAGGAAAGAATGTACTAAACGTATATACAAGTGGCAAATACAAATGTACAACTAGCCTTACTTAAATAGTATTCATATGGGATGTCTGTAAAACTCTGTGTAGGAACATTACATTGCAAGATTACCGAGCACCACAGGCTCCACATGCTTTAAGTCTCTATTGGAAAACTGAGAGGTGAAAATCCACCTTATGTGGAATGCTACAGGATACTAAAGGGCCAAGTTATCACAGGGATATTGTAGGAATTAAGATGCGAATAGCTTGTGTGTCACTTCCGTTATTTGTTTAAGCTGCTGTGTAGGGCATTTATTTTTTATTTTTTTTATTAACACTCGATAATTGCACTACATGTGATGTTAAGATGATTCGCAGGGACACGTGTGTGAAGTCAGGGGGACGCCGGTGGTCGCGACGTTACTGTTCCACACCCTCAGTCACAATAAATCACCAGTCATAGTGAAATCAAAGTATGCCTCACCTTCAGAAAAAGCCCTGGTCTGCTGCGTGGCACTTCACCTGGAAAACTACACATCAGCTTGTGCGTGCGCGTGTGTGTGTGTGTGTGTGTGTGTGTGTGTGTGTGTGTGTGTGTGTGTGTGTGTGTGTGTGTGTGTGTGTGTGTGTGTGTGTGTGAGCACCATTGTGCCCAGCGCACGCCTCACTTCTCTAGGTGAAAAGCTGAAAAGCCAAACTCGCCAAACTCGCTTTTTGTGAAGCGGGACTCAATTAGAGCCTGCCATTCACAGCCGCCTACTACACACACACACACACACACGCACGCACGCACGCACACACACACACACACACACGCACGCACGTCTGCTGTGATTAAAAAAAAAACTAGATATGAGTGCTGAGAGCGTTTGTGCAGACGACCGTTGAAAGCTATTTTCTCTACGTTTCATCCGTTGGGTCGTTGTCAAGATGGTCGATGAATCTGCAGGTTCGACAGCGTGGCGGTGCTGCGGGATTACTTTATTCTCCAGGCACACGTTTGTGTCTCGGACACACGCGCGCAGGAGTTCACACACTGCAGCCAAATATAGTTATTCAATTCACACGTTTGTGCTTTGCCGTGGAAAAACCAGCAGAAAACACCTTTTACAGTATGACAAGAGGGGCAGCCTCTGGGAGCTGCTTTGCTGTATTTAGGGCTGCATCTAACGGCTCATTTCATTGTGTTGTCTATAAATGAATTGTTGATGTTGAATTCTATTCTGAAAGAGCCCAAGGTGAAACCTTTATCTGTCTCACTGTATGCTGACCAACAGTCCAAAACACAAATATATTCAATTTACTATAATTGATGTCAAAGAAAAGCATCAAATCCTAATTTCTAGCCCTTGTGTTGTCCTCAGGTCACCCCGTTTTCAAAGATTTTTTATATCAAAAATAATAGGTTCTTTCACCCAAAATTGCCCAAAAATAATGGTGGTTCCACACAACGTTCTTCAGGTAAAATGAATGAATTTTATAGCATTTGAAAAAAAAAGAATTTTAAATGGCTTCATAACAGTATCCTGACTAAACTTTGACATTTTCCCGTCTGTGTTCCACTCATCGTCCTCTAATCGTAACTATTAGGCAACATAATTCATAACTTCAAAACAATTAGGTATAATTTCACATAAATGAGGTTTGTTGACCAATGTATTATTACACCAACACAGGTTGGCGTTAGCGGCGCATAGAAGTGACCAAATCGTTTTCAAAAAGCGTCAAAAAGCATCGAAAAAAGTGCAAAAGAAAGATCATTTTACTTTTTTTTTTACCCGGAATGACAACAAGTTCATGGCCGACGGGAAGAAAACACGAGGCTTAAGAAGCCAGAATCAGAGAATATTCAGCATTTCTGCTTGATGAATGACTAAAACGATGAACCTGGTGAACACTAGTTTTAGCTCCAGTTGCGTTTGAACTGCAGCATAATGGCTCCGATAAGTAAAATCTACGTCAGACTTTACAATATCAGTTTCAGGGCATGTTAGGTTGTGCGATAAATGCCTGGTCAATCTAGTCAGTAACTTCCTCCTCTTACAACTTTTTAAGAATCGAGGCGGCAATCCCGGCGTCTTCGCGCGGCGATTGGCGCACCGTCACGGTGTCACTGAAACGTTCATTTAGTAACCCCACCCACCATCTTTCCCTAAACCTAACCGTCCCGTTCCTGTGCCGCATGTCAGCTAAACGTACGTCCCGACGCGGAGACTTTTTTGCATCAGTAACAAACGCCAAAGTTACCCGACCAGGCGTGGCTTTTGTGACGCGTTGCGATGGACGGGACGACGACAAGATGGGCGACGGCGAGATGAAGTGCCGTGAAAAGACATTTGGTTTCAGCGCCGTTAGAAGAACCACCGTGGCAGAACCCAGCGCGTAAAGAAGTGACACCACATGGCGTTTTTCCATTGCTAGTACCGGCTCGGCTCGGCTCGGCCGTGTTTGCCCGTGCTCCTGTTTCCATTGCAGATTAGTACCGCCTCTCGTGGCTGGTCGTCACAGTGGCGCCGCAGGACACTGCCGTGACCTAACGTGACACACACACACAGACCGTGGAAGGTGTGTTGTTGTTGCCAGAAGACACATTTAGTTTCAAATGAAGCTTGAGGCAACAACAAAAAACACAGCTGGCGAAGTTAGCAGGTACCACGGACCTTTTATCATAATGGCAAACCAAAAAAGGCGAGTAGAGGCGAGGCGAGTCGAGCAGGTACCATGTGATGGAAAAACGCCAAAAGGTCCCGACCAAGTGCGTCTAAATATGACGCCAAAGGAGACTTTTTCTGTCAGTAACAAACGCCAAAGGCACCTGACCAAGCGTCGCTTTTTGGCACGACGGGAGTGAGAATGTTTTGTCTTTTAACGGGAAATGTTCAGCGTCAATTTCCTCCACTTAAAGTGCTTTTTTTTGCCACTGACAGGCTTAAATTAATATTCTAAGTGTCTGATAACATTATGGGATGGATCCCTACAGAGATAGACCTTTAAAACCTCTTTGAGACCTTTCTGTTTAACCAGAAACAGCTCTGAGGTCGCTAGCTCTAAACACACCAGACTCCATTTAAAAAAACAATACTTTTAGCGTGTACAGAGCCAACATATCTTCACATGTAAATCTGTAAACTATGTGTTTATTTCAACCAGAACTAGAGTTGTGATGGTTGGAAAAGTGGAAAGAAGACCCAAAACGGCTTTTCATAGATTTATTTTTTTTCTGTCGACTTTGAATAAAGTGTATTTTACGATGCTAAAATCACTGTTTATTTACATGGAGTCTGGTGGGTTTAGCGAACGCTATTATTTTTAAATAAAGGATTTTACTCTTTAACAGAAAGGTAGTCCTCCTTAGAAATCATAATATTTTCAGACACTAAGAATAATAATCTGAGTCTGTCAGCGGCAAAACGAGCACTTTAGTGAAGGTAACTACAAGCTGGACAATAGTCCTGTTAACTCACATCGTAGCTTGTTTCATCGCTGCCGACTGCAGCGATCTCGCTTAATAATAAAAAAGTTGTTCTCCGGTAAAACAATGAGCGATTTTAACCGGCGCAATAAACACATCGCAAAAGGAAACGACATATCGTGATAGAAGTAAATATCAGCAGTAAACTGCACTTTAAAATGTACCTGTCATTCGTATTTGTCTTTTGAGTTACATTTTGAATGATGTAATGTATGTAATGTACTTTGTTACATCACAACACTGGGCCCCAGCTACAAGCTGCGATATTTTTAGCGCCGATAAATAAGGTGGAAAAAGTGCAGCGAAGGATTTTGATGTTGCAGCGTCCATGTTTCGTCGTCAGCCGTCTGTCTGGCTTTATTTACCTTGAGCACCCATGTGGAAAACTCAAACTCACAACCTTCGTTTGAAGACGGTACATGAAGTCGGTCAGGATCACAGAAGCAGCTGTTCTTGCACTCAGTTTCTGTTTTGGAGTGCAGATTTGGTTGATCTGAGTCTGCAGTTTGGAGCTGAAAGGAGCAAAAAGAAATGGATCGCTAAAAAAAAAAAATAAAATCGACATCTTTACTGTGTTCCGGGTGTGTTTACAGGTCTGCTGAGTCACGCATTCATTTCCTTTCCCTCCACTCAACGGTACGTCGTGTGGTTTTCTCTGTTCGTATTAAAAATGTTGTAATTCTACATTACGACACAACACAGCACCTTTTGTGGGTTAAAGGTCAGAAGGCAACAGAAGAGATTAAAAGTTAAAGAAGTTGGAAAGACATTTGAAAGGAGCGTCAGATACGGACGAAAGAACCAAGTTATAACCCCTCATGGGAGCCGTTGTTTTGTGAATGCTACGTAATTAAAAAATAATGTGAAATATGCGCAACCTAGGTCTTCCAAAAACCGAGGGAAACCACTGAGAATGAGCGAATAGCGTAAATTACACCTATTGTCCCAGCCCTTCTTCTCTCAGGCAGCAGTTGTCATTTTTCCCGACTCAGCCTGCCTGCCTGGCTCTCTGGGTCTATTCTGGGCGAGGCGAGCCCGCCACCTACACATCCTGCAGGGGTGGAGAGAGGCATGTGGTCCTCCCAGCAACCCCGGGCCGGCTGACTGCCACTCCTCTGTTAGCTGGGCCTCCGCAGGGGCCTCGCGCGCACATAGGAAGAGTCTAAAAGCACAAGTCCACTTGTGTTTTTAGACAGTCCACTTTTGACTTTTTCCTCGAATTGGTGGCAAGCAACAAGTATCTGACACAGATCCGAGTGTTTCTGTGCTCCCCGAGGCTGGAGAGTAGACGACAGCGAAGATAAATACTAATCTGACATCTATTTATTTTATTTATTTAACCTTTATTTAACCAGGTAGGCCGTTGAGAACAGGTTCTCATTTGCAACAGCGACCTGGCCAAGAAAAGCATCAGCGTGCAGGACAACATACAGTTTCACATTCAATACAAGAATACAAGAATACAGAATACCATAGGCTACATAAAGTACAGATTAAGTAGGCATTACAAAGTGAGGTGTAAGTAAGTCGATGGATATGCGAAGGTGATAAGGTAATAACACGATAAACATGAATAGACAGTCTGTATCACGGCTGAGATGTAGTAACAGCAGAGCATATCCAGAAAAAGTGAATTCCAGGATGGGATAAAAACGTGCTCTGGTTTATCGGCATTTCTTTAAACCAATCACAATCGTCTTGGGCGGCGCTAAGCGCCGGACGGAGCCACGGCGCCTCTGCAAAATAGCCTCAGGAAGGAACTTGTTTTGGTGGAACATGTGTACGTTCAGAAGTAGTTTTAGTCGCGCAACAGAAAACTCCGATTGGACAGATAGTCTAGCTAGCTGTCTGGATTTACCCTGCAGAGATCTGAGGAGCAGTTAACCAGAGTCCTCAGAAAGTTTTAAATGCAAACACAAAGAAAGCGGAAGGAAACGGGACGCGCATCCGGCGGAATATCCTGCGGCGCCGGAGCAATCCCGGAAGTGGAACGTCGAGGATGTAGACTAACACAGGGCTGCGTGATATGAGGAAAATATGCGATAACGTTGTTGAATACCACGATAGGTATAAGAAATACAAAATGAGCCCTGTAAAAAAAAAGGCAGCTATGTAATCTTTAACCCATGCGCCTACAGAGTGTCGTTTTGTGTCTTTATCGCCACACGTGAAACGAGTTGAAACCCCTGAAGGGATGTAGATTACAAAACAGAGTTAAAGCAGAAATATGAAAAATTCCTACCTTTTTTACCATTTTATTCCAAAAGAAATGCGAGCCTCTCCTGGCATTCTTGATCAAATTGAACACATTCACGCACCTGCTGAAGCCCGATAAACTGCAGTCACGAGCCTGCCAAGAATAATGTGTACCGGCCAAATATAAATCACGTGCATGCTTCACAGAAGCCTCCATGGCAGTTTACAGGGCTGCAGAATCAGGTGTGAGTGGAGAAATCATTTTGATTTGGAAAATATGTTGTTTATTTACACCGACAGCAGACAGGAGAGTGGGATTGATCTTCTCATCGAACTTTCTGCAAGAAAGTAAAGAAAAATATGTCACACACAGAGCTGTAACAATTCCAAGTTGTTGCCGTACAATTTATTGTCTCGGAAATAATTGCGACCAACAATATAATGGTCTCCCTCAGTCAAATTAAATACATTTTTTTTATACAAATTATTATAGTTTTGAATGAATCCCAGGATACATCTCTTGGTTACATATCATCACGTGACCCAGATAATGTAGTAACACAAACACACACAGCCTATGAAGTAAACTACGCCTCTTTATTATCATTTATAACTTAAGGTCTTAAGGCGTATGACTGGTAATCGTTGATGTTGTTTAAATATGCCAAATTGTAATTATATAAGTGATAATTGGACCGACTGCTGTATATATTTGTATTATTATTTCAATTGTTAATTGTTGGCACTTGACCCTAAACATGTTCATAGCAACAAAAATGACAAGGGGGGGGGGATACAGTTAGAAAACATGTTTTATGGTAATAGAGAGGCGTTGTTTACTTCATAGGCTGTGTGTTTGTGTTACTACATTATCTGGGTCGCATAAAAACATATTTAAATTTGACTGAACCTGAGATTAATCGCAATTGTTTCAGAGACAATTTATTGTACGGCAACATTTTGAATTGTTACAGCTAGAGCTGGGCAATATATATCGATATCATATCGATATCGTGATACGAGACTGGATATCGTCTTAGATTTTTGGATATCGTAATATCGTGATATGACACGAATGTGTTATCTGTCCCTGGTTTTGATGGCTGTCATTTGTTTAACTTACCAGACTGTTCTATCTTTTCTATTATTTGCCTTTACCCACTTAGTTATTATACACACATTAATGATGATTATTTATCAAATCAAATTTTTTTGTAAGCACCAATTGTCAACCCTACAATATCGGCGCAGTATCGATGTTGAGGTATTTGGTCGAAAATATCGTGATATTTGATTTTTTTCCATATCGCCCAGCTGTAGTTACAGCTCTACGATTATGTCAAAAAAAATTGACAATTAGACAAGCATGTAATAATCCTGACAGGCCTGATCACACGACACGCATCTTCTGCAGATCTGTACGCCTATTAACCCGTTGTGCGTCCCCCCCCCCAGGTATGGCGGCGGTGTTGCCGAGAACCCTGGGTGAGCTGCAGCTCTACCGCATCCTGCAGCGAGCCAACCTGCTCTACTACTACGAGGCCTTCATCCAGCAGGGCGGCGACGACGTGCAGCAGCTGTGCGAGGCCGGCGAGGAGGAGTTCCTGGAGATCATGGCGCTCGTCGGCATGGCCAGCAAGCCGCTGCACGTGCGGCGCCTGCAGAAGGCGCTGCGCGACTGGGTGACCAACCCGGCCGTCTTCAACCAGCCGCTCACCTCGCTGCCCGTCTGCAGCATCCCCGTCTACAAGCTGCCCGAGGGCTCGCCCACGCTGCTCGGCGCCCAGGACCGAGCCAACACCGCCAGCGTCAAGCTGCCAAAAGCCGCTGCCACCGCCGCTTGCTCTGACCCGGGGAAGCTGGACGTGGCGCGGGACAAAGTGTCGGCCGGGTCACCCCTGCAGGGCGGCAGCGAGGCTCGATTCTGGTCGGGCCACAGCAACGACAGCGAGCACAGCCTGTCGCCGTCGGACCTCGGCTCCCCGTCCTCGCCGAGAGACGCGCTGGAGGCTCTGGACGCCGCGGCAGTCCAGTCAGTCCTGGAGTGCGTGGACAGGATGGCGCCGGGGCTTCCCAAGACGGACTTAGCCGAGGTCAAGGAGCAGCTGAAGAACAACAAGAAGCTGGCAAAGATGATCGGACACATCTTCGACATGAGCGACGACGAGCCGCGGCGGGAAGAGGAGATCCGAAAATACAGCGCCATCTACGGACGCTTTGACTCCAAGAGGAGGGACGGAAAACACCTGACGCTGCACGAGGTTGCCCACTAAAGAATAGTCACCACCCCGCTGCTTGGAATGACGTGCTCAGAGCTGTGCAATTCCAAATTTAGCCGTCCAGTTAATTGTCTCAGAAATATTTGCGATTAACAATATAATTGTCTCTTTCGCTCAAAAAAATATATTTATTAGTTTATTACAGATTCCATAGGGCCACCCCACTCCACTCCACATGCCCCACATGTAAAAATACATTACAGAATCATTTCCAGGGGCTTAGGCCTGGTGGGGGGCAACGTGGGCCTTGCAATACACTGGGGGAAACCCTGCAGCGCCTCTTTATTATCTAAAACTGTTTTTCTGTTTCCTCCCTTGTCATTTTTGTTGCAATGAACGTTTAGGGTCAAGTGCCAACAACTAACAAATGAAATAATAATAAAAAAATACATAGTCCGACCAATAATCACTTATATAATTACAGTTTGGCACATCTGAACAACATCATCAATTACCAGTCATCCGCCTTAAGACCTTAGCTAACGTTAGCAATTCATTGCAATTCGACTGCGATTATGTGAAAAATAATAATTGACAATTAGACAATTATGTGATCATGTGTACAGGCCTAGTCACGTGCTTGATGAGTGAATTTCTCCCAAGGGATGCTCGAGGTTTACACGTTGATGTCTGTGTGTGATGTGTGTAGCTGACGGTGAACGAGGCGGCGGCCCAGCTCTGCATGAGGGACATGGCTCTGCTGACGCGTCGGGACGAGCTGTTCGGCCTCGCCCGCCAGATTTCCCGAGAGGTCACTTACAAATACACCTACCGCACCAGCAAGTGAGTAACGCTGCTTCCATCTGATCGCTTATGTCCAGAGGTCGAATGGAACCGCCGGCAGTGTTGTTGTCATTACTTAGAATTCCTCAAAAACTACGCACTATAGCTTTAAGTCCACATGTTGAGGTACTTGTACTTTACTTGAGTCTTTTTCTTTTCATGCCACTTTCTACTTCTACTCCGCTACATTTCAGAGAGAAATATTGCACTTTTTACTCCACTACATTCATCTGTTACAGCTTTAGTTACTAGTTACTTTACATATTGAGATTCCTGCACACAAAACACATGTAGTTTATAAAATCTGATGTTTTATTTTAAAGTAAACTAGCCGACAATATAACGACTACAAGTCCAGCTGAGATGATCAGACCATTAAACACACAACTGGTTTCCTGTTTCTAAAATGGGAGGATTTTTTAGCATTGAGTACTTTTACTTTAACGTTATTGATGATGCTGATTTGAGAAGAACCATCCATTAGCTGTTAACGTATGAAGTGCTCAAGTGTATCTCCTGATGTTTCTGTGCAGGTCTCGCTGCGGAGACAGAGACGAGCCGTCCCCTAAAAGGATTAAAACAGAGGTAAGGTCACCAGTCAGCGGCTCGCTGCAATATTATTCATGTATTTATTTATTTGACAGGGACAATGCAC
Organism: Gymnocephalus cernua; assembly: GCA_023631565.1. NCBI lineage: Eukaryota > Metazoa > Chordata > Actinopteri > Perciformes > Percidae > Gymnocephalus > Gymnocephalus cernua. Next base: position 3,179,616 of record CM042448.1, on the reverse strand, counting down.
AGCTCCTTAGCAGTACCAGAGTTAGCTATACGCTCATTTTCATCTGTAGTCCCTGGGCAGATGGGAAACCTAACTGTCTGAACACTTACAAAGTTCTCATTGCTTGTGTTTCCATGTAGGGAGCCTCATTGTGCTGCCGTGGAGGTGTGGTGATATTTTGAGCCTTGTTAGTGGCGTAGAAATAGAGATTTACCCTCTGCCCCGAATGCTAGCATTATAAGCTAATCACCGGTTCGCGCTAGCTTGTTTCAAGCTAGAGACACATTCGATTAGCATGAGAACATCCCAGAGGACGGTCGACTCGGTACATGTTATTAACCTCTAGGGCCGGAATTGTCCCTCGTATGGTCTTCCCGTCCACCGTGCGTTGTTCTCCTCGTTGTTTGGTTTGCCTGTTCATAAAACTGACAGTAGCCTATAAATTATCCCCCAATTCTGCGTTACTTCGTCTTAGCCAACTACATTGCAGCTCAGTACTGGTTTTACACTTCTTTTTGGAATTTATGGTTAAAAACAAAAACTAATTTACATGCAATGATACCTAATTTGTGAGTAAAATAAGCAGGAATTATGAATTCTTTTTTTTTTACTAATAGCTTTTTTTTACTAATAGGAACATGTTTCTGGATTATCACACATTTTGACCATGAAAGTAGTGATCCTTTTAGCGTTGTAGGGAACCATCCACGTTCATTATGGTAAATTTGGTTATGAAAAGAACAAGTAGAAATTCCCTGATTGCAGCTTCTTAAATGGGAATATTTTCTTAATAGTTTCTTCTCTCCTCTGTGACAGTAAACTGTGTATCTTTTGAGTTGTGGACAAAACAAGAGTTTTGGGGACGATTTCCCTGACATTTTAAAAGAACCAGCGACTGAACGATTAATCGAGAATCGACCGATTAATCGACAATGAAAATAATCGTCAGTTGCAGCCCTAACAGAAAGTCAACGTTGTAGATAACGTGCAGTGTTGTTGTTGTGAGTTTTTCTAGTTGTCTCCATTCAAAAAAGAAACAGCTGCCTGGGAACATATAACAACTGTTCACAGATAGACGGGGGGACAACAGTTTTCAACAGTTGATTGTTCTTCCTTGTCTTAATAGCTAGATAAAGTTGGACGTAAATGGGAGTAGTATGTCTGTATTATTTAAAATATTCAGTTTGATTTATCTTGTTTGACTGATAAGCCCAGGGGCTTCTACCGATCCCTTTTCGAACGGATCGAGTTTTTTCGTTTATACAGAGTGGCCTTTTATTGTGGCCAGCCTAAGGCACACCTGTGCAATAATCATGCTGTCTAATCAGCATCTTCATATGCCACACCTGTGAGGTGAATGGATCATCTCAGCAAAGGAGAAGGGCTCACTAACACAGATTTAGACAGATTTGTGAACAATATTTGAGAGAAACAGGTCCTTTGTGTACATAGAAAAAGTCTCAGATCTTTGAGTTCAGCTCATGAAAAATAGGGGCAAATGGGGGTGTTGCGTTTTATAATTTTGTTCATATATATATTTTCATATATATTAAAAAAAATGAATGAATGAATGAATTTGAATGGATGATTAATTAATAATCCATTCATTCCTTCATCCATGTGCTGGGTGACTGACGGCGGATCTCTTAAATACCAACAACAGACAATTGACCTCTTTGCTTTTGGCTGCTTGTAGTAAATGATGTCGAACAAAGGGCCGAGGCTCACTCGTTGGTTACAGTGTAAAAGACACAGCGTTGGCAGGCAGAGCTCGTCGAACGGACACAGCAGCGGTCTATATCGACAACGATTCGTTTAGGGGATTTAGGTGGAATTTCCGGCGGCAACGGAGCAATCCCAGGAAATGAAACGTCGTCGATATTATAGACCATTGCACAACTAAAACAACGTTTGAACAAACATATGCGCCACCGAAACAAGTTCCTTTCCCGAGGCTATTTTGCAGAGGCGCCATAGTTCTGTCAGGCGCTAAGTCAATTGTGATTGGTTTAAAGAAGTAAGCCAGTAAACCAGAGCACGTTTGTCTACCATCCCGGAATGCTGTGTGGACCAGCCAGACCCCCCTCCTCCGCAGCGCTGTGGAGGAGGAGGGTCTGGCAATGCGAAACTAACAGGGCAGCAACAGCCTTGAGCCGAGTACAAAGCGATCTCTCAGCGCTCATCGGCTGACACACTTGGCTCTGAGAGGTTGTCTTTGAGCTCTGAATGGCTCCTCTCAGTTTGTAAAAACCCATGATAGAAAACATGTGGCGGCTGCAGGGATTTTTTTTCAACCAAGACGAAGAGCCGCAGATGAGCCGACACCTGCTCACAAAAAAGCTCCCCAAAGGGGGGGGATTCCTGCCAAAATTCACTTTCAGGCCGGTCTGTAGAATCAGAAAAACTCCCGGAAATTCCAGTTTGTTTTATCAGTTGTTTTATTATCAAAAATAAATGCAACTATTGTAGATGTTAGGAAGTAAAAAAAATATATTCCTGACCTCCTGAGTTAAAACTAGGCACATCAAGATTAAAAATTATGAAGGGAAAGTTAGATTTCAAGCAAAAGAAAAATGCATCAAATGATGATTTGAAAAAGATCATAAAGACACAAAGAATCCATAGTTCCCATTAATTATAAAATCTATAATAATACATGAAGAAATGACAATAAAACTAACCACCGGATGACGATTTTCTCTTCTTTTTTTCCCTGATCTGTCATATTTTCGTACATGCGTTCTCTACAATGCCAGGAGTTGTTTTTTTTAACTTATCACATGTGTAACTGTAGAAAGAAAACTCCTCCTCATGTCATTTAACATACCATCAAAACAGTGCAGAGGACTCTGGGCCCTATTTTAATGATCTAAGCGCACGGCGTGAAGCGCCGGGCGCAGGTGCGTTTAGGGCGTGTCCAAATCCACTTTTGCTAGTTTGATGGCGGAAAAAAGGGTCTGTGCGCCGGGCGCCTGGTTCAAAAGGCGTTTTGGGCGTAACATGCAATCAACCAATCAGAGAGTCGTCTCCCATTCCCTTTAAAAGCCAGGCGCGTTTGGACCTTGGAGCATTGCTGTTATGATGGAGGATTTACACCCTAATATGTTTATTAGTAATCTTCTGCATGTGTGTGTGCTGCTGTGCGTCCCTGTGTGTGTAACAAGCATAGTGTGCACGTGCTGTGCACGAGCCTCGGAGCATTTTACTAATGTGCTGTTAAAATAACAATGAAATGCTGAGTTATTGACTTTAGACCAGGTTTTTGTTGGTCAATGGTGCCATCACTTCCCGCTGCCTCAAGATAGCAATACGCCCAGAATGCACCTGAACACACCTCCCTGTAAGACCAGCACGCCCAGAATGTACCTGAACACACCTCCCTGTAAGACCAGCATGCCCAGAATGCACCTGAACACACCTCCCTGATGGTGCATTTACTATTTAAACGACGTGGGAGCTGGACGGGACAACTGCGTCGGTCTTAAACTAGCAAAGACACTTGCGTCAGGTGCAAGATAGGACCCTGTTTAACACTAGGGATCGACCGGTATGGATTTTTTTAGTGCCGATGCCGATGCCGATACCGATTTTTTTCATGAACCTTAGCTGATCACCGATACGGGCTGCCAATATTTGGAGCCAATACAGCTTTTAGTCCCTCTATTTATATCATAAAAATGTAAACACTGCCATACTGGATTTCTTTTCGGAATCTGTGCCATTTCTTTAAAAATAATAAACAAAAACACAGATCAGTGTCACTTCTGCAATCATCTTACATTCATATCACCCAAATTACGTGTGTAATGTGCATCATATGGATGGATGCACTGCATATGGTTAACTGTGCAAGGGTCAACATCTACAACACAGCCTTGATGATGCATTGCTTGCTGACATATATAATCAGGTCATCACAAAATGTCCTTTGTCAACACATTTAAATAAGTTAAGAAAACAATAAACCTGAAAAGTAGCCGTTGAAATAAAGTGCTTGATTTGTAATGTAAGACTGCCATGGTGCTAGTGGTGGAGGGGCAGCGCATGGTCTGCACGTGACCTGCAGCGTCTCCAGCAACACAGATTTGCCTGTCTGGAAATAGTGGCGGGAAAAAACTATCTGCCCGATATATCGGCTGGCCGATAAAATCGGTCTATCACTATTTAACACGGGGAAAAAGTAATTGGAACATCTTTTCCGACACCTTCAGGAGAACTTCTTCGATATCCAGGAGGCGCTGCAGGCCATCCACATGAGGCAGGAGATGCTGAGGGAGCAGCTGGCCTGCGCCAAGTCCAAGGGGGAAGAAACCGTCGGACGAAATCTGCAGGTAGGCAGACTCCGGTTCTCCACTGGGCACATCTGGGCTGCGTTCCGGTTTTGTTCTGGCCTTTCGCAACGTGCCGTACCACACCGGGAGCGTCTCAGAAGCGGAAAGTCTTGCTGCCCAACTAACAGATTTTATTGACTCTACGAAGTACTTCACAGAACAACCGCATGTTTATTAAGCTAGGATCTACCTTACACTCCAGGTACTCCTACAGTTAAACTCCATGCTTCTCTTCTCCAACGCGTGCCGGTTCAATTTGTGTCCAACTTGATCCCGACTTGCTGTCATGCACACATGGGGAATATAACCTCACAAGGTCAAGGCGGCCGCAGGTTTGAGACGCAGGCAGCGCAGGCGCTCTCCACCGAACGGCAAGACCCAGCGGCATGATGGGAAACCCCTGGCTCTCAGCTGATCTAACAGCTGATTGGTTCAGAATTGACTCAACAAGATGTTTAACTTTTTCAACTTTTTATTGTTTTTGAATTGGAGGGATTTTTAATTGCTATTTTTTAGAACACATGTTGTGTGGCTGATAGTTACGTTTAGAAAGAGACTAAATCTGTTCAGATTATGGATCATCTACAGTCTGTTGTTTAACATCAGCAACAGATCGCGTGTAAGGCATTTTAACAGCTACTCTGTCATAATAAAAACAACTGGAGACTGCGTACCAGCTGACATATGGGTCTGATAACATTTCATTTAATCGGGATAGAACCTAACAGGATGCAAGTGTTTCTGGGACTTCCTGTTCAGACTGAAGGCGGCTGGAAATAGCTGGAAGTTGTCCGACTTGCCCGCGGCTTTTAGTCTCCGCCCGCTGCTGCCGCCGCCTGCTCTTGTCCACTTTACAGGCCAGGCGCAGCTCATCTTGAACGAGCCTATTAAAATGCATGGTTGACCCTACGCCGTAGCCTGACGTGCACCTCTCAAAACATTTAACTACCCGTCGCAACAACTGTGATCGGTCCGCTCGGCCGTGGCTCGGTAGCGTTGCATTTCCCCCCCGACTCATTTCCTGGTTCTCCTTCTCCATAAACAACATGAAATCAAGGAGAGGGTTAACTTCTCCTGCTACAGATTTCCCACCGTGGTCAGAAAGAACAGGGGAGACACTTTGTTTCTAGAGTCGGCTCCGCTCCGAAGCTAATCGCCGTCACTCTCTCACTCGCTCTACAACACACTCCCCACGCACACACACACACACACACACACACACATGCCGGCCCTGCTATTCTGTTAAAGAGATCGAAACACACACACACCTCCACACAAGGCTAAACTTCCAGCCACTAATGAAGGCTACGGCCAAAGCTCTGCGCGGAGCCTCCGCAGAACCACAAATCCCCCTTTAATGCTGACACAATTGTACGCCATCTGCCGGGTGACACGGCGTCACATTTCCATGTCAGCAGATGTTTGTGGCTGCAGCAGGATTCAGTTAGAACCCAGTAATGTTCTTTATTGGTTTCCAATGCCTCCGCCGCTGCGGCTTGTTCCTAATTAGAGCCTGCATGTAGGAGGAGGAGGAGGAGGAGGAGGAGGAGAGCCTTTATGATAACTCATTACCAAGAAAAACATGTTCATGTCAACGGTGTGTGGAAAAACACATGCTCCTTCACTTTGTCATGCATGAACATGTCTCCTACTTCTACACTTTCTCAGAAGACGAAGAGATGCCATGGCTGGAAAACGTGGCGCTCAGGAGCCTTGAGCTTTTGTTATTGGCGCAAAAAGTCTCATTTAGCGTCATATTTAGACGCGTTTGGTCGGGACTCTTGACGTCACTTTTTGAGCTGGGACGTACGTTTAAAACACTTACATTTCAGTGACACGCGGGACAAGAACGGGACATGAACCCCGGTCTCCTGGGTCAAAGTAATACTTTAAGAACATAACTTTTACATAAGCAACATTTTCAAATCGGGACTTTTACTTGCAACAGAGTATTTTTACAGTGTGGAAAAGGGCTGCACAGTTAATCGCAATTTTATCGAGCTCGCAATATGGACTAGTGCAATATCCAAATGTTACATTTTTACATCTTTCATTGAAAATGAGAATAATGATACAAAAATGATCATTCCGTCCAATATCGCGAATCATATCGCAATCGCAATATCAGTCAAAACAATTGCAATTAGATATTTTGCGCATATCGTGCAGCCCTAGTGTGGTATTATAGTAGTACTTTTTTACTTAAGTAAAGGATCTGAATAGTTCTTCCGCCACTGGCTGCTTGTGATTTTCCCCGGGGAATGCCACCCCTCCTGTAACTGCTGTGGATCTCATCATAGATTGTTTGTGTCCATCAGATGCAGCTGGAGCGTTTGCTGGCCAGGCAGATGGAGATCCTGCAGGACGCCGCCGTCCAGGAGCGCCTCCAGGCTCTGGACTGGAGGATCCCCCCCGCCGCCTTAAAGTACCTCAACGACGCCCACAACACCAACGGAGCCGACGCCAGCAGAGACAGCCAAGGTAGGGCACGAGCGGACGGTGGACAGGAGATGGATTGATTTGAAATGTATTTCGAACATAGAGACAGAGTGCATTTACAACTCCCCGCTCTCCATTGACTTGCACTGCGTGAAGGTTTCCTCCTCGTCAATTCCATCTGCTAGCAAACAACAGAAACATGCCTAAAAGCTGCTGTGTGGTGATATTCACTACAAACAATGTACAGAACCCAGAACTTAAGTTTTTATAAGCTACCGCCCAGAAAAACTGAGCTTTTATGAAGACAAAAGTGGTAACGGATGTGAGGAATCAGCAGAGAGAATGGTGAGACGCTAAGCTAACGTTACGTCTGACGTTACGTGTGTTAGCTTAACTTACAGACGTATAGTTAGCCTAAAACTGACATTTGGATATTTGACTTGGTAACAAAATGCTTTAGCTTAACTTACAGACATATGGTTAGCCTAAAACTAACATTTGGATATTTGACTTGGTAAGAACGAGAGTGGAGTGAGAACGAGCCGTTTTTTTTTTTCTTCTTTTTTCGAAAGTTGTAATTGGCTCACTGCTGCCCCTGGTGTCCAATCAGGAGTAAAGCACCCAGCTGTGGCTGCAGGAAACCAAATAGAAAGAGACAAGAGTCAAGTGTCTTGATCTTTTTTTTTTTGGAGTGCATCGTTTAATGAGTGTTTTGTGTCATGGAAGCCACAGTGGGGTGTGCACGTACGTGGCTGCGCGGATGGAAAGAACACCTATAGGTGCTGATTTTTCACACCCAGCCGTGGCAGCTGTCACGTCTTGTCTCACAACACAAAAAGAAGAAGAGAGGCAGGCATCCTTATTCAGGATCTTACTTCTCCTCCGGGCCTCGTCTTATTTTCATCCCTTTTCCTCCCTCCCCCACTCCTGACAGCTCATTATATATCTGTTCCCACAAATCCCACGATGCACCTGTAATTATCACGCCTACGCCTGTTTACCTCCAGCCAGTTGCCTGGAGGGGGGCGTCTCTCTCTCTCTTTCTCTCTTTGTCTACCTCTCTCCTCTCTTCTCTCTCTCTTCCTTCTCCCTGTGCTTGTCATTTATTTTCTTTGCCCACAGTTTTTATTTTATCCTCTCTATTCCTGTATATGTTTCTCTTTCTTTCTTTCTTTTTCATATTCTTTGCTTTTCATGCACGTTGTCTCAACAGAAAGAAAACGCGCTCATAAGTACGATATGGGGAAATGATCTTAATTGCGATTATTTTGACTGATATTGCGATATGATTCACGGTATTGGATGAAATGATCAATTTTGTATCATTATTCTCATTTTCACTTAAGAATATTAAAATAAAAAAAAATAAAAAATGGTTATAGTGTGATTTTGACAAGGATCTGTACCAAACAGTCAGTCTGTAATACGATGTGTAGGCCGGGACGTCTCGGCAGCACCACGATACTTCATTCAGACACATATTTTGCCTTTAAGCACTAGTCCATATTGCGATTTTCGATAAGATGGCGATTAATTGTGCAGCCCTAGTACTGTCACCAAAGATTAAAGAACAGCGGAGGCTGCAGAGCGGAGCGCAGATTCCAGGTAACACTCTGGCCAATCAGAGCAGACTAGGCTTTGTTAAAGCGTCTCAGAGGGTGAATACAGGAGCAGCAGCCATGGGCAGCATGAGAAACATTAAGTGTTTTTTGAACATTCGACCATGTAAAGATGTTGTAGTAGAAACACAAAATTCAAGTATGAACCTGAAAATGCTATATAGTAGTTGCCCTTTAAGTACATTTTCCTGATGATACTTGACATTTTCAGTGCAGGACTTTTGCTTGTAAGAGTATTTCTACAGTGTGGTATTAGGACTTTTACTTGGCAACCACTGCATATTAGCTAGTTTGGGAAACACAAAATGAAGTCTTCAAACTGAAATGAAAGGGAGAGCAAATCTGACATTATTGGTGAAAAGCCATAAAACCAAAGTTGGTTCATCCTCCACCACTGAGGTAACTCAGCTGATACAGAAAAAGCCAGAGGAGTCAAAGACTTATCTGAACGCAAATGCATGTTCCATGTATATGATTAGTGGCTATTTCAGTTTGTGTTGATTCTAGCGGTAGTGTTTTTACCACACCTGCTGTCGTAAAGCTCTTTTCTTTACCGTGCTCTATTGCCCACTGTAGATTACTGGGTTAGCGTTACCAGGAGGTCATATAGTCGCGATGAATACTTCGCTCAGACAGAAAATCATTCATTTACAATAAGAGAATACGTTACAGATGCATCGTTGCATTTCAAGTGTTGCATACGGTAACTCAGCCTACTGTGGATGTCTCGTGAGATAAACCGGGTGTAACTGTCACTGGGTCACGAGCCAAAGCATTGAGAGATTACTGTAGCATCCAATGTAATAATAACTTGGATTAATGTGGCGCATTTCATGAAACCAAAGGACGCTTTTACACAAGTACAGGAGGACAAGGGAAAAGAAAAGGAAGGAATAAAACGTCTGTGTTAATACACAGTCCCTCCAGAAAAACGCGGAGTTTTTTTGTGATTGTTGCGGGCAAAAATCCTTGATTATGCGGCACGTTTTCTTAAAAAATGCGATGGAATATGCGGGATATTTATGCCATTTTATGCGATGAAAATGCGGGAACTTGCAAAAATTGCGGTTTGATGAAAAAGAGAAAAGAAGTGATTCCCCAACACTGTGTTCTCAGTAGGTGAAATTACGTCACTTCATAACGTTCCCATGGCAACAGGGGAAAATGGCTGCTCTTGTGTGAAGTAAACGCAACATTTTTCAACTTTCTGCTGAGATATATGTGACTTTTTTGCAACGAAAATGCGGGGATTATGAAATCATGCAAGCCCCGCATATTTTGCGCGGAAATCGGCAATTTATGCAGCGAAAGTGTGGCGTATTTTAAAAAATGTGGCCCCCGCATTAATATGCGGACTTTGGCTGATTATGCATTGAATTCTGCGATTGCATAATCGCGTTTTTCTGAAGGGACTGTAATACAGGCTACTGGCGTACCACTACATTGCGCATTAAGTTATTTTATGAATGAAATAGACATATTACATACCTGAGGGCCAATTCAGTGTTGTTACCAGCCATAACTACAGCAGATAACTTCTAAAATAACATTAAAATAATATACAATCAGGCCTACATAAAGAAATCTCCTGCTACCTTTTACCTGACTGCATAGGCTTTTCCGGTGTTACAGAGAATTCTGCGACCCGTCAGAATGTGTTCCTGTACTGTCATAATGTTGTGACTTTGCGTGAAAAATCGGACCGGCCAAAGGCATTCATAAAAACTATATAAAAATAGAGTTCTTTTCACTGTTAGTCTCGTTTTCTGTTACAGGTCATTTATGATCATCAGATAAAAATGACACACTTTAAGAAACATTAATAAGTTGCATATAGTCACATAGTTTAATAACAATCTGTGAAATGAAGAGTATCTGTGTTTCTTTACAAAGCACAGAGGAAACACAGTCAAAACCTTCCTTCTCTCTCTCTCTCTCTCTCTCTCTCTTTCTGTATTTCTTTCCTGCTCTCAAAAGGAATAAAAGACAAACGCAAGGGATCAGCAGCTTGGCTTACTTTGTTACCACTGGGAATATTGAACATGTGCTGTAATACAAAGCTCGTGTTAGATCAACATCTGGGCTGATTCCCTTCAGTCTAATGATGGTACGCTGTAGGAAGAGCCGGAACGTGAGCTGAGCACGACGAGAATGACTGTTTGTAGAGCTGTAGCAATTCCAAATTTTGCCGTACAGTTGATTGTCTCAGAAATAATTGCGATATTTATTTATTACTTTAACAAAAATCTAAGTTTTAAATGAATCCCAAGATACGGCTTTTAGTTATATATCGCTGTCATGTGACCCACATAATGCAAATACACAGCCTATGAAGGAAACCAACAACTATCAATTTAAATAATAATAAAAAGATATAGTCCGACCAATAGTCACTTATATAATTACAATTTGGCATATCTAAATAAAAGCAACAGCTACCAGTCATACGCCTTAGGACCTTAGCTAATGTTAGCAATTAATTGGGGTTAAACAAATAAAACGGTGATTATGTAAAAAAAGGATTTGACCATTAGACAATTATGTAATAATTGTTACAGGCCTAACTGTCTTTTGTGTGTGTTGTCCACGTCTGTCCTCTCAGATGAACGACCAATCAACTTGCGTGTGGTCAGTCAGAACATGCAGGAAGGTGACCTCCCATTGGGCAAGCAGCTAGCCAATGAACTGAAGCGCCATCACAACCACAACAACAACAACAACCACCACAACAACAACAACAGCAGCAACACAGAAGAGACCAAAACATCAGCAACAGGTTAGTGACGTTAAACGTAACTAGCTGGAGCTGTTATTCCGGGTTTTACAGTGGTTGGTAGATACATTTGCTCCACAGTACACTACTTTGTACTACATTTTTATATGTTTATATTTCCATTTGCACAAGTACATTTACAATATTTGCACACAGGGATTGAAATGAACTTTTGTAATCACCAGCCAACATGGCTAGTACATTTTTAAAGTTACCAGCGAATCAGATTTTCCACTAGCCGCTGAGTCCATTCAAGCATCCATGTTTCTTTGAAAACATGTGTTTGGGTTGATGGTTGGTAGATAAAATAGCAACCTTTACTTTAATCTCGAAACATATCTCCAGTTTTTTTTTTAATTTTTTTTACCTAACTAACTTTACTACTTAATTTCCTCCTGGTTTGTTTCGCGGCGTTCCGTTCACCACCAAACCGCCCACATTTCTTGCCAGAAAACAAACCAGTCTGTAAACACTGACTTGTCGGACCGTTTCTGCAGCCGGCCGATTTAAACAGACTCTTCACTTCATTCGTCACCGCCAACATTGGCTCGTAACTTTACAATGTTACACCTGCCAAAGTTCATTTTTACCGACATTTGGTGGGTGTCAATTTAAAGCCTTATATATTTTTTGGGGGGGTTTTAATCTACTGTGTATGTAAAAGCAATGACCTACATTTTGTTACATTTGTGTCTGCACATTGTGTCGATGACAGTAAAACTGAATTGTGCCGTGAGTTTCTGCGTTATCAGGCTCTTTGCTGACGATGCCGTCCTTCATCTTTTGTCTCCAGAAAACGGGACGTCGCAGCGAGCGTCCAGCAACCCAGAGAAGAAGACCATCAAGTCAGAGCCGGAAGACTCCACATAGTGCCTCCCCACTCGCCCCAACCACCAACCCCCCACTCGCCCCCCCAATTCATTCTACTCACACTTGACAGTATGCAGTTATTACCCATCAATAGATACTAAGCAAGCACAGCCACAGTAGAGCCTTAACAACCAATGTTGCCTCATGAATAGCATTTATTTTTCTTTGATTTTATGTTTTGACGGTATTCGCCAAAGCATCTAGAGAGCATGTCAAGAAGCCCCTCAGTGTTCTGCGGGTCTCTGTCTGTTGATTAATCGTACACGTTGTAATTTAAGAGTGATCTGTTTGTGTACTTTTTGTGTCTCCCTGGGTGTTTTATTTGTTGCTTTCTTTGCACAGCCAGGTTACAGGCTGTGATGCCGGGGGCTGAGTCTTAACTCAAACGTAGATTCAGAGATGATATAAAAGCAGAAATGTTGTCTTCAGCATCTTGGTAACACTTTATATGACAACCGGTGTAGCCAGTACTTTTCTTCACTCACTTGGACCTTAAAACTCAAGCTACAGATGCTAAAAGTTTCAATTTCAGAATATTTCCAGTGTCCAGTGGCAATGCCACCCACTTTGATCCAGACTGAAATATCTTAAAAAACATTGGATAGATTGGCATGAAGTTTGGTGCGGGACAGAGGATGACTCCTAAAGACTGTGGTGATCCTCTGATCAGTGAAATATTTCGACATCCATTCAATACATTGTCACAAAGTTTAGTACAGCCATGCAAAGTATCCAGATGATGTAACCTTATAACTTTGGTGATCCTCTGCCTTTTCATCTACAACGCCACCGTGTTGGTTGACATATTTGGTTTGGAGTGAAATATCTCCACAACTATGGAATCGGCACAGAATTTGGTACGGCCATTCATGTCGTCCACAACATGAAATGTACAAATTCGGGTGATCAAGCCCAGTCATGAAGGCAAAGCGCATTTGTCCAATATTTTGGCCAATGACCAAATACCTGCGAGACTAATGTCATTCCCATCGGTCTCAGCGGTGCTAATTACCAAATTGCTAGCATGCTAACTAAGATGGTGACCACGGCAAACATAACTCGCTAAACATTGGCATTTAGCTTTAAAGCAATGCAAGTACAGCCTCGCAGAGCTGCTTGACGTTTAGTCTAATTATTATGATGGAAACACAGTGTAGGCGAGGTCACCGAATCAATATCCTAATACATAATACTATATACACAAACCTATATGAATACTTATTGGGGAAAACGATCAAAGTACTTGAGAACACATACTGCTCATCCTATAGTTCTTAATATGGTTAATGTATGGTATGAGGTAAAAGAATATATGAACATATTGGACTCTCTGTCACAATTCAGCGCAGTGTGGGGCAATGTTTTATTTAAACCAGGCAAGCTGGATGCAGGATTCCAGATATGGGCAAAGAAAGTAATATGAATACAATAAGATCAAAATAAATAAATAAAAAAAACTACCAGCAATAGCCAAAGATTTAGCATTCAGCTGGTGGCTTATTGTCATTTCCCTGGCTGTCGCCCCGCGTCTTCTGGGCCTCCGTCATTCTCCCGAGTCTAACTTAGACGTCTGCGTTTGTACTGTAACTCAAAAGGTGTAAAAGTACTGTAGGGAGATTGAGTTGGGATTCAGCCCCCTTTAGCAGGTTCGTTTTTCTGCCATACACTTCAAATGGGGGAAAAACAGGAGAGGTGGGATGAATCCTTCCTCCCTCGCTCTTGTCTTGTGTATATTTATGGAAGGTAATTTAAGAAGAGGATGTATAGGAGCTGTTGTGGAGTAACAGCAGGGGGACCTCTGTCATTCGTCTCGGTAGGATGGCTGGGCTGGCACGCCGGAGGCCGAGCTAATTGGTTCATTTCACGTTGTAATTTAGCAAAACACTGCTGTCGGAGCAACACCACGCATCTGCAAACAAGGGAGTATTTCAGGAATAGACGTGTTTTTTGTTTTTTTTAAGCAATGATCCAACAAGCTTTGGGTCGTCAAATTCCACTCAACGTTTAAACCTTCAACTGGAGACAGAAGTCAACATTAAGGGTTGCAGGTGTGTGGTTTTTCAACAGCGGCAGCAAAAAGCAAAAAAGTTCCTGTAAATAGTGCCGTGATAACAAATAGTGCGAGCCTAATCTCTCAGCCAGGGTTTTCCTTTGTCAAGTGTAACTTTGCTGTAGATTTTTTCGGTGTCAATACAGTGTTTATGTGCGTAGAGCAAAAAAGGGTAAAAAAATGAAAACTTAAGTGTCGTTGAGGAAAAAAAAAACCAACCGCGTGAATGTGTCTGGTATATAAAATAAAAAAAACACGCTATACATGATGATGATGTTGACTAGCCTTAGCTCTTAACAGTGTTTAATCCACCTGTGATGGCCATCAGTGCATATTTCAAAGATGTGTTGTTGCTGTTTAGAGGTAGATACATAGCAAAATAAGTGTCCACTGTGTTTTTATGTGTTTGCCACACTGTGTACTGTAAATACGTCTGGTTTGGTCCACGATGATAACAATCTCCAGACGAGGTGGTCTGACTCTCCTTACACCCCCGTACTCCCTACAGATAGTTTAGTCTCACTCAGCGTAAACGGCAGACAAATGCAATATTTATGTAAGTAATAAGTCTCGCGTACTATATGGATCCATTGTTTTGTCATGTGCTCAGCAACTGTACGTCCGTCATGAACTTCAGGGTGGGAATTCACCTGCGACTCGAGGAAATGTTTGTGTCGTCTCACTTTTTTAGTGCCGCAGGGCGCTGTGTTCGTATTTCAAGACATTGTGCTAGCGATGGATTTGTCGTTGATCTGGTTTTGCTAAAGCTCAGCTGGCTGGTGAATTCCCGGAAGAGATAAAGTCCAATGTGGTTCGGGGACAAAATGCCCTCGGCCGGGGTTGGCTCAAACACTGGCGTTGTACGATGGTTCAGAGAATAGCGCATGTCTGACCTGCCGTCTCACTGATCACCGATCTCCTCACTGTTTATTGTAAAATGTGATAGATTAGGCTTCACCTAGTTATGCACCTGTTTTTTAAACACTAATATATTTTATTTGTTATACAGCACATAAACATTAAACTTTATTTTTTTGAACTCTATTGTGTGGTTGCGTTCTGTGATCAATGGCTGTTTAGGCACACACACACACACACGCTCATCCTCCAGCGAAGACTCTGACGGGCCCTTTGAGCAAGGCAGGGAAGCGCCCGGCATTTCCTGGTCTATATCCACGACGGTTCATTTACAGGATAGCTCGGGTGCCGATGTCTCGCACTTTCCACTTTCTTTGACTTTGAGAGCGGGGATTATTTTTTTCTCCTATCCTGGAATGCTGCGTGGACTAGCCAGACCTTCCTTCGCAGCTCTGTGGAGACAGGTCTGGCAATGCGAGACTAGACTTTTTTTTTTTTTCCCAAGCATGAAAGTGTGTGTGAGTGCAAAGCCGGGTGGAGCTGGAAAAGAGCAAAAAGTGCTGCAACGGGTAAAAAAAGAGAGACCGTTGTGGGATTAAGTGGTGGCAGTTCAGCTTCCTTTTTGAAGGAGCTTTTCTGTCTTCTGTCTGTTTTCTTCTACTTGTCTTGTCTTTTCTTTTTTCTTTTCGTACCGAGATGAATCCTTGCGCAGGCCCATTTGCATCGGCGTCACATCAACACATTGTGAAACTGGATGATGACTCACTCTGACGCAGGTCCTTTTCACATACTTCCCATCATCATCATCATCATCCTCTCCCTATCTCTCTCTCTCCACTCTCTCCATCCCTCTCTCCCCCTCCCTTCACACACACACACACACACACACACACACACACACACACACACACACACACACACACACACACACAGAGAGAGACAGATTTTCTGGTTGCTGCTCACAGTGGCAGCCCTGCTTTGCGCTGAAAAAAAAAAACACCCACCCCTCCCCTTCCCTTCCCTTGTCCTCCTCCAGTGCAAGTCACTGATGATGATGATGAGGGTGATGTGTTGCCGTGGCAACGGCTGGAGGTGGGCGGCTCCACTTGGCGGTGGGCGGAAGCCAGCCGCTGAGCAGCGTGGGAGGGATCTGCCGAGCGCACCCATCACCCTCGTTTTGGAAAAAAAAAAAAGAAAGGGGGGGGGGGGGGGGCAGGAAGCTGAAACTGCTTTTTGAGAAGGTGTGGGCGTTGGTGAATTATCGCCTCTCCTCCCTGCAGCTTTGTTAGGGATCGCCTTGTTTGTCTCCCTTCCTCCCTTCCTCCCTTCCCTTTTGTTTTCCAGCTTACTGCTGCATGCAGTGAGACATTTATTTTCTGCGCACAATGAAACTTTGAGAGCTGCTGTTAATTTGGAGGGGGGGGGGGGGAAAGAAAGTGGCAGTTTTCACACCTTTTTTTATTTTTTATTAAACCAAAACAGGACTCAGGAACACAGAAGGCCGATACTGAAGCTGGATACGGAGATAACTATCCATGCATCCGTGTCTCTTTTGAGACTGAAATGTACGCTCAGTGGTGTTTTAAGCCCCCAACGTCGACTTCAAGGCACCTAACCCTAACCCTAGCCTTAACCCTAACCCTAGTGCCTGGAAGACGATGTTGGGGGCTTAAAACACAGAAACGTACAGGCCATTGGGGTCAAGCAATTCCAATTACATTACAACCTACAGCGTTGACTGATTGAAATATTCAAAATAGAATTTGGTGTGATTTGATGCGGTCATAATTAGAGACGGGCCGATACCATTTTTTTTGCTTGCCGATAGCTGAACTTGCCGTCGAGCCGATACCAGCCTGTCACATGTTTTACTAGGTTTTAACAGCCGTGTACTGCTGGGGTTAAAGTAGCTTTCCCGAGGGTCTAAATCACGTGGTGTGGGATCGGTGCGTAAACCAGCGTTTCAGGCCGTATCGGAGGATGTTCGGATACTGGTTTTGGTATCGAAACATGACAACAAAACATGCATGACATATTATGAACATGAACAACTGTGCCTCTCAATGGAAGTTACTGTATGGGGGATTTAGCTGTTGTATATATTAGGCGTTCTACAAATAATACGCGTAATGCATAATAATGCTTCGTCCACATACTTTTGTCCATATTGGGTAGCAGCAAAAACCAGGCTGATAATCTATGTTTGCTCATTCAGCAACTGCAACAAAAAAAAAAAAAGGTTTCTTCTTTTTTTTAAATGAAAATGTGACTTCCTGTAAAGTAACCTACGTGGAAAATGTTGTTGGAATCCCCCTTTAATTCTTGACCTGATTACATGGAAATTTCAGAGTTTAGTCCAAACTCTTGAATGTTTAATGTTCCAGTGAAGGCATTATTAGTCAGCGTGGCCTTTGTTTTATTTGATCCTTCTTGGAGCTCCGGGTGGGCGGGGTTTACCGAGATTGAGATAAAGTCAGATATAAAAGTTGGGAGCCACGGGAGAGCAAACTGAAGCAACTTGCAAAACACTTTCCAGTGAGTAATATCTAATGTAGGTCATTATTTTGAACGGGGCGTCAAACGCCACCCACGAAAAAAGGCTGCGATAGAGGTAAAGAAAATGAACATTAAAATGCTGTCCGACTCAGGCCTCATGCTGGAGGACTACATCGGCCTATTCAAGCTTTTATCTTGTTTTATTATTATTATTATTATTATTATTATTATTATTATTATTATTAGTGGGGTACACAAAAGGAATTTGACCTGACAATTTATAAAAGGGTAGATCAATTTAAAAGGAGCATACATATCATAAGACCGGGGTCAGCACTATGTTCCCACAACCCTATGTTCCCACATTTCTAAGATTTCTTTTTCACTGAAAATTAGGCCCTATGTTCCCACAACCCCCCCACATTTCTAAATGAAATCTTAAAATTAGGCCCTGTGTTCCCACATTTCTAGGACATTTTCTAAATTAGGTCTTGTGTTCCTTCCTACATTTCCCTTCAATTTAAGCCCTATCCTCCCACAAGATGTTTTAGGGATAGGGGGGTAAAATCTGATACAAATTTATGAAAAAGGAAATGTGGGAACATAGGACTGTGGGAACATAGTGCTGTGGGAACATAGGGCTGTGGGAACATAGGACTGTGGGAACATAGGACTGTGGGAACATAGTGCTGTGGGAACATAGTGCTGTGGGAACATAGGGCTGTGGGAACATTGGGCTGTGGGAACATAGGGCTGTGGGAACATTGGGCTGTGGGAACATAGGACTGTGGAAACATAGGGCTGTGGGAACATTGGGCTGTGGGAACATAGTGCTGTGGGAACATAGGACTGTGGGAACATAGGGCTGTGGGAACATAGTGCTGTGGGAACATAGTGCTGTGGGAACATAGGACTGTGGGAACATAGGGCTGTGGGAACATAGTGCTGTGGGAACATAGGACTGTGGGAACATAGGGCTGTGGGAACATAGTGCTGTGGGAACATAGAACTGTAGGAACATAGAGCTGTGGGAACATAGGGCTGTGGGAACATAGGACTGTGGGAACATAGGGCTGTGGGAACATAGTGCTGTGGGAACATAGTGCTGTGGGAACATAGGGCTGTGGGAACATAGGACTGTGGGAACATAGGACTGTGGGAACATAGTGCTGTGGGAACATAGAGCTGTAGGAACATAGGGCTGTGGGAACATAGGACTGTGGGAACATAGGGCTGTGGGAACATAGTGCTGTGGGAACATAGTGCTGTGGGAACATAGGACTGTGGGAACATAGTGCTGTGGGAACATAGGACTGTGGGAACATAGGGCTGTGGGAACATAGTGCTGTGGGAACATAGAGCTGTAGGAACATAGAGCTGTGGGAACATAGGGCTGTGGGAACATTGGGCTGTGGGAACATAGTGCTGTGGGAACATAGGGCTGTGGGAACATAGAGCTGTGGGAACATAGAGCTGTAGGAACATAGAGCTGTGGGAACATAGGACTGTGGGAACATAGTGCTGTGGGAACATAGGGCTGTGGGAACATAGAGCTGTAGGAACATAGGGCTGTGGGAACATAGGGCTGTGGGAACATAGGGCTGTGGGAACATAGAGCTGTAGGAACATAGGGCTGTGGGAACATAGGGCTGTGGGAACATAGGGCTGTGGGAACATAGAGCTGTGGGAACATAGGGCTGTGGGAACATAGGGCTGTGGGAACATAGGGCTGTGGGAACATAGGGCTGTGGGATCATAGTGCTGTGGGAACATAGGGCTGTGGGAACATAGGGCTGTGGGAACATAGGCACGCTCCCATAAGACCCAGGACTAGGTGGAGGGATTATATCTCCAACGTGGCCTGGGAACGCCTCGGGATCCCCCAGTCGGAGCTGGTTAATGTGGCTCGGGGAAATGGTCCCCCTGCCCGACCCCGGATAAGCAGATGAAGGTGGATGATGGATGGATACATATCATAATAATAATAATAATAATGTCTGCACAGTGGTTCCCAGAAATATATCCAGAGAGAAAAAACAAAGCTGCGTGCATGTGATAAAACAAATAGAAGACGTTCTAACGTATCACTGCCGGTTATTTTAGGGACTGAGGTTATGTTTTGTAACTTGTTATTAGTCCGTCAGTCTTATTCCTGTTGCCTGCATGCATGTGGACTGATTTGAAATCCTTTCCAACCAGGAGATGGTGCTGTAGCTGTTTGATTTCATCAAGGACAGAGAGAGGACAGAGCCGTCTGCTGAGGAAACTACAGTCGGAATACGTGCAGTACCAAAGTAACTCACATGGTGTCAGCCCAAGACAAGACACTCACAATCAGACTCCGTTTTTTTATTGGCCATGTATACTTACATACACTAGGATGTTAACTCTCTATACATACATATACATTCAACAAATAGACATGTAGTAGTAAACATTCAGTAGACACAGTAATATAGACACATACTGTACGATAGAGACAACAATATACTGTACATATAGGCAAATATCAACATAATGTACAAAAATACAAATATACAGATAAGACATAATATCAAGACAAGTACACATGGAGTGGGATGTAAGGTGCAAAAAGCAATAGTGCAAAAGTAGTGTGCAAGATGCATAGTGGAATGATAAGTATGTGATGTGTAGAGGAGTGGGTGAGTGGCCAGAGTGGGAATGACCCCACTCATCCCCAGTGATGACAGTGGGGAAGAAGCTGATCTTGTGTCTAGTTGTTTTGTGGCTGTAGCGTCTGCCAGAAGGGAGGCTATAGTTATTATTATTATTATTATTAATGAAGTATAAGTAGGCCTATAGTGTGCATGAGATATTCAGTGAAAGGTTCATAATAATAGCGTACTATTGAACTTTTTTAACTATATAAATACAGTCCATTTTTAATTTTTTTTAAGGGGGCTTTCACTATGCTAGCCCCTAAAAATGTGTGTATTTCCGTTAATCATTGAACTTTTCTGTATTTTCTATCCACTACAATAATATGTTGGTACTTAATTGGATCTGTCACATACTTTACAACATTATAAAAGGTATGTATATATTCATAATCGCTATAAAATGTGGAAACTGACAAGAGACAATTGATCAAAAACAATCAAAACAGTAAGCTAGACAGTTCTAATGATTGACAGCCCTCTTGGCCAATCAGGTGCAGCTATGCGTTGTCACGCTCCAATGAAAACCCCTGTTGCGTGAAAGGTAGGTTGTACTCCGCTGAGTGGCTCTTTCTGTTGTTGAGTCACCGGGGGAGAGACAACCGTTACTCGGCTGAGAAAAGCCGACGCTCTCGTTAGAAACTGCGCCTCTGCTCCTCCAGGTTTCTTCTCTCGGCTTTAACATTCGTTACATCATCCAGATATTCTTCTCAACGGGATTGAAATGTTACATTTTCGGTCAACGGTAGCGCTCAAGGAGTTATTTCAAACGCAGCTGAAGCGTCCGTTGACAGGTAGAGTTGGTGTCAAAGCGACACCTGCAACCGCCGCCTGCTTCAGCACCCGCAGTTTGGATGGGAGGTCGCCGGGCAGACGGAGTGCATTTCCCCCGCAGCCCTTCACCAGAAGACACAGCGTTAGAGGCTTTTGCTCCAAGAGTGACAGCCACAATGAAGCCGCCAAGGACTCGACAGAGAAGTGAGTAGCGTTAACCCGGTCTGTGGGCGGATGTTAGCCGCTAGCTACACGGTACGCCAAACTTAATAGAAAAAACTGCCAATTTACTGCCGCGCTAATCGTTGGTGGAAGCCTGTGATGAAGCCTGGGAACCATTCCTTAGGTTTATTTTTCATTGAAATACGTCTATATGTACATACAGAATAGTCGCCGAATTAAAGAATGGCTTCTAACATTACCTTATGAATACAATGTTTTACTTTGAGTTGTAAGCATGGCCTATTTTAAATAGTAGATATTTACATTGTTGTTCGGCAAGTGCATCACGCAGGGGCTAGCTCAGATGCGGTTTGAATGACAGCGTAGCCAGACAGCTAAGCTAATTTGTAGCTAAGGCTACAGTGTGGGCTTGCCGGCGAGATTTACTAATTTCCAATATTATTCAAAACCACGTTTCGATGCTATTGATTGCCTGTAAGAGAAGAGCACGTGATCAAACGTCTGTGCAGGAGAAAGGTCATGTGGAAGCATGTGGTGTGCAGCCAGATGGTGGATATCGTGACCAGAAGATGCAGCTTTCATCTCCAGTTACATCACTGATGCATAAACCTGCCACCAGCTTCTCTCGCCTTTTTGAAAATGACAATATGACTACAACAAACACAACGTGTCTGTTTAACCTAATGCGCCATGCAGACGGACTAAGCCTCATCTAAATGTCTGCTGAAGGTCAGTCATCACTGAGCCCTAGGAAGGCATCTATCCATTTGTTTTAATGATGGATGCAATGTATTGATCATTAGTTATTAAGTTCATAATACGATGCATGACATGTTTTTATTGAAGTGTCATCAACAGTCCCCCAAAAATTATTTGCATTTTTATTTTCATATATTAAATGATTTAGTTTAGGGATCTTCCACACGGGGTCCTGGACCCCTAGGGGGGGGGAGGGGGGGGGGGGGTCCTCCAAATTATTGTTCATTTTTGAATTTTTTTTTCAATGAATCCACTGTGCCGCATGTAGGTTTTAAAGGAACACGCCGACTTATTGGGACATTAGCTTATTCACCGTAACCCCGACAGTTAGACAAGTCGATACATACCCTTCTCATCTCCGTGCGTGTCGTAACTCTGTCTGACGGCTCCATCTAGCCTAGGTTAGACCAGATCCTGGAGGTAACTGGCTCCATCTAGCCTAGCTTAGCACAGATCCTGGAGGTAACTGGCTCCATCTAGCCTAGGTTAGACCAGATCCTGGAGGTAACTGGCTCCATCTAGCCTAGCTTAGCACAGATCCTGGAGGTAACCGGCTCCATCTAGCCTAGCTTAGCACAGATCCTGGAGGTAACCGGCTCCATCTAGCCTAGCTTAGCACAGATCCTGGAGGTAACCGGCTCCATCTAGCCTAGCTTAGCACAGATCCTGGAGGTAACTGGCTCCATCTAGCCTACTGCTCCGAGTAAGTGACAAAATAACGGCAACATTTTCCTATTAACATGTTGTGATTTGTATAGCCACAGCGGGTACAAATAACAAGGTCACATGACACACAGCCATCTTCTAACCGTATACATACTGGGAACAATATTCTCTCCGAGCAGGCATATCACTCCGCCCAAGTAGCACAGCTTCGCCTTCAATATGCAACTTCATGTAAAGGCCCTGACGCACCAACCCGGTAATCGGCCATCGGACAGTCAGGCGGGGTCGGTGACTCGAGTCTGTTTGGTGTGTTCCGTGCCGTCGGCCTTCGTTTTGGCCGACCTGACTTGCTCGGTCGGAGGGCGGGCAGTCGGACTCAGTGACTCAGATTCAGCAGCTGCATGGCCTATTTCTCGCTTAAAATGTCTTCAGAAACACGTTTCGGCGAACTATTTTTCGTAAAATATGAGATCGTTTTCCGATTATGCCAAGCCAGACCCACCTACAGATTTTGAGCGATTCTTTCGCCCCGTAGTCACCAAACTAAATATTGGAGCCATTCTTCACAAGCCACACATCTCCAGAACATTCTGACACAGGAATGGCATTATTCAGACGCACACATCAGGAGAAAATGAACGTAGTTTGAGACCTGTTTCTGTCTCAGGACCGAACTCTCGCGAGATCTGGCGACACAGAGAAGCTAACGTCAGCTAATGCTAAACTAACCTCTGTGATGCTGAATATGTCTTTTAGCTGTGTATATATCTAATGGTAGCAAAAGAAACTATTAATAAAGTATACAAATATAACTGTTCATCCATCCACACGACGTTCACTACACTTTCAAACGAGGCCACGCCCCTTTAGGAGACAGGAATGTGGACTGTTTGAGACCGCTGGCGCTGCTTTAAATCCGCTATCTTCAGCATAAAGGATCTTTGGTTTCAGTGATTATTTGTTGTTAATAGAGCAGATGAGGCTGTAGTTGAGCGACGGAGCTGATAGTTCAACGGGGGAAATTCAAGTGAGGATGAGAGTAGAAAGAAAGGTTTTTGAACAACTCACTTTAGCAGTTGTTGTTTACGCTATCCGCCATCTTTGCCAGTCAAAAAGAGTCGATCTCCGAATGTGAACGAACGGAGTCCATGGGAGGAAATGTCATTCTTATATGAGGCTCCTTTTTTCAACTACAAGGTCAATAGTGTTTTTCACTCATGACAAATTCTCCGTGCATTTCTGTGGAACTAAGCTTTAGGAGCTTTCCGTCTTTACTCTCCTCCCTGTTTACGTTGCATTCGGAGATCGACTCTTTTTTGACTTTGACAAGATGGCGGATAGCGTAAACAACAACTGCTAAAAGTGAGTTGTTTTCATGACTGATTGTGACCAAAACAAGTTGTCAATTAACAGCATTTGAGAAAGATTCTGCAACGACAAACCTTTCCTGCATCCCTCTCCTAGTCGCCGTGCTGCTACTCTGTTTTCATTTGCAGTTAATGCTGCTTATTTTATTGTTTTTTTTGTCCGAAAATAGTGGGAAAATGCCCACTATACTTTTTCAGAGCCCAAGATGGCATCTTCAGGTTGCTCGGTGTATTTGACCAAATAGTGCCAAAAATATCCAGTTTAAAATAATAAAAGAAAAGCAGCAAATCGTCACGTTTGAGCAGCTGGAAACCCCAGCAGCTGTGCTACCAGCCACCACACCAGCCTGGATATATATATATATATATATATATATATATATATATATATATATATATATATATATATATATATATATATATATATATATATATATATATATATATATATATATATATATATATACTCTTCAGAGAGTTTTATGAAAATAAAATGCCTCATTGCCCTCGCAGGCCGACGCCGTCCCCATTTGTTTCTATTCACGGACGATTTGCTTAGGCTGTGGGCCATGGTTAGGCAGTCACTCTGCCGGCTGCCTGGGTTGTCAGCAACGTCTTGTTTCCCCCGGAGGCTAATTTCAGCTTCAGTGAAGCCTCGGCACGTTCTGTGACACGTCCACGTTGCACGTCGGTGTTTGAGGAATCATCGCCAGGCGGCTTTTAGATTTGGTGAGTAAGCGGAAGAGCGCTCTGACTGCTGTTGAGGAAGACTTTAACAGTAATCCTGTTAAATAATCGGGATTTCAATATTTACCAAAATAATTGTGATTTTTTTTTTTTTCTTCTTTTCCCCCCCACAATCGAGCAGCCCTAATAGACTACTATTTTTAAGCACCAAGCCCCTAAATTTGGTGGCCAAAGTACATTTTGGTGGCTCAAATGTAGACTTTTAAAAACAGAAAAGACAATTCCACTTAACACAGCATTCCTTAACTGTACTGTAACACTTCGGCAAATGAAAAGACATTAACAGAATGAATATATATATTATATACTGTTGCGTGGACAAAAGGGCAAATAAGTAATAATAATAAAAATATGTTTACTTCACATAGCACCTTTTTTACGGACAAAGTCACAAAGTGCTTCACATGATAAAACGTTAAGACCCAAACAGAAAATGACCAAGCAAAAAAGAAATAAAATGCCAATTGAAATAAATGATTAAAAGACTTAAAAAAAAAAAGCTAAAGTTACAAACCTGAGACCGAGTTTAAACGAGTGAGTCTGCAATGAAACATTCAACACAAAGCAAGCATTTTTCATTTTTATTGTGACATTTTATAGACTTAACTACTAAACGACTAATCCAAAAAGTATTCACCAGATTAACCATGGTTCATATTCACCCACCAGTCCATGGTGGCGCCACACATAAAAGATAACCCGGGTTAAAAGTCGGTACATTTTGGGTCAACATGGCATGAATAAATCTTTTGAATTGAAAGTCCCAGGGGGCCTCAGACGGCATTCAGCCTCCACTCCAGTCTGGTAGTGAGCGTCCTGAGGCGGTGCTCCGGCTAATAAGGGGTTAAAAATGTCTGTAACGCAGGGGAGAAGCTTATCCCGCCTACATCATTTTTCCACGTTTTGTTTTTTTTGTTTTTTTTGCACCAAAAGCCTGGATGCTGGCGTGCTGCCCGGCAGTTGTCAGGGCCTCCAGGAGCAGATGAGTCAGTCGCACGGATGGATTAGTGCAGCGCCGCCTCTCTCTCTCTCTCTCTCTCTCTCTCTCTCTCTCTCTCTCTCTCTCTCTCTCTCTCTCAACGGTACCGCTTTCTGCCTCCGCCATCTGGCGAGGCAGTGAAACCAGCAACATCGATCGGGGGGCGTAAACACAGCCGACACAAGTGAGTGTGTCTGTTAGTAGAGGGGTTTCAAACATCTCTATCGACCTTGTTAACACGGTAGCTTCCTGACTTCATTGGATTGGAAGGTCCTCCAGTGTGGCGTCGGCCTTTTCTGTTCAAATATTCCACATCTTTCAAACATTAGGGGTGTTACTCAACTTTTCAGTGGCGTGCGTACTAAGTCCACCCATTCCTTCAACTATTCTCTCTACTTCACCTTCTTCTTACACAATTCAAGCCAGCAATCCGCCGTAGCGTCAGCCTTTCAACACACAGCATTCACACCGCAGTTTCTTCAGACATTGCATTCTCTAGTTTGCAACTTAATTTGTATCAGTAAATCTATGGATGCAAATCTGCCAATTGTTTTCTTTATAAATCTTTTTTCTTTTCCATGTGAGAAGATATAGGGAAAATATACCTGTAACAACGTCCCCAAATGTCGTGCCGCAGCGCCACTTTTGCGTTTTTCTCTTCAGATCATTTCCGTCCAAACATAGCCTGAGATTCATGCAGTCGGTTAGTCGAAAGCTTTTTCACGCTGCATGACTTATCCCGAAGAAGCGAATCATCACATCTGGCGAGCGAGGTTTAAAGTGGTGCTGATTGTTTGCGGAGAAATAAATCAACTAAACGATTAGTCGACTGAGAATTTCTTCAGTCGAGAAATGATTCATCTTTCCATGTTTGGACCCCACCAGCGGTGGAAGACGTATTCAGATCCTTTCCTTTACCTAAGTAAAAGTGCCAATACCACACTGTAAAAAACAATACTGTGTAACTTCAGTTCACGTTCTGTAAGTGTCATCAGGAAAATGTAGTGGAAGTATTAAAAGTAAAGAACTCTCCTCCCGTTGTAGAAAGAGTAAAGGATCAACCAGTCTGATCATCTCAGCTGGACTTGTAGTCGTTATATTGTCGGCTAGTTTACTTTAGAATAAAACATCAGATTTTATAAACTACATGTGTTTTGTGTGCAGGAATCTTAATGTGTAAAGTAACTAGTAACTAAAGCTGTAACAGATGAATGTAGTGGAGTAAAAAGTACAATATTTCTGTCTGAAATGTAGCGGAGTAGAAGTAGGAAGTGGCACAAATAGAAAATACAAAAGGAATGTACTTCAGTACAGTACTGGAGGTTTAATTTTTTTAGATACAGGCCACTGTTTCTTATTGTTTGTTTTCATAATCCTCCATTACTGCTGATACAGTGTGTACATTATAATTCATTGATTCATCTAATAATGTGATTTGTTTTGTTTTTCTTCCTGACATAATCCCAGCTTTGCGTTCATTAATGTCTCTTTGTCTTGTTAGTTTGTCGCCGTGACAGCAGCCACGGTTCACGCCAGTTTTCAGTGACCAATGTGATTATTTGTGCACATTTTTGTTTTTACATGTCTGTACTGTAAATGCCATTGTCACTGTAACTAATTCAGTATTATCCCCTCTGCACACTCTCTCCCCCTCTTGTTGATCTGCTTGCTTTGCATTTGTAAGTATGTTTCTATTTTTTTATTTCTTTTTTTTTATTTAAGTTTCAGTGCTTTTCTTTGAATCAGTCTTCCAGTAGAAGTAGAGGTTCTTCTCCCCCCCCCCCCCCCCTTTATACCTTGAAATGACGTTGCTTCCTCCTAGCGGCTGCGCTTGAATCCCCTCTACCTCGCCTCTTCTTCATCCCTTTCTCCCTTTGACACACACACACACACACACTGATGTGTATTCCTTCCTCGCCAGCAGACCGCGGCAACAAGCAATGGAAGCGTTGCAGGCTCTTTAAGGACGCAGCCACGCGCTTATCCGGAGTGCATGAGAATAATCTTTAACTCTTTTAACTTTTTAATAGCAATGCTGCGTTCCACGCACGAGTTGGAAGGTCGGGAATTTAGATTTCCTGCACGGAAGAAGCTCGTCTCAAGTCATTGTCAGAATTTAAGAGACGCAGCATTCCACGGCCCCAAACATCCACGCTACTAACCCTTCCTCCCAGAGACAACTCAGTGTGGAAGCGCTGCTCAGAATACCAGCCAGGCCGTAATACTACTAGATCAGTGTTTCTCAAATGGGGGTACGTATATAAACTGGGAACTATATTCTCAGAAGGCGAAGCACTGCTACTTGGGCGGAGTGATTAGCACAACACCTGAAAAGCACCGCTGCTACTCTCTGCTCCTCGCCACGGGGCTTCTCAGGTGCTGCGAGCAAATCACTCCGCCCAAG
This sequence comes from Gymnocephalus cernua, assembly GCA_023631565.1. Classification (NCBI taxonomy): domain Eukaryota; kingdom Metazoa; phylum Chordata; class Actinopteri; order Perciformes; family Percidae; genus Gymnocephalus; species Gymnocephalus cernua. The sequence goes on along the minus strand of CM042448.1, from coordinate 3,151,644 downwards.
TAGCAGAAGTAGCAGTGCTTCGCCTTTTGAGAATATAGTTCCCAGTTTATATACGGTTAGAAGATGGCTGTGTGTCATGTGACCTTGTTATTTGTACACGCTGTGACTATACAAATCACAACATGGAAATAGGAACATGTTGCCGTTATTTTGTCACTTATTGGGAGCAGTAGGCTAGATGGAGCCGGTTACCTCCAGGATCTGTGCTAAGCTAGGCTAGATGGAGCCGGTTACCTCCAGGATCTGTGATAAGCTAGGCTAGATGGAGCTGGTTACCTCCAGGATCTGTGATAAGCTAGGCTAGTTGGAGCCGGTTACCTCCAGGATCTGTGCTAAGCTAGGCTAGATGGAGCTGGTTACCTCCAGGATCTGTGCTAAGCTAGGCTAGTTGGAGCTGGTTACCTCCAGGATCTGTGATAAGCTAGGCTAGTTGGAGCCGGTTACCTCCAGGATCTGTGCTAAGCTAGGCTAGATGGAGCTGGTTACCTCCAGGATCTGTGCTAAGCTAGGCTAGATGGAGCTGGTTACCTCCAGGATCTGTGCTAAGCTAGGCTAGATGGAGCCAGTTACCTCCAGGATCTGTGCTAAGCTAGGCTAGATGGAGCTGGTTACCTCCGGGATCTGTGCTAAGCTAGGCTAGATGGAGCCAGTTACCTCCAGGATCTGTGCTAAGCTAGGCTAGATGGAGCCGGAGCCGGTTACCTCCAGGATCTGTGCTAAGCTAGGCTAGATGGAGCCGGTTACCTCCAGGATCTGTGCTAAGCTAGGCTAGATGGAGCCGGTTACCTCCAGGATCTGTGCTAAGCTAGGCTAGATGGAGCCGGTTACCTCCAGGATCTGTGCTAAGCTAGGCTAGATGGAGCCGGTTACCTCCAGGATCTGTGCTAAGCTAGGCTAGATGGAGCCGGTTACCTCCAGGATCTGTGCTAAGCTAGGCTAGATGGACTTATCTAACTCTGGGGGAAACGGGGAATAAGACAAAGTCCCAATAAGTCGGCGTGTTCCTTTTTAAGGAGTGTACATTCTGTGGTCAAAGGGAATAAATTCCTCTTGTAAACACGATGCAGGGAGTTGTTTAAGTAGCTTCCGTGGTAATCTTTTTAAACACATTTCCTGGCTGGTATTCTAGCAAAAATACACATTTAACAGTCAACATGGCAGTGGCTTTATGGCAGCATATTAGCCTATATGGAAAATAGGGCTGGGTACCCAATTCCATACTTTTTTTTTTTTTTAAGATTATTTTTTGGGCATTTTAGGCCTTTATTTTCCTAGGACAGCTGAAGACATGAAAAGGGAGAGAGGGGGAATGACATGCAGCCAAGGGCCGCAGGTCGGAGTCGAACCCGCGGCCGCTGCGTCGAGGAGCAAACCTCCACATACGTGCGCCTGCTCTACCAACTGAGCTAACCCGGCCACGAATTCCATACTTTTTAGGCACCGGCCGAATTGCCTCCTTAGTGTCGAGCAACCAATATTCAATATCTAAGGAGGAGTAAATGTCTTCAGCGTCAGTGAGCCAATCGGCACGCAGCATGCTTTTACCAAGATCTAATAATGTCTGTGATTGGCTGTCTAACGCTACACGTCGTGGAGATGTTATGTGCCTATATAAAGAGTCTTACATCTGGAACCAGGCCAACCAGCTACGAGAGGAATCGCGACCATAAAACATTTGATTCGGTGCGTAAAAAAAATAAATATATCACAGACTTCAATGGTAGAAGCTCGATCTAGCCGTTGGCGGTTTCGCAGGTACGGAAAACACACTTCCATGATAACGACTTGGACCATTCACAGACGTCGCTTAGGATTGTGGGTAGTGTAGTATTTTTCCAAAAGATCGCAAATAAAACCTACGACAAGGTTGATTTCATACGGACTTATAGCTTCTACAGGAGCAGAAACTTTAGTTTCACAACCTCGGAGCTCGTGGTCAGTCTACCTTGGATGGTTTAGACATTATTGCTGCGTTCCAGGCAACCTGTAACCCGCGTTTTCACAACCTTGTACCCGTGAAAGTGCCCTGGAACGGCAGTCAAACCCGTAATTTACTACCCGGAAACTGCTGTACAGATGCCGGTGATTAACGGTGAGAAATAGAAATAAATAGACATAAATAGGCAACGTAAAGTAATTCTGCACATTGTAATCAAAACAATGCATATACGATTGTGTACTACTACAGGTTACGTTTATTAAATGAAGCCCAGAATATGTCGCCGACTAGAAATCGCTAGTATCAGCTAGCGCCAGCTAACGTCAACGTTAGGTAGCAGCTGGCTGACGCTAGCTAGAAGAGTTTGTCGTGACTTTGCCTGGAATGCTACCAAGTCGTGAGTTGAAGTCGTAACTTGCGGGCTAAAGATTGTGTCTGGAACGCAGCATGTGGCTGATAATCAAAATCCTTATGGAACCACACTGTTGAGCTTTGTAGTTTTTTTGGAACAATACCCAGCCCTAAATGGAAAAGCAGGCTACATGTGCAGTACAAGTCTTCCCCACAGGTTATAATACTGAACTAAGGTCAGTTATTACTCACTGCTTCTCCTTGCAGTCAAAAAGCTCCCCCCCCCCCATCCCCTACTCCCTCTGCTTCAGTTCCCCTTTCCATGTTCCCACCACGGCAGGGCCTCACTGTCGAGTTACGTGGCTCCCCTTCCTGTCTTGTGTGTTTTATTTATTGATTTATTGATTGATTTCTTTCTAATTCCCTGCAGGAGAAGGAAGGCAGGCATCCTGCCCAGCCTGGAGGACCTGCTCTTCTACACCATCGCAGAGGGCCAGGAAAAAATCCCAGCGCACAAATTCACGACGGTGAGTCCTCGGGAGCCAAAGGGATCACTGAGGATTCACGTTAGGGCGTACTGCTGCACAATGTTGGCGTTTTTTTTTTTACCGTCGCCGCGATATCAACCAGCGCCATAAACACATCGCGAAAGGCTGCGACACATTGCGAAAGACGCTCTTGAGATTTCTGGTGTTTGTTGAAAGAAAATATCGGCAGAAAACCTGCACTTTAAAAATGGAACTGTCACTCCGCTGCACGTAAACAAAGAGGCGTGCCAGAGCGAACGGAAGAGAGAGAGAGAGATACGTGCAGCGTATGACAAAACAATAGACAGCTGATGCAGTTGTGCTGCACGTCCATTTTTAATTGACGCCGCTTTTAATGGCGGCCCCGAGGCATAGACGTCTCGTGTTTGTTGAATGCCCGTTGCCTCGACTCCTCTCTCCTCGAGGCCTCTTCTTCGGCTCCTCGGCTCGGATCTCCTGTGGGCGGGACTAAGATGCGAGGAGAGGGATGGAGGAGAGGAATCGGGGATGCAGAGACTGGGAATTGGGAAAGGGCTTTTGTCTGAGCACTTGGGCCCGCTTTCCTAAAAAAAAAGCCCAGTCTGCTCTGATTGGTCAGCTGGCCCGCTCTGTTCTGATTGGTCAACCAGATTCAAACCAGCCGCTGGACGGGCTGTGCTTGCCCAGGCAGCACCAATGGGCAACGCATGTGGAAGAGCTGGGCTGGCTTTCTCAATCAGTGACATCACTAATTGAGGAATTTCACACAGGAATGTGGGCGAGCCGTTTATTTATTTTTATATATATATATATATATATATATATATATATATATATATATATATATATATATATATATATATATATATATATATATATATATATATATATATATATATATATATATATATATATATATAGCTAGCAATAGGGGCTTTTTAACAGCAGTGAATCCTTGTCGATCTGGTTGAATTATGAGCAGGATAACTCCTCTTGTTACAGGAGCCTCCTGCTCATGGCTCATAGATTTATTGATTTGCTGCCAGGCTGTCTTAATCCTGATGTTGTCGCCCCCCCCCCCCCCCTGTGTCCCTTGCCCCCCCCCCCCCCCCTCCTCCACTCCTGTCGGTGCAGGCTCTCAAAGCCACGGGGCTTCGTACGGGAGACCCTCGGCTGAAAGAGTGCATGGAGATGCTGAAGGTTACGGTGAAGACGACGTCTGACGGAGCACTGGACCGACACCTCTTCAAAAAGTAGGTTTTGTTTTTTTCTGCCCCTTTTCTATATATTTCTTGTGCACTATTGCCTTGGAAACGGCAGCATAGTTACATTTTTGGATTGGATGGCGCGGAAGACAGACGCTTCAGCTTTCTGCTGCATGAAGAAAACAACACTCGAGCTGTCATGGTTTTCTATTTTAGATCGATTTTAACAGGATCGTGTAAACAACGGCTTGGGTTACAGCTAATAGGGGGGGGGGGGCGAGAGCATCACTGAAACGGCGCATTTGTGTGACGTCCTGTTGTGTGTTCCTCCAAACACACTGACCAGTCTGATCGCCGGTTAACATGATTGGCCGCTAGGGCTGCACGATGTGAGGAAAATATCTAATTGCGATTATTTTGACTGATATTGCGATTGCGATAGGATTCACGATATTGGAGGGAATGATCATTTTTCTCATTTTCATTGAAAAATATAAACAATTAAAAAAATGTAATTGATTACAGTGTGATTTCTGCAAGGATCTGTACCAAACAAAGATGTTTTCTTCAGTCAGTAGGATAGGATGTGTAGGCCGGGACGTCTCTGTAGCACCACAATACTTAGTTCAGAACGGTTTGACACATATTTAGCCTTTAGCAAATATTGCGCCCCACCCTGCGATTTGGATATTGCACTAGTCCATATTGCGATAAAATTGTGATTAATTGTGCAGCCCTGTTGGCCACCGCAGCGTGACGTTGAGTTGCGTTTCTCCAGAAGTCGTGAGTCAGTCTCAACTTTTCGCAGTAGGCCCGCTGCGGTTTTTTGCGTGTTCCCCCTGCGGCAAACCCGCAGCCTAAACGCATTACCGCGTTTTTTTTGTTTTTGTTTTTTTGCCGGATCATCTGACAGACGACGCAGGCTGTTGCTATGTTTCCATCCACTTGTCAATTGAATTATCTGAAGTTTCGCTAAAAACTTGGAAAGTGTGTTTCCATCCAACGGCTTTAAAGCGAATAAAAACCTGTGCGTATGACGTCATATCGCTGTTTTGCGGTCCAATTGGAACGTGGAATAGATTTCATACATTTTAGGGGGTTTCCATTCATTTTCGCACAACATTCAAGCTAACATTTGTGAACAAAGTTTTACTCGCCAAAATGGATGGCGCCGTCTACCTGCAAATGATTATTTTGCACAAGTTGTAATAGTGCTTATGTGCCAGCTGATGGCGACATATCAAGCTATGATAAGACAACAACAACACTACCAAACAGTCTCCTTGTATCTGTCTTTGAAAATATGTGACCTAAAACTTCTTCTTCTTACTTTTATGGCTGGTTGCAACCATAAAATGACCTAAAATGTAATCGCAATTCATTATTTATTCGGCAAAAAAACGTACGAGATCGAACGTACAAACTTTGTGTCGATAGTCATGAAATTCAATTGAATTTTACTGTTTCCATGAGGGATTTTTTCATTCGATATTACTTAATTCGCATTAAGGGCCTTATTTTAACGATCTGAGCGCACGGCGTGAAGCGCCTGGTGCAGGTGTGTTTAGGGCGTGTCCAAATCCACTTTTGCTAGTTTGACGGCGGGAAAAAAAGTGTCTGTGTGCCGGGCGCCTGGTTCTAAAGGGTTATACTGAGTGTCTTCATTAATCAGAGGTGTGTTTTGGGCGTAACATGCAGTAAACCAATCAGAGATCATCTCCCATTCCCTTTAAAAGCCAGGCGCGTTTGGACCTTGGAGCATTGCTGTTATGATGGAGGATTTACACCCTAATATGTTTATTAGTAATCTTCTGCATGTGTGTGTGCTGCTGTGCGTCCCGGTGTGTGTAACAAGCATAGTGTGCACGTGCTGTGCACGAGCCTCGGAGCATTTTACTAATGTGCTGTTAAAGTAACAATAAAATGCTGCGTTATTGACTTTAGACCAGGTTTTTGTTGGTCAATGGTGCCATCACTTCCTGCTGCCTCAAGATAACAATACGCCCAGAATGCACCTGAACACACCTCCCTGTAAGACCAGCACGCCCAGAATGCACCTGAACACACCTCCCAGTAAGACCAGCACGCCCATGGGCGCACAGATGGGTGCAGGTGCATTTGCTATTTAAACGACGTGGGCGCTGGACGGGAAACTGACAACTGCGTCGGTCTTAAACCAGCAAAGACACTTGCGACGGGCTTTGCGCTGCTCTGCGCCGGGTGCAAGATAGGAGCCTAAAACTTAAACTTAAAGTGATACCCTGCTTGCTGTTCCCCCGTTTTTTATCAGCAACAATCACTCGCTGCAGTCTATCCTGAGAGCTGTTCATGCTGGTCAGAGTCCTGTGTCCTCCCCCGCAGCAGAAATGGGTCACCGCATCTCATTAAATTATTCATCACTCCTCAGTTTGCACGTCATGGGCATCTTGTCGAGGTTTTACATCCAGCTGGATTCATACAAGAGCAGGACCGCTGTTATAAGTTAAGCTTTAATAAAAATCCATGAAGCATTCAAATAAGACACCTTAACCTTTTCAGACCATGACACCAAATACACAGTTTGTGGCGTGCGTTATAGAAACTATAAAATGTCTGTGAGTTTTGTTGATGTGACATCTTTGTTCAACGTTAACAGAAACTATGTTCATTTGTTCGGGGATCTGATGAGCATTTAAAGGGTAACTTTTTTGGTTTCTTTTCAACCTGGACCCTATTTCCCCTGCATCTGTGTCTAATAGACTGACCTTTTTGAAATTGGTCCAGTATGCCGCGAACCGAGCTGCAACATAACCTAACGGGGCAATTGTGGACCCTTCAATTTTAATAAAAATCGCCCTGGTATTACAGCCCCCGTAGGAGACGATGCTGGAGACAGAACAGGGTGACGGCTTGGGTAAGAGTTGGCCAGGGAGCTGAGTCCAGACCCCGGCGCCGCCGCCACCCCTGGCTTGAATCCATCACATCCACTCCTCCCCGGGCTTATTTATAGAGCTCGGCGTCACAGAGGCAAGCACGTGAGCGGGCGGAGCGTGCGTTTCCTCTGCAGGGATCCCATGCTACAGGGATTAGACAGCACACAGCTGAGACACAAATCTCTCCGAGGCACAGCTTCTACCACACCGCCTTTTTATTATGTGGACTTGTGTGTTTTGTGGACACAATCTAGAAAAGCCCTGACAACATTTGGGAGAGAGTGCTGGAGTGAGGACCTGTACCGTACACATGGTTCAAATGTGTGTGTGTATTATTTTCTGCTGTTTATTCTAACCCCCACGCCTTTGGGAAACCAGGAAAAATGTCGCTGCAGTGAAAGATCAACACAGTTGACTGCGAAACACATTGAAAGGAAATCACTTCCAACACTCTTTCACTGAACAAAAAAAAGAATGACAGTTACATTTTAATGTGCAGTTTTCAACGGATGTTTTCTTTCAACGAACACAAAAATGTGTCTATCGCGATATGTTGCAACCTTTCGCGATGTGCATATTGCGCCAGTTGATATTGTGATGACGATAAAACAAAACTATAGTTTTAGTTCCCAAAAGACAACACTACTAGTTAAATGATAGTTTAATTAACCCAGTAGCTAGATGTCTCACAGTGGCAGCTGGTGTGTGGAGAGCTATGACACAGAAAGAGTCTGAAGCCAGCGTGATTAGTTTCATCAGATACGCTTTAGAACCGAGACGCCCCAACTTCAGAGTAACTTCCTGTCTCTGTGTCCTGTGGGTTTATCCACTGCCACGCCTCACTAGCGGCAGGTCCTGAGTGTAGTGATTCCACTGGGAGAAGTGAATACAGATTATGAGCGGTTCTTTTGCCCCGTAGTCGCCAAAGTAAATATTGGACCCGTTCTTCACGAGCCACATATCTCCCAGAACCTTCTGACACTGAAATGGCAATTTTCAGACGGACACATCAGTTAACTTTGTTCAAGCCCTGTTTCTCAGGAACCAACTCTCGCGAGATCCAGCAGCACAGATAAGGTGACGTCGACTAACGTTTACGAAAGCAAATGCTAAATATGGCTAAATATCTAACGTTGGCACCGAACCGTGAGTTTTGTGATCGGTTGCACCACTACTGGTTATGGGCTAACTGGGGTTGTCTTGTCTCCTGTCCTCAGGTGTGTCCAGAGCAACATTGTTCTGCTCACCCAGGCCTTCAGGAAGAAGTTTGTCATCCCAGACTTCCAGTCCTTCTGCGCCCACATGGACGAGCTCTACGTCAAAGCCAAAAACATGTCCGGAGGGCAGGTGAGTGAGGGCTGCAGACAGTGGTTACAAACTTGTGCATCACTACACATGTCTCCATCCACACGTTTTTATGCGAATATCGAATGAAAAAAGGGAAATTCTGCCGGATGCATGTATTTTCCGTTTCCTTCGTGTACACATTTTAACCTCTGGTGGATTTATGAGGACTATGGTTAACTGCAGGGTAAATCCAGACAGCTAGCTAGACTATCTCCACGCGGAGCTTAGCGAATGGATGGTCTGGCGAAGCGAGACTATTACGCACAGGTTTGTGTTTGCTTTTAAGCCATTGGATGGAAACACACTTTCACCGGCTTAATTTGCATGAATGTTTTTAGCGAAACTTCAGATAATTCAATTGACAGGTGGATGGAAACATAGTTGCTGCCAATATTTGGAAATACAGTGTTGTGTGCCGTGTAAACCAGCCGTGAAACCTGAATGTAAAAGCCGTGTGATGTCATGCTGTAGGTGGCCGACTACATTCCCCAGCTGGCCCGCTTCAGCCCAGACCTGTGGGCCGTCGCGCTGTGCACCGTCGACGGACAGAGGTAATACTGAAATGCTTATTATTCGTGCTGTTGTTTTTCACCTGTATGTAATGTACAGTGTCTACATTAACCCACAGTTTATTCAGCACATTTTCAGAAGTGTCATACACTTAAAGGTGCCGTAGGTAGGATTGTGAAGATCCAGGACTTAGCCAAAAAATTTCAACATCGACAACTTCTCAGTCCCTCCCCTCTTTCCGCTAAAGCCCAAAACGGTCTCCTAAGCCCCTCCCACCACAAGGGAGAATGATTGCGTGTGCATGAGCAGTGATTGACACGCAGTTAGACAGTTCCCTGGCCCTGATTGGTGCATCTGAACAGGGAGCGGTGGATTTTTGCAAATCCCACTCCAGGCTGTAGGTGGAGCCAGAGGAGCTGGATGTTTTTTAATGACCTGCTTCATGTAGTTCTACTGGAACATCGGGTCAGTTTCAGCAGATATATGACAGAAAGGTAGTTTTAGAAGTCTTACCTACTGCACCTTTTTAAGTAAAAGTTAAAAGCAAAAAATGCATACCGAAATAAATAAGCCATGCGTCTCTTTCTTCAGGCACACCGTCGGCGACACCAAGGTCCCTTTCTGTCTGCAGTCTTGTGTGAAGCCGCTGAAATACGCCATCGCCGTTCACGACCACGGCACAGAGTACGTGCACCGCTTCATCGGCAAAGAGCCCAGCGGCCTGCGCTTCAACAAGCTCTTCCTGAACGAGGAAGGTGAGGAAGCGACCGCTCCATGTACCCCATCTCACACACACACACCTGCACACTTAATTATATACTCTCACTGTATGTATGTGCTTTCCATGGGCAAAAAGAATAGATTTAGCTTTGTTTATATATTTGGCATTGGGTATATTTTAGGGATGCACGATATTGGATTTTGGCCGATATTCGATATACCAATATTTTCAAACTCATTTTGGCTGATACCGATACCAATGTATATACACATTTTTCCCCTGATATATATACACTTTAATTTTACTGAAGAGAAATCCAAGTATCTCTCCTGTACTACCTTTACCTTATTACACTTGTGTGTTGTAGATAAGGCAATAGACAAGACAAACAACATTTGATTCTACCTATATATTCTACCTATACCTATAAATATATAATTTTACAAATGTAGACAGACATTCACCCCTGAAAAAAAATAAGATTATTTCACTTGGAGGAGAATAAATTATTTACCAGTACCACATTTTATTTTCAAGTTCAGACTTCAAACTTCAGTCCTTGGGAGTAAAATAAATAAAAATACATTTTCAAACAAAAACATGTACCTCATCTCCTATTTGAACAGGTCTGCCAAATGTCTTAATCAGAGGCGACGCTAAACAGCCGTTGACTGTCGACACGTGACGTTAGAAGACGGGACTGAAATATGGACTGTGGTCGACGAAAATACATATAAACATAGTGGTGTGTTTACAAGTAGCAGAAGTAGTATGTCTTTTTCCAACTTTGTACTGCAATTGCTGCACAACATTTTCCCTCGGGATGAAGTTGTATCTCATCTCATCTCTAGAGAAATTTAAAAGGGTAAACTACTAGGGTTGTTTACCGAGACCCGGCGCCTCAATGATCGCTATCTACCGGGCCGAATGGCTGCACGGATTTCAGTGCCTCGTTTACGGGGCTCTCTGATGCTCCGAAACCGAATGGAAACTGGTGTAAGAAAGTGTCTGGGTTTCCTCTCTATGTTGTTCCCTAACAGTGCAGATTATATTCCAGCTATTTATTTAGTTATTTATTTTTTAAACACTGTTTTGGCCTGTTACATAAGAAACAGAGGGGAGCATTGCTGCACACTAGGCTGCACGATACGAGGAAAATATGCAATATGCGATAACACTGTTGAATACGGCGATAACGATATTACTCGCGATACATAAACGGATGTTAAAGTGTTCTCAGTTCTGCATTTCTGCAGCTTTCAGTATTCTGCTAAAATAAATAAAAAATAAAAAGGAATGAAAGTTTGTATATCTTAAAGAGCACTTTTCTGCTGATATTTTCTTTGAACTAAGACAGAAAATCGGAGTGTCTTTCGCTATACGTCGCAGCCTTTCGTGATGTGTTTATTTGGCCAGGTTATATTGCGATAATGATAAAAAATAAAAAATAAAAAACAGATATATTTTGCAGCCCTACTGCACACTATATAATATTGTGGACCTCGTTATGTTGATGTTCAGTGAGAGGATCATTCTGCTGTGTTTTGACCTCCGGCAATAAAATGTTCCTGAATGACCTTTTGTTTTGCATCACGCTTTGTGTTATTCTCCAAGTTAATTTGTATTCCAAGTTTGCCACTTTCGCATATAATTACATCTTTAACATTGATGTTCGGACTTGTGTGTCTTCCTTTTTCTCTCCGTCAGATAAACCACACAACCCCATGGTTAATGCCGGCGCTATTGTCTGTACCTCCCTCATCAAGGTAAGCTGCATTTACACCGTAAGTGATTTAAAGAAGGAAATCACGTAGCTCTGTTGTTTGTCGTCACGGAGTGCTGTCAGTAGCGAGAAAAACGAAAATAATCGGTGTTGCCTACTCCGAGTTATGCTACTGCTAGCTTTCGCACCCAGGCAGCTGAAACTTTTAGCCTCTTAACATGTTCGAGATGTCATTACAAGTGCTGGTGGCTCTCCATCGTGATGGACAATGATACCGTCGGCATAACCCTATTACGTGACCACAAACATAGCTACGTGTTGAAATGGACCGGAATTCTCCTTTTAAAGTATATTTACTTTGGAAAATGACCAGCTCCAATACACATTACACACGTTTTCTGTTCTTTTCTTGTGAGGATGCTGTAGGTGATTTAATAGTTGGGATCCTGAAATGTGCCATTTAAAAAAAACAATAATAATAATCTTGTTTTAAATGTAGATTCCAGATTGTGAGCATTTTTTTTTTTATTTTTTCATGTCAGGATTTTCTGAATTTCTAACAACAAAGTCACATCCAAAGAGAAGTTGTGTCAAATAGAATTATAATCGTCCCGTTTCCGCCGGATTACCGTATACGGGGAGATTAAGGTTAAAGATAACCACGGGGAAAGGGCATTTGGTTGAAAGCAGGCATCACTCAGATATCCTGCACGCACACGCACGCACGCACAGGTTTACAGAGTGGTTGGGGATGGAGGGCAGCTTTAATCAGAGAAACTGCTCTTCTGCCTGTTGCATTAAATATCCTCCTCTGACCCTCAAACACACCTCGCTGTTAGACACACAAGAGCACCACCTGCTGATTTCAATAAAAAAACAAAAAAAAAAACATCTCTTCACAAAGTCTTACATTTTGACTTGGTGGAATCTGCAGAAACCCTATATCTGTGATTGTGCATGCATTTTCCACATGATTATGTATGTGAATATCAGAAAACATTCCCGCTGATAAAATAATATAGATGTCTATCATATGGCCTCGCTTTAACGACAGGGTGACAACGTCTGTGTACTTGTAGTATAGATACATGTTTTCAGCCGGATGCATCCTCATGGAAGTATTTGTCTTAGGGCACTGTTGCAGTTTTCACCCTAGATCTGTGGAAGACTTAAGACCTTGATGCACCAAGGCGACTATCGGCCCATCGGCCTAGTTTGTGCGGTGTGTTTCGTACCGTTGCCACGCGTCGGCCTTCGTCTGCCTTTTTTTTGTTTGTTTTTGGGCCGGTTTAACATGTTGAATCGCTGTTGGCCGCCGGCTGAACAGCCATTTCATCTGATTGGCTGTTGGAAAGCAAACAAACAAAGAGCGCACACAGAAGGCTTCTCTTCTTAATTTTCATCTCATCTGATCAATTCAAATACACACAAGAGCTGTCAAAACGGGCCAAACATGGTGAGCACGAGCCTCGGAGCATTTTACTAATGAGCTGTTAAAATAACAATGAAATGCTGCGTTATTGACTTTAGACCAGGTTTTTGTTGGTCAATGGCGCCATCACTTCCCACTGCCTCAGGATAGCAATACGCCCAGAATGCACCTGAACACACCTCCCTGTAAGACCAGCACGCCCAGAATGCACCTGAACACACCTCCCTGTAAGACCAGCACGCCCAGAATGCACCTGAACACACCTCCCTGTAAGACCAGCACGCCCAGAATGTACCTGAACACACCTCCCTGTAAGACCAGCACGCCCAGAATGTACCTGAACACACCTCCCTGTAAGACCAGCACGCCCAGAATGCACCTGAACACACCTCCCCGTAAGACCAGCACGCCCAGAATGCACCAGAACACACCTCCCTGTAAGACCAGCACGCCCAGAATGCACCTGAACACACCTCCCTGTAAGACCAGCACGCCCAGAATGCACCTGAACACACCTCCCTGTAAGACCAGCAAGCCCAGAATGCACCTGAACACACCTCCCTGTAAGACCAGCAAGCCCAGAATGCACCTGAACACACCTCCCTGTAAGACCAGCACGCCCAGAATGTACCTGAACACACCTCCCTGTAAGACCAGCACGCCCAGAATGCACCTGAACACACCTCCCTGTAAGACCAGCACACCCATGGCCGCTAAGATGTGCGCAGGTGCATTTGCTATTTAAACGACGCGGGCGCTGGACGGGAACGTGACCACTGCGTCGGTCTTAAACTAGCAAAGACACATGCGTCGGGCTTTGCGCTGCTCTGCGCTGCTTTGCGCTGCTCTGCGCCGGGTGCGAGATAGGGCCCCTAGTGTCCGTTTGATGTATTTTAGATATTTAAAAAAAAAAAAAAAAAAAGTTAAAACGCTGTTTTGTGATTCTGTTTGTGTTCCAGCAAGGGGCAAGCAACGCTGAGAAATTTGACTATGTGAGTATCACTGTGCTGTTGTGAGTGTCTTCCTAATGTCGTGGTTAAACACGTTTTGGAAAAATAAAGTGCAAACTGAAGTGCAAAACTGTTCAAAATGGACGATTTGTTTTCATTATGGATTCATCTTCTAAATAAATTCTAAATTTAAAAACGTGACCTAAGCTATGAATGAATCATTTAAAGAAGTTGTCGATTAATGTCCTGTTGATCAAGATGACCGTCCACAGTGACGTTACCTAAGCGTTCACCGTAAATCTGCCGCTCTGCTTCTGCAGGTCATGAACTTCATGAACAAACTGGCAGGAAACGAGTACGTGGGCTTCAGCAACGCCACGTGAGTACAACACCACGTCACTACAGACGTATACTGAACAGTTTTATTGATTTATCATATACAGTGACTGTTGCAAACAACCGCAGGGTTCAATAAGGGTTGCCCGATGGCCCGGAGCAAGTAAAACGGCAAAACGTTGGGCAAGTAAATATAATAACCCGTCCGGGCATCATCGTATCATAATTAGGGTTGGGTACCGAAACCCAGTTCCACTATCCTACGCAACCGGTAGGAATCGCACCGGATTACAACGCAAATTTCAGTCCTCATTTCGGTTCCACTTAATGTGTCAACTGACATATTTTCCCTCTGTCGCTCCGAAACAGACGTAAAAATATCCCACTTTCTCTGTAGTCTACCGTTAGCTAGCTACCGTACATGTAGGCTACTTTTAAAATGCCATATTCTCCCTCTGGGCTCACCAAAACGGACGTAAAAGCATATCAACCATTCACTGCACGTGACCGCTAGTAAACATGTTCCACTTGCTCTGCTAGTCGTTAGCTAGCTAGCTAGCTAGCTAGCTAGCTAGCTTTTAGTGCATTTGAAATGCCTAAAGCGAAGCGGTCGGAAGTGTGGCTGTATTTCACAGCCAAGGATTCAGACATCGCAAAATGCAACAAATGGTTAAAAACGATTACGTGCAAAGGGGGAAGCACGTCGAATTTATTCTATAAAATAGCCTTTCTTTCATCCATCCATCCATCCATCTTCATCCACTTACCCGAGGTCGGTCGTGGGGGCAGCAGCTCCAGCAGGGGGCCCCAAACTTCCCTTTCCCGAGCCACATTAACCAGCTCTGACTGGGGGATCCCGAGGCGTTCCCAGGCCAGGTTGGAGATGTAATCCCTCCACCTAGTCCTGGGTCTTCCCCGAGGTCTCCTCCCAGCTGGACGTGCCTCCACCTAGTCCTGGGTCTTCCCCGAGGCCTCCTCCCAGCTGGACGTGCCTCCACCTAGTCCTGGGTCTTCCCCGAGGTCTCCTCCCAGCTGGACGTACCTCCACCTAGTCCTGGGTCTTCCCCGAGGCCTCCTCCCAGCTGGACGTGCCTCCACCTAGTCCTGGGTCTTCCCCGAGGCCTCCTCCCAGCTGGACGTACATCCACCTAGTCCTGGGTCTTCCCCGAGGTCTCCTCCCAGCTGGATGTGCCTCCACCTAGTCCTGGGTCTTCCCCGAGGTCTCCTCCCAGCTGGATGTACCTCCACCTAGTCCTGGGTCTTCCCCGAGGCCTCCTCCTAGCTGGACGTGCCTGGAACACCTCCCTAGGGAGGCGCCTTTCTTTGATGTCATTTTTTTCAAGAATTGGGTTAGGAATCTGAATCGTTTTTAAAAGTACCGGCTCGGCATCGGAATCGTAAAAATCCAAACGGTACCCAACCCTAATCATAATGACGTTATCGTTCTCTTGCCCACGTCGGAGAACGCTTGTTGAATTGATATGAATGTGCCGTTGGCCGATCAAGAATTGAGTAGGCGCTTGACCCTTTTGCAATTTTTACGCTTATGTTTTTCACCTTTTTTCAGTTCAGCATTTTTTTTTTTACTTTTTAGACTTTTTTTGATGCTTTGCTTTTTTACACATTTCCGATGCTTTTTTCAACCCTTTTTCTCGAAGTTTGGATTCATTTAAAAATTGTGTAAATACTTTTTGACCTTAACGTTGAACCCTGAACCGAATAAAGAAGGAAACTGCTCCGTCATGCTGTTTCCCTGTCTGTGTGTCCCAGTTTCCAGTCGGAGCGAGAGTCTGGAGACAGAAACTTTGCCATCGGCTACTACCTGAAGGAGAAGAAGGTAAGGTCGCGTGGAGCTGCGAGCGAGAAACCTCCTCACGCTGCAGCCAGACTGTCATGTTTTTGTATTCTCGCTCACATAAGTCACAATCACATTTATTCAGAGCCAGTCCTAATCAATTTGGTGCCCTAGGCAAGATGTCAGCTGTTTTTGTCTCTTTTTTTGACACTTTTGTCTCATTTTTTCTCAAAGTATTTGTTGTTTTCTTTGACGTTTTTGACCCGTCTTTTCATCGTTTCTGTCGCTTTTCTTGATGTTTTGTTTTTTTTTCATCTTTTTTTGGTGCTTTTTCAAACAGAATATGCTGTTAACATGACCTGGATCTAATTCGGAATATTAGTGTGAATGTGAACGTACTGAACGTTGTTGTTCTTTCAGTGTTTTCCAGAGGGGACAGACATGACGTCCATCCTCGACTTCTACTTCCAGGTAAACGGAGCTTAGAAAAAAAAAAAAAACAGGTGTATTTTCTTCCACTACTCAACAGTTTAAACGTGCAACAGGAAGCTAAAGCTGCAGAAAGCCCGTTTGTGTCATCATCTTGGATATTGAAATGTCATTTAATTTGAGTTTCAAGTCGACCCTGGATATTTATTAATAGCTTAATCAAGTCAAAGTAGCATTGAAAAGCTTTTGCTTTGAGGGCTCCTGAGAAGCTTCGTGCTGGGCAGAGACGTGCGTGATGTGCTTATGGTGTTCCCATTTATACGTGTGTTTATTTGGTTTATGGCAGGGCTGAACGATTTGGGGAAAACAAATCAAATTGCGATTTTTCTGCGATTATGATTCGATTTGCGATTTTTCTTTTTAAAAGTTTAGGTGAAGTTAATATTCTCTGTGTAACAGATAAATCTTTTAATAGCTTTTATAACACGAGACGCCATCAAAACGGCTCGATATCCTTCTGCAAGGATGAGAACATGGATACGAATTGGCAGTGATAAGTGAACATTTATCACAAAAGCTAAAGTTAGAATAATAAAAAAAACAATTCACATAAAAGATATCACTACTTTCCTGTAAACCGCAATTCCTGATCTGCTTCAATTTTATTTAGACTTTATAGATAGAATAGGTCTAGAACACACTATAATTTACAGAGACCCAACAATTCCAGTAATTCCCCCAAGAGCAAGCAGTGACAGTGGCGAGGAACAACTTCCTTTTAGGGAGAAACCTGGGACAGACCCAGGCAATGGCAATAATAGTCACAGTAAAGATAATGGAACTATGACTTGAAATAGTAGTTGTAGTAGTTCATGGCGTAGCAGGACACTGCAGGACGTAGCAGGGTGTATGTAGCAGGTCATAGCAGGGCGCGGAGCAGGACCATGGCGACAGCTGTCGCCGTGCCACTTTAATTCAAGGAAAACTGCTGGACGACTAACCATAAGGACTCAGTTCAATAGCAGCATCTAAATATTACACCTTCTACAATCATGTTAAATAAAGTTATGCTCATGTTGCAAATTGTATGTTTTGTATGTTTAAAAAATAAATGAATAAAAAAACGTTCCATTTTATGTACCTTATGTATCTTCCCCTGTCAGTTGTGTTCCATCGAGGTGACCTGCGAGAGCGCCAGCGTCATGGCGGCGACTCTGGCCAACGGCGGCTTCTGTCCAATCACAGGAGAGCGCGTGCTGAGCCCCGAGTCGGTGCGAGACACTCTGAGTCTGATGCATTCCTGCGGCATGTACGACTTCTCCGGGCAGTTCGCTTTCCATGTCAGTATCTCGTTGGTCAAACGTCCCCCCCGAGTTCATTTTTTGGAAAAAAAACTGCGTTTCAACACACCGTCGTCCTTCCCCCCTCCTCCTCCTCCTCCTCCTCCTCCTCCTTCTGTTTCAGGTCGGTCTGCCGGCTAAATCTGGCGTCGCCGGTGGCATTCTGCTGGTTGTTCCGAACGTGATGGGCATCATGTGTTGGTCTCCACCGCTCGACAAGCTGGGCAACAGCGTCAGAGGCATCCAGTTCTGCACGGTAAGGGTTAGGTTGGGGTTAAAACGCAGCGCCCGGCAGGGCCGGGTCTAAAGGGGGGGCCCGGGGTGGTGCCCCCCCAATCCATTGGGCTAGAGTACTGTCAGTCTAACATATTTGATTTCCATTACTGTCACTTTGCTGCCTGAAGTAGAAACATATTGAGCTCGCTGTAGAGCACTTCATTTCTGTTCTGTTTCCTGTTATCGGAAACTGTGTACAGCAAGGTTTTCTTTGTTCAAAACCTTCTTGTAAGTGTATTGCACTTAATGTTCATACGGTTCTGTGAAAAAACATCTTCCCAGCCCTTGTCACACGACCAATTAATTTTTTATTTGTTTGTTTCCATATATCCACATTTTTTCACCTTTAAGAGCCCAGATACACAATTTGTTGAAAGAAAAACAAAAAAATTATTAATGAATGTGATGTGTTTTTATTTAGCAAAATTACATTGTGGTGTTCTATCCTATGCAATATTTCCTTCATTTCTAAGCATATTTTCTATGCTGTATTAGGATAAAATGTGACAATAAAATCTACATCTCTGTATGGATAAGGTGCTAGAGAATGCATGCTATTAAAATATATTAAACATAAATATAAGACATGAAATAACATTTTCAAACAAATCAAATATCAAGCAAAGCAATAAAAAAATGACATAAAAATCAAACAAAAGAGTGGTATATAATAGAAAAAAGAAAGCGTTAGGGTAACCATAACTAATCTGTGAAAATATGTTATTGTCTCAGTAGCCCAACATGTCCAATGTTTGTCTTTTTATCATTACTTTTCCTTTTCTCTCTTTCTTCGTTCTTTATTTTCTCCTCATTTCATTGTTCCTTTCTTCTGTCCCTTTTTCATAGACTATGTTTTTTAAATTTTTTTACTTTCTATACTCCACCTTTCGTTGAATTATTTTTGGGAACCCAACATGCCAAGGGCCCTTCAGGGTTTTCTGGGTTTCCTTTGCATGTCTTTTTTTTACTTGATTTGTCGTATGTAAAATAAAAAATAAAAATCAAATCAAATGTATGTCTTCTTTCAGGACCTGGTTTCCCTCTGTAACTTCCACAACTACGATAACCTGAGACACTTTGCTAAGAAACTGGATCCTCGC
The DNA here is from genome assembly GCA_023631565.1 of Gymnocephalus cernua. NCBI lineage: Eukaryota > Metazoa > Chordata > Actinopteri > Perciformes > Percidae > Gymnocephalus > Gymnocephalus cernua. The sequence continues at coordinate 3,132,772 of CM042448.1, read as the reverse complement.
AGGGAGGGGGGAGACCAGAGGGTGAGTTCCAGCAACATGCTCCTCTTTTCAGCTTCACTCCATCCTCCTCCTCCTCCTCCTCCTCCTCTTAAAATCTTTACACTTCAGCACAGAACATTTTCTGCTGGTGCCATATCCCCACACGTTCGCCTACTACTGTCACTTCTCTCGTTCCGTTTCTTATTGTGTAGGGATGCACGATGATATCGGCACGACATCGCTATCTGGCCGATAAAAGCTTAAAATGATCAGCATCGGCGGGTATGAATATTTCTGCCGATGAGCCTTGCCGATAGGGTGGCGTGTTTAATACGCGCACGTGGCGACCGTGAATGTGGCATGAGCGCCAGCAACGTCCAACATGCGGCTGTGTGGAGGTATTTCGTGGTCTGTAAAACAGATAACAAACTTGCTATTTGCAGTACTTGTAAAGCACAAGTGATGCGAGGAGGCGTAAAACAAAGTCGTTCAACGCTACGAATATATGATTACGCATCTTAAGAGCCGTCACCCTGAGCAGCGTCGAGACTTTCTGAAAAGTAAGAAGGCTCAACGACAAAATCATTGAATTTAATGATGACAGGCTAATGGCCACGGTATTCTATGGCCTAGCCGGCGCTACTTTTCTGACGTGGCCTTACCTGTTGTCGCCAGTCACATTGAAAAGCTCCTCGCCGGCGCTAGTCACATCAGCTTTACCACGGACATTGGATATCAAGCGCAAGTCGTGGTAGCATGTTGAGCCTCACTGCCCAGTGGATAGACGAAGACTTCACCCTTTAAAAAAAGCTGCCCTGCGCTCTCCGCGCAGAGTGGCGGCCGTCGTGGCCGTGGGACGGACAATAGTTGGACATTTCAAGCGCTCCCATCTGGCATACAGTCGGCTGGAGGATCACATTTTCAGCCACTTAAAAAGTGCAACCCACCTGCAGCTCTTATTATTAACATTTCCAGAAATATGTTCATACACATATGTTCATTCAATGGATATACGGACATTAATTCACAATAAATGGTAAACCCCGTTGCACTCTGTCATGTGCTTCTTGTTGTGTTTCAGGTGAAGTCTGTGATCAATCTGCTGTTTGCTGCCTACACCGGAGACGTCTCCGCCCTGAGGAGGTGAGGCAACCCTTTAATCTGCACTCCTGACATCTCTCTTTAGTCTGTGTCGTGGATTTCCTGGGTGCCGATGCTTACGAATCGAGGAATTTTCAGGGAGACCGTGTGGTGCAACAAGATCTTTATTCAAACAAAAGATCGGAGGTATTTTGTGCAGAAAATAACTGGGGACCCTCTTCAGCAGTCGTTTCTTTTCATACAGTGGGAGAGTGGACTCCCACCTCGTGCATCATCAACAACAACAACATAGATTTGTCTCACTGTGCTTGGAGCTGGGAGCGTCAACAACAGCAGCATGATGATGATGACTGTGGGCAGATTGTCTATTTAAAGGAACACGCCGACTTATTGGGACATTAGCTTATTCACCGTAGCCCCGAGAGTTAGAAGGCGAAGCAGTGCTACTTGAGCAGAGCTGCAAGCATATCACTCCGCTTCGCCTTTCTGAGAATATAGTTCCCAGTTTATATACGGTTAGAAGATGGCTGTGTCTCATGTGACCTTGTTATTTGTACACGCTGTGACTATACAAATCACAACATGTAAATAGGAACATGTTGCCGTTATTTTGTCACTTACTCGGAGCAGTAGGCTAGTTGGAGCCAGTTACCTCCAGGATCTGTGCTAAGCTAAGCTAACGGTGGAGCCGTCAGACAGAGTTACGACACGCACGGAGATGAGAAGGGTATGTATGGACTTGTCTAACTGTCGGGGTTACGGTGAATAAGCTATATGTCCCAATAAGTCGCCGTGTTCCTTTGAGCTGTAATACAAAGTTGCAAAAAATATTTGCAGTACAATTAATATAAGAATTCTGCACCGCTTTCCACGCGTGGACCCCCCCCTCCCCCCGGGTCAGCTACAAATAGAATCTAATTCTGTGGGAAACACTGCGGTACTGGTACCTCAAATTCGGTTCCGGTACCCAAGGGTACCTTTTTTTTTGGTTCTTTCCCTCTGTAATAACAAAAAAAAGTGGATTGCGGTTGTGAAAATAACGTATTCATCCTATTTACTTGGAACATTTTTGTTATTTATTTAAAATATTACACACCCCCACACAAAATAAAACCCCGCCCTCTCCCCTCCCTTAATATATGAATAACTAGGGACCCTCATTGGGCGAGTGGACTCCCACCTTGTGCATCCTTTGTGACACCCAGTGACAGATTTAGCAATTTGGGGGGGCCCAGGGCAAACACAGGCATGCTACTTCGCTAGTAGTATTGCTTTATGCTAACACTAGTGCTGCTAGCGCAAGCAGCAGCTTTTGGTTGCTCTTTAACATTATGGTTATCTTCAGTAGCTTTCAGTACTGTGAAAAAGATTGGCAGTGTCACTATAAACTTTATACTTTCCACCCACTTTTCTTCATTTTTGCAGCCAGTTTCATCATGAATAGTCCATCTGTGTTAATGGGGCCCCAAGGTGATTTGCGGACCTTTGCCTAATGTTAAAGTCCGCCTCTGGTGACACCATGCATCTGCTGAGCTACAAAACAACCGTTTTTCTCAGTGCTTGCTTTGCTCCAGTCAGCATAAGGTTTTTGTAGTCGGTGTTTGACGTTTGTTGGTTCTTTCGTCCAGGTTTGCGTTATCCTCCATGGACATGGAGCAGAGGGACTACGACTCCAGGACGGCCCTGCATGTGGCAGCTGCTGAAGGTAAAAACACTGAGGTCGTCGTTAACGTAGTCTCGCTTTTGCCAGACCTTCTGGGTCTGGCTAGTCCACACAGCATTCTGGGATGGGAGAGAAATGCTCTCTGGTTTATCGGCATTTCTTTAAACCAATCACAAACGTCTTGGGCGGTGCTAAGCGCCGGACGGAGCCACGGTGCCTCTGCAAAAATAGCCTCAGGAAGGAACTTGTTTTGGTGGAACATGTGTACGTTCAAAAGTTGTTTTAGTCAACAGAAAACTCCGATTGGACAGATAGTGTAGCTAGCTGTCTGGATTTAACCTGCAGAGATCTGAGGAGCAGTTAACCAGAGTCCTCACAAATCAGCCGGAGGTTAGAACGCCAACACAGAGAAGGAGGAAGGGGACGGACATCCGGCCGAATAGAGTGAAATCCGGCAGTTTTATGTTTTCTTTGACATTTGCCGCTCTTTTCAATGTGTTCTGTGTGTGTGTGTGTGTGTGTGTGTGTGTGTGTGTGTGTGTGTGTGTGTGTGTGTGTGTGTGTGTGTGTGTGTGTGTGTGTGTGTGTGTGTGTGTGTGTGTGTTTCAGGACATGCTGAGGTAGTTCGCTTCCTGTTGGAGGCCTGTAAAGTCAACCCAGTTCCCAAAGACAGGTAACTTAAAAAAAAAAACTTTTTATGGCTGCAACTAATTGTTTTCATTGTTGATTAACGGATTAGTCGTTTGGTCTAATAAATGTCAGAAAAATAGGGGGGGGGATGTGGATCAGTGTTTTCCAAAGTCCGAGATGACGTCCTCAAATGTCTTGTTTTGTCCACAACTCAAAGATTCAGTTTACTGTCCCAGAGGAGAGAAGAAACTAGAACATATTCACATTTAGCAAGCTGACATCAGAGAATTTTTTCTTTTTCGTAAAAGTGACTCAAACCAATTAATCAATTGTCAAAATAGTTGTCCCCAATTATTATTATTTTTTTTTTGTCATTTACATTTTTTATTTGTTTTTAACATATAACTGTTTTACACAAACATAAAGCACACTTAATACGGAAAAGAAAAAGGCAGCCGCTCTCCCCCCTCCATATCAGTTACTGTGAAAATACCTATGCAGATATATATAGCATGTCCATATGCACTCGCAACTTTAATGTAGACCAGACATTTTTGTTTGGGTATTTTTCATATTTTCATTAGTTTGAACCATTCCGTAATTTCTGTTGGCGATTCCTTTAATAGTTGGCAAATAATCGATTCATCTTTGACCTTTTTTATGACCTTTTTTTTACACAGTCTGCCAACTTTCACTTTAAGAATATATCAAGGTTTGAAGGACTCATTTCTCAGCAGGATTATCTTCAGTAGACTCGACTGCTGACAGTGTCTTTACAGGTCTCCCCAAAAGAGGAATTAGACAGCTGCAGCTGATTCAGAACTGCTCGAGTTCTCACTAAGGCTACATCTACATCGCTACGTTTTGGTTTTTAAGCCGAGTTTAGAGCCAAAAGCGATCTCCGTGCACCCAACTGTTTTTAGCTCCAGTAGAAGAAATAATCTCTGGGGCCACACCGCATATTCAATTCAATTCAATTTTATTTATAGTATCAAATCATAACATCAACATCAAGTTATCTCAAGACACTTTACAGATGAAGTAGGTCTAGACCACACTCTATAACTTACAAAGACCCAACAATTCCAGTAATTCCCCCAAGAGCAAGTGCAAATAAAGCTGCCTTGCCTTTTATTCAATAATAGTTTGATGTTGCCGCAGACCAACACGCCTCCTTGTTTTGTTCGCTTCAGGTGGGGGAACACACCGATGGATGAAGCAGTCCACTTTGGCCACCACGATGTGGTGACCATCCTCCGCGATTACCACACCCAGTACAGCCCTCAGGAAAGCACCGGCGACGACAAGACCAACGCAGAGAAGAACCTGGACGGGATGCTCTGATGGGAAACGCCATGAGAAAAGAAGCTGGATGGTCAACACATTCTCACTCCCGTCGCGTCAAAAAGCGACGCTTGGTCAGGTGCCTTTGGCGTAAGTTACTTACTCAAAAAGTCTCCTTTAGCGTCACTTTTTGACGCTCTGGGTCGGGACCTTTGGTGTCACTTTTTGACGCTCTGGGTCGGGACCTTTGGTGTCACTTTTTGACGCTCTGGGTCGGGACCTTTGGCGTCATTATTTGACACTCTGGGTCGGGACCTTTGGCGTCATTATTTGACACTCTGGGTCGGGACCTTTGGCGTCATTATTTGACACTCTGGGTCGGGACCTTTGGCGTCATTATTTGACACTCTGGGTCGGGACCTTTGGTGTCACTTTTTCACGCTCGGGGTCGGGACCTTTGGTGTCACTTTTTCACGCTCGGGGTGAAAGTCCTGTGTTGCCAACCGTCCTCCATACGCAGATTTTCGGTCTTTCATACAACTCTCTACCGTTGTCTCTCTTAATACTACGTCATCTTACAGCGCCGCGGTCGAGCTGCTGCTCTGCCCGGTGCGTTCCATACAGACGCTAAAGGGTGATTTTTGCGTCGGTATCCAACGCTGAGAGCCACTGACCAAGAGTCAGTGTTTCATGAGTTGGGAGTGAGAACGGGTTGGGATGGTTGTGAAATCCGTCAGATCATTCAGCCTGGATGGCAGGAAAACGTCTTAAATGGGAATTCTATTTAACAACCCACACGTAGAAAACAGTTAGGAACATTTAAACAACCCAAATGATAAACTGTACAGTGTGGGTGAAAAATCCCTCAACAGTCCCTTTACACCCAGAACAACCACCGTCCCTTCAGTGTAAAAGCTCCTAGTCATGCTATTTGATGTTGTTTTTGTAAAATATTAATGTATTCACTTAAAGTGGGGAAAATGTTATTTAATTTCTCCTTCTGTATTTTTGTCATCAGCTTTATAGGAAATAAGTCGTCCAAGTCTGTTATTTACTTTTCAATGGTCCTTTTATTATTCTGAAAAGCTGAAAGCAGGAAGTAGCGGATGTAATGTGGAGGAGGTTTCGTACACTGGTTCCAAAACCTTCATCATCACAACGTGCTGGAATGTATCTTCCTCCTGATGTGTATGTGTGTGATATATATTTATTTATTTAAGATAACGTGTACAGTACATTCATGTATTGTGTGTGTGTGTGTGTGTGTGTGTGTGTGTGTGTGTGTGTGTTCCTGAGACGAGGATAAGTGAGTATAAATACGTACGGGTGTGTAGTTGTGGTTCTGTAGTCGAACAGCTTTGATCACGAGGTGCGTGAGGTAGATTTCACTAAAACAGGAAAATGTCAGTATTTCAATTTTGAAATATGGCTTTAAGATAAATTAAAACTAAACTTAACTGCTAAATATTCAGCCTTGAAAGGGTAACTTTTTTTCAACTTTTTTCAGCCTGTTTTCCCATATCTTTGAGTCTAAGTGACTGATGGGAACAACAATCTACGACATTGTCCAATAGCAAGATGGCTGCAGTCAGCGAATCAAGCTACAGTGTAAGTTAATGGGGCAATTGTGCAGCTTTCATTTACGTCCACTAAAAGTGCTGTTTTTGCCGCCGACAGGCTCAGATTAATATTCTAAGTGTCTGACAACATTATGGAGAGGATTTCTAAGGAGGTCGAACTTTCTGTTAAAGAGTAAGATCCTTTTTTAAACATAAAAACATCCGCGAAATTGTGCATGTCGACAGACATAAAGTAATACTTTTAAAGGCCGATTTGGGTCGTTTTTCCACTTTTCCAACCATCACAACTCTAGTTTTGGTTGAAATAAACACATAGTTTAGCGATTTACATGTGGAAAATATGTTGGTTCTACACAAAAAGTATAGTTTTCTGGTGGGTTTAGCGATCGCGATTTCGGAGCCGTTTCTAGTTAAACAAAGAGGATTTTACTCTTTAACAAAATGGTCCATCTCTGTAGGGATCCTTTCCATAACGTTGTCAGACAGAATAATAATCTGAGCCTGTCAGTGGCAAAAACAGCACTTTTAGTGGATGGAAATTGACGATGCGTATTTGCCCAATGGGATTACATTGCAGCCCGGTTCGCGGCTGCTGGTCACAGCGTTCTCGCTCAGTACTGGACCAATTTCAGAGATTGTTGTTTCCATTAGTTACTTCCACACAAAAACGTAGGAAGGGTGAGGAAAAAAAGAAGAAAAAAAAGTTAGCTTTAAATAGCATTTTTATTTTGCTATCTAATGATATAATGTAATAAAAAGTTCAGACTTTCTACGTATCATACATGACACTGCCAGCGCTGACAGCAGCTTGTATTACTGTAAACATTCAACGATAAGAAGAAGTTTTATACTTTCAAGTTTGCACTCAACAGTAGAAAAAAAATACATCCTAAACATCATTCAACACAGAACTTTATTTAAAAAATTCAACTGGACATCACAAAGTATTTTGAAATGTGTTTTAAACGGTGCTCAAAACGTCCTAGTATGTGCAAAACTGTAGAGTTTGAATGATGCAGCCATAAAACAACAACATGAGTCTTTAATGGTGTGATTCAACAATGCGAATCTCAATGAACTCCTAATTAACAGGTAAACAGCTAGCTCCACAAAGCTCAGTCTCTTATTGTTTCTTAGAGCAATGTTCTCTGGGAGTTGTAGTGTCTCCTAATTAGGGGTCCAAGCCCGAGGGTTTCCCAGATCCAGCGGAGCTACTATCCTTACTACCTACTTTTTCGAATTCCTCCTAGACCGTAAGACCGATCTGCATGAAACTTGGCACGTAGCATCTCCTTGTCAAACGAATTTTTATCGGATAAATATTGCGCACAAATTTGTGTAGCTAGCTACGAAAACATGAAGGGACCACACATTAGAAAACCCTACATCCACGCGTTCCTTGAATCAACCTGAATCTGATGATATAGGTCTTGCCCATTTCCACGAAGAAGTTTTTTCGCAGTATCGCGCAATGTTCAAAACCAATTTTTTGAACTCGATCAGACGTCGGGGGGGGGGGGGCGACTCGCGCCGGGGAGGCTTGGACCCCGTCATAACTGTTTGTTCTAGTTTGATTTATTTCTTTTCCAGATAACGTCTGATCTGTTTTTATTTTTTTTCTTCATTTCATGCTTTAACACTCCCGTTGTGACCCAGTGGGGTTTACATTTCTTTGTATTGCTATCGGTCTAAATATGTTTGTCACATGAAAGCTTTTAGTGCAGAAAATGTGTTGACTCTGTAATGTATCACATGAATGATGATGGTTTGTATGCAAACACTTGTTCCTGCGGAGGACTCAGGACGGTCCAGTCTGTTTCTGCAAACAAACTGAAAGGAGCTTTATAACGCAGATGGATTGTGTTTTTTATCTGTAATGTGCAGAAGAATCTGTCATACTTGAAAGGTTGTGCAGATGTTTTTCCAGAGGTTTTTTTTGTGTGTGTATGTGTGTGTGTGTGTGTAGCGTGTTGGCCGTTTGGATGTTGTTCCTGTACAGACGACGTGAACCCGGCAATCAACAACATCAACATGTCTGCAATATTAACAATCTACAGTCCAAATTCTGTTGACATTCGGTGCAATCTTATCCCTCAGGTTGGGGATCAGTTCATTCAGTTTGATTTGAATTTGTTATTTAAAGGTGGATTGAAAGAAGCACAAACGTTGCAAAATGTCAATGAACAATTAGAACAATTAGCAATACAACTGTTATGATTGTACGATCAAATGAGCAATATCGGCTTTGAGCTGATCCCGACCTGCAGCGCCACTCGGCTGCCGTACATGTGAAATGCAGCCATTCAAGTGTTCTGAATGTAACGTGTTTGGTGTTCTTCTGATTCCTTCTTTATGTATATTTGTGCTGCCAAGCGTCGCAGGCGGTTCACATATTTATTCACAGATAGAAAACATTTAATAAAAGTTATAAAATTCAGATTGGCGTCTCGTCTACTCATTTCAAGAACAGGCTTGGGGATTGAACCTACAGACGTGTGATTGCATCGTGCGCTATTTGATCCAAGTCAATTTTGCAGGATTTGGAATCTTTAAATAAAGTGCGGGGAGTATTGCTTTTTGGCTTTTCCCCTTTCCTTTATTGTGTTAAATATCTTTTTTGTGCAGGTTATAGGTTTACAAAGTGAAAAAGCCCAAAGTCCCCCCCAAAGGGACTTACCATCTCCACCAGAAAACACTTTTCACCAACTGCTCCAAACAGCTCTGTTGTAGTCCAGCCTTTACTTCAGAGACACACGTGGTCACTTTGGAACACACGTTATAATGCTCGCCTAGCTGCTAGCATGGCACGCCCTCATACTCTGCTTCTGACTGGCTAGTAGTCCTTACCTAGGTACTGTCAGGACACGCCCTCATACTCTGCTTCTGACTGGCTAGTAGTCCTTACCTAGGTACTGTCAGGACACGCCCTCATACTCTGCTTCTGACTGGCTAGTAGTCCTTACCTAGGTACTGTCAGGACACGCCCTCATACTCTGCTTCTGACTGGCTAGTAGTCCTTACCTAGGTACTGTCAGGACACGCCCTCATACTCTGCTTCTGACTGGCTAGTAGTCCTTACCTAGGTACTGTCAAGACACGCCCTCATACTCTGCTTCTGACTGGCTAGTAGTCCTTACCTAGGTACTGTCAGGACACGCCCTCATACTCTGCTTCTGACTGGCTAGTAGTCCTTACCTAGGTACTGTCAGGACACGCCCTCATACTCTGCTTCTGACTGGCTAGTAGTCCTTACCTAGGTACTGTCAGGACACGCCCTCATACTCTGCTTCTGACTGGCTAGTAGTCCTTACCTAGGTACTGTCAGGACACGCCCTCATACTCTGCTTCTGACTGGCTAGTAGTCCTTACCTAGGTACTGAGCATGTGCGACTCCCAACAAAGATGGAACAGAAGTGAGATGTCTCACTCTGTAGCTAAAACGGAGAGCTCAACACACAGGGTGAAAAGAGGAGCTGCAGCAATGTGTAGTACAACAAAAATATGGTGTTTTTTTTGAAAATTAAACCATGTAAACCTATTCTGACATAACCTCTAAATACAATTATGAACCTGAACATGAGCAGAATATGAGCTCTTTACGGTCTGACATCTAAAGTGAAGAAGTCAAATATGAAACGACAATAGTTGTAGAAGCCAAATTCCTCCTGGAAATTGTATCCTTGTTGCCCCGTAAAACATTTAGTTTACTTTTTGTGTGAAACGTTTGGGTTCATTAATTATTTTACTACTTGCATTCACATGCTGCATGCATGTCAAAATATTTGGCCAATCACATGGAGCCCCACTGCTCTAGGGCCACGGATGTAAATAGACCAAAGAGGTTATAATAATAATAATAATAAGAGGTGACGCTCCATACAACATCAGCTCGTAGTCGGTGAGGCGAGTCGCCGCCATTTTGGACTGAGCTGAAGTGTACTAGCATTAATGACGGAGATACGTGAAATATCACGCAAAGGGATTAATCTGTTTAAAGATTTATTCATATGATTAACAGCTGCGTGTTTTAATCTACAATGCATCATTGTGTTGTTGTTTTTTTTTGATAATCTGAAAAGTGGATACAGTGGACACTTCATAGAATTTAACTGTCCAGATTAAGGTTGGTTTAGTCAGCAATAGAAATGGCAAACTCGGAAAAGTAAAATCAAAAAGTCCAATCTAAAATCAAAACTAATTGAAACTCCAAAAACCTGTACGAAAATCAATCTAAATATTAAATTTGAAGAACATTTTTTTCATCTTTTTTTTTTTTAAATCTAAAAAAAATTACAAAAACATTTCAAAAAGTGTAATTTACCCGTGTAAAACGTTTAAAAGGTTTACAGTGGACAGCTGTTAAAAGCCAATAGTTTCTATGGTGGAGATTGCATATGAGCCGTTAGTTGCTCTCTGCTGCCCCTCCTCCATTGGGGCTCATTCAGTGGTCGGTTGTTGTAACTACAGGTGAACCGCCTCTGAATCCAAGATGGCCGACAGACCACAGACGGCTACGCGCAGCCACGCTTGTTGACCACTGCTGGAATATCCTGCCAATCCTTCTACACCAGGAGAACCCTAGAGGTAAAAAACATATGATGATATGCACGAATATCTAAGGAACAATATTATCCTCTTAGTTTTGAACATTTTCTTTCAAATTAGTAGTAAATTGCGATTAACCACGTGTCCAAATGAAGTGGACGTCATGCATTGCCAAGTATATTTTCCAACTCAAGTCATGTGGTTGATTCATCTTTAATTATGACTAACTTGGTTGCAATTCGGTGCATTTCGGGTATATTTATGTTAGTTTTTAAAAGTGATACATTTTTGTGCCGATTAGTTGCAGTTTGTGTTAGTAAAAAATGAGAATTTTTGTCGTATTTTTAGACCACAAGTGCAGCAAAGAATAGGGAAGACTATAGAATAGTCCGGGAAATTTCCCCACAGCTCCTTCATCATCCTGACCTCCCTCTGCATCCTGTCTCTGCATCTCCTTCATCATCCTCATCTCCATATGTCTCTATTGTTCTCTGGCAGCCACTCATCAATATCGTCAATGGAGTCGGAGGAAGGAATTTCCCCGACTAATCTATAGCCTAGGTAGGGCTGGGGAAAAAAATCGATTTGATTTAAAAATCGAGTTGGTAGGTCAAATCGATTATTTTTTTCAAAAAATCGATTTTTTTTTTATTTTTTTTTTTTTAGGTTTTATTAGCTCAATCCAAATACAGTATAAATAATTTGGATGTTTAACAATCTTTGTTGCACACTGCACAAATCAAGGTTTTTTATGAAAAAATGGCCCAGCTCTAAGCCTAGGATTGATGAACTGAGCATCGACTGAGGTTTTTTTGGAAAAGCTAGATGTTCAGTGATGCAGCGACTGTCTGTTCTTGTTGCTGTTAGAGAGGTTTTGAAAGCTTAGATGGAAACTTTACAGTTGGGAGCGCAGTTTGTTTTCTTATTTAGGCCTAAACAGTAGGGCTATAGAATGTTAAAGTGTGTGACAGTAGGCTTAAGTCCTTTGCAAGGCATACAATTTAAATAATTGTTCATTGACTTCTGATAAAACTCAATTGTTCCATTAAGTTTATAGTATTTATGTTGAGTACTTCAGTGCATGTAGTCCAGTGTAGTGGAGATGTCAGTAACTTTCTGAAACACCCACCGGCTTTTTTTCGACATACTTTTTTCGACATACTACACTATAGTGTGTATATATATATATATATATATATATATATATATATATATATATATATATATATATATATATATATATATATATAATTTTTTTGACATACTATACTATGACTTTTTTATCACTTTTTTCAACATACTATAGTGTGTGTGTGTATATATATATATATATATATATATATATATATATATATATATATATATATATATATTTGACATACTATACTATGACTTTTTTATGAATTGTTTTGACATACTATGACTTTTTGACAAACTATACTATGACTTTTTTGACTTATCAACATATTGTAGTATGACTTTTTCAATATACTACACTATCACTTTTTGACATACTATACTGATATTTTTTTCGACATACTATACTATGATAATTTTTTCGACATACTAAACTATATTTTTTTCGACATACTATTTATACTATGACTTTTTTCGACATAGTAAAAAATTACTTTTTTCGACATACTATACTATGATAATTTTTTCGACATACTATACTATGACTTTTTTATCACTTTTTTGTCATACTAAAATATGACTTTTTTCGAAATACTATACTATGACTTTTTTATCACTTTTTTCGACATACTATACTATGATAATTTTTTCGACATACTTTACTATGACTTTTTTATCACTTTTTTCGACATACTATACAATGATAATTTTTTCGACATACTATACTATGACTTTTTTATCACTTTTTTCGACATACTAAAATATGACTTTTTTCGAAATACTATACTATGACTTTTTTATCACTTTTTTCGACATACTATACTATATTTTTATCGACATACTATACTATGACTTTTTTATCACTTTTTTCGACATACTATACTATGATTTTTTTATCACTTTTTTCAACATACTATAGTATGATAATTTTTTCGACATACTATACTATGACTTTTTTATCACTTTTTTTGACATACTATACTATGATAATTTTTTCGACATACTATACTATGACTTTTTTATCACTTTTTTTGACATAATAAAATATGACTTTTTTCGACACAATATACTATGACTTTTTTATCACTTTTTTCGACATACTATACTATGATAGTTTTTTCGACATACTATACTATGACTTTTTATCACTTTTTTTTCGACATACTATACTATGATAGTTTTTTCGACATACTATACTATGACTTTTTTATCACTTTTTTCGACATACTATACTATGATAGTTTTTTCGACATATTATACTATGACTTTTTTATCACTTTTTTTGACATACTATAGTATGATAATTTTTTCGACATACTATACTATGATTTTTTTTATCACTTTTTTCGACATACTATACTATGATATTTTTATCGACATACTATACTATGACTTTTTTATCACTTTTTTCGACATACTATACTATACTTTTTTTATCACTTTTTTCAACATACTATAGTATGATAATTTTTTCGACATACTATACTATGACTTTTTTATCACTTTTTTCGACATACTATACTATGATAATTTTTTCGACATACTATACTATGACTTTTTTATCACTTTTTTTGACATAATAAAATATGAATTTTTTCGACATACTAAAATATGACTTTTTATCACTTTTTTCGACATACTATACTATGATAGTTTTTTCGACATACTATACTATGACTTTTTTATCACTTTTTTCGACATACTAAAATATGACTTTTTTATCACTTTTTTCGACATACTATACTATGATAATTTTTTCGACATATTATACTATGACTTTTTTATCACTTTTTTTGACATACTAAAATATGACTTTTTTCGAAATACTATACTATGACTTTTTTATCACTTTTTTCGACATACTATACTATGATAATTTTTTCGACATACTATACTATGACTTTTTTATCACTTTTTTTGACATACTATACTATAATTTTTTCTACATACTATACTATGATAATTTTTTCGACATACTATACTATGACTTTTTTATCACTTTTTTTGACATACTAAAATATGACTTTTTTCGACATACTATACTATGATAATTTTTTCTACATACTATACTATGACTTTTTTATCACTTTTTTTGACATACTAAAATATGACTTTTTTTGACATACTAAAATATGACTTTTTTATCACTTTTTTCGACATACTATACTATGATTTTTTTTATCACTTTTTTCTACATACTATACTATGATATTTTTATCGACATACTATACTATGACTTTTTTATCACTTTTTTCGACATACTATACTATGATTTTTTTATCACTTTTTTCAACATACTATAGTATGATAATTTTTTCGACATACTATACTATGACTTTTTTATCACTTTTTTCGACATACTATACTATGATAATTTTTTCGACATACTATACTATGACTTTTTTATCACTTTTTTGACATAATAAAATAAGACTTTTTTCGACATACTATACTATGATTTTTTATCACTTTTTTCGACATACTATACTATGATAATTTTTTCAACATACTATACTATGATAATTTTTTCAACATACTATACTATGACTTTTTTATCACTTTTTTTCGACATACTATACTATGACTTTTTTATCACTTTTTTCGACATACTATACTATGATAATTTTTTCGACATACTATACTATGACTTTTTTATCACTTTTTTGACATACTAAAATATGACTTTTTTCGACATACTATACTATGATAATTTTTTCGACATACTATACTATGACTTTTTATCACTTTTTTCGACATACTATACTATGATAGTTTTTTCGACATACTATACTATGACTTTTTTATCACTTTTTTCGACATACTATACTATGATAATTTTTTCGACATACTATACTATGACTTTTTTATCACTTTTTTGACATACTAAAATATTACTTTTTTCAAAATACTATACTATGACTTTTTTATCATTTTTTTTCAACATACTATACTATGACTTTTTTATCACTTTTTTTAACATACTATAGTATGATAATTTTTTCGACATACTATACTATGACTTTTTTATCACTTTTTTCGACATACTATACTATGACTTTTTTATCACTTTTTTCGACATACTATACTATGATAATTTTTTCGACATACTATACTATGACTTTTTTATCACTTTTTTTGACATACTAAAATATGACTTTTTTCGAAATACTATACTATGACTTTTTTATCACTTTTTTTGACATACTATACTATGATAATTTTTTCGACATACTATACTATGACTTTTTTATCACTTTTTTCGACATACTATACTATGATAATTTTTTCGACATACTATACTATGACTTTTTTATCACTTTTTTGACATACTAAAATATTACTTTTTTCAAAATACTATACTATGACTTTTTTATCATTTTTTTTCAACATACTATACTATGACTTTTTTATCACTTTTTTTCGACATACTATACTATGACTTTTTTATCACTTTTTTCGACATACTATACTATGATTTTTTTTATCACTTTTTTCAACATACTATAGTATGATAATTTTTTCGACATACTATACTATGACTTTTTTATCACTTTTTTCGACATACTATACTATGATAATTTTTTCGACATACTATACTATGACTTTTTTATCACTTTTTTTGACATAATAAAATATGAATTTTTTCGACATACTATACTATGACTTTTTTCGACATACTATACTATGACTTTTTTATCACTTTTTTCGACATACTATACTATGATAATTTTTTCGACATACTATACTATGATAATTTTTTCAACATACTATACTATGACTTTTTTATCACTTTTTTTCGACATACTATACTATGACTTTTTTATCACTTTTTTCGACATACTATACTATGATATTTTTTTCGACATACTATACTATGATAATTTTTTCGACATACTATACTATGACTTTTTTATCACTTTTTTGACATACTAAAATATGACTTTTTTCGACATACTATACTATGACTTTTTTATCACTTTTTTCGACATACTATACTATGATAATTTTTTCGACATACTATACTATGACTTTTTTATCACTTTTTTCGACATACTATACTATGATAATTTTTTCAACATACTATACTATGATAATTTTTTCAACATACTATACTATGACTTTTTTATCACTTTTTTTCGACATACTATACTATGATATTTTTATCGACATACTATACTATGACTTTTTTATCACTTTTTTCGACATACTATACTATGATTTTTTTTATCACTTTTTTCAACATACTATAGTATGATAATTTTTTCGACATACTATACTATGACTTTTTTATCACTTTTTTCGACATACTATACTATGATAATTTTTTCGACATACTATACTATGACTTTTTTATCACTTTTTTTGACATAATAAAATATGAATTTTTTCGACATACTATACTATGACTTTTTTATCACTTTTTTCGACATACTATACTATGACTTTTTTATCACTTTTTTGACATACTAAAATATGACTTTTTTCGAAATACTATACTATGATTTTTTTATCATTTTTTTTCAACATACTATACTATGACTTTTTTATCACTTTTTTTCGACATACTATACTATGATAATTTTTTCGACATACTATACTATGACTTTTTTATCACTTTGTTTGACATAATAAAATATGAATTTTTTCGACATACTATGCTATGACTTTTTTGGACATACTATGACTTTTTTATCACTTTTTTCGACATACTATACTATGACTTTTTTATCACTTTTTTGGACATACTATACTATGATAATTTTTTCAACATACTATACTATGATAATTTTTTCGACATACTATACTATGACTTTTTCATCACTTTGTTTGACATAATAAAATATGAATTTTTTCGACATACTATGCTATGACTTTTTTGGACATACTATGACTTTTTTATCACTTTTTTTCGACATACTATACTATGACTTTTTTATCACTTTTTTCGACATACTATACTATATTTTTTTCGACATACTATACTATGATAATTTTTTCGACATACTATACTATGACTTTTTTATCACTTTTTTGACATACTGAAATATGACTTTTTTCGACATACTATACTATGATAATTTTTTCAACATACTTTACTATGACTTTTTTATCACTTTTTTCGACATACTATACTATGATATTTTTATCGACATACTATACTATGACTTTTTTATCACTTTTTTCGACATACTATACTATGACTTTTTATCACTTTTTTCGACATACTATACTATGATAATTTTTTCGACATACTATACTATGACTTTTTTATCACTTTTTTTGACATACTATACTATGATAATTTTTTCGACATACTATACTATGACTTTTTTATCACTTTTTTCGACATACTATACTATGATAATTTTTTCGATATACTATACTATGACTTTTTTATCACTTTTTTGACATACTAAAATATGACTTTTTTCGAAATACTATACTATGACTTTTTTATCACTTTTTTTCGACATACTATACTATGACTTTTTTATCACTTTTTTCGACATACTATACTATGATTTTTTTTTATCACTTTTTTCAACATACTATAGTATGATAATGTTTTCGACATACTATACTATGACTTTTTTATCACTTTTTTCAACATACTATACTATGATATTTTTTTCGACATACTATACTATGATTTTTTTTATCACTTTTTTCAACATACTATAGTATGATAATTTTTTCGACATACTATACTATGACTTTTTTATCACTTTTTTTGACATAATAAAATATGAATTTTTTTGACATACTATACTATGACTTTTTTCGACATACTATACTATGACTTTTTTATCACTTTTTTCGACATACTATACTATGACTTTTTTATCACTTTTTTGGACATACTATACTATCATAATTTTTTCGACATACTATACTATGACTTTTTTATCACTTTTTTTCGACATACTATACTATGACTTTTTTATCACTTTTTTCGACATACTATACTATGATTTTTTTTATCACTTTTTTCGACATACTATACTATGATATTTTTATCGACATACTATACTATGACTTTTTTATCACTTTTTTCGACATACTATACTATTTTTTTTATCACTTTTTTTGACATACTATACTATGATTTTTTTTATCACTTTTTTCGACATACTATACTATATTTTTATCGACATACTATACTATGATTTTTTTATCACTTTTTTCAACATACTATAGTATGATAATTTTTTCGACATACTATACTATGACTTTTTTATCACTTTTTTCGACATACTATACTATCATAATTTTTTCGACATACTATACTATGACTTTTTTATCACTTTTTTTGACATACTATACTATGATAATTTTTTCGACATACTATACTATGATATTTTTATCGACATACTATACTATGACTTTTTTATCACTTTTTTCGACATACTATACTATTTTTTTTATCACTTTTTTTGACATACTATACTATGATTTTTTTTATCACTTTTTTCGACATACTATACTATATTTTTATCGACATACTATACTATGATTTTTTTATCACTTTTTTCAACATACTATAGTATGATAATTTTTTCGACATACTATACTATGACTTTTTTATCACTTTTTTCGACATACTATACTATCATAATTTTTTCGACATACTATACTATGACTTTTTTATCACTTTTTTTGACATACTATACTATCATAATTTTTTCGACATACTATACTATGACTTTTTTATCACTTTTTTTGACATAATAAAATATGACTTTTTTCGACACAATATACTATGACTTTTTTATCACTTTTTACGACATACTATACTATGATAGTTTTTTCGACATATTATACTATGACTTTTTATCACTTTTTTCGACATACTATACTATGATAGTTTTTTCGACATACTATACTATGATTTTTTTTATCACTTTTTTCGACATAGTATACTATGATATTTTTATCGACATACTATACTATGACTTTTTTATCACTTTTTTCGACATACTATACTATAATTTTTTTATCACTTTTTTCGACATACTATACTATGATAGTTTTTTCGACATACTATACTATGACTTTTTTATCACTTTTTTTGACATACTATAGTATGATAATTTTTTCGACATACTATACTATAATTTTTTCGACATACTATACTATGACTTTTTATCACTTTTTTCGACATACTATACTATGATAGTTTTTTCGACATACTATACTATGACTTTTTTATCACTTTTTTCGACATACTAAAATATGACTTTTTTATCAATTTTTTCGACATACTATACTATGACTTTTTTATCACTTTTTTTGACATACTAAAATATGACTTTTTTCGAAATACTATACTATGATAATTTTTTCGACATACTATACTATGACTTTTTTATCACTTTTTTTGACATACTATACTATAATTTTTTCTACATACTATACTATGATAATTTTTTCGACATACTATACTATGACTTTTTTATCACTTTTTTTGACATACTAAAATATGACTTTTTTCGACATACTATACTATGATAATTTTTTCTACATACTATACTATGACTTTTTTATCACTTTTTTCGACATACTATACTATGATTTTTTTTATCACTTTTTTCTACATACTATACTATGATATTTTTATCGACATACTATACTATGACTTTTTTATCACTTTTTTCGACATACTATACTATGATAATTTTTTCGACATACTATACTATGACTTTTTTATCACTTTTTTCGACATACTATACTATGATTTTTTTATCACTTTTTTCAACATACTATAGTATGATAATTTTTTCGACATACTATACTATGACTTTTTTATCACTTTTTTCGACATACTATACTATGATAATTTTTTCGACATACTATACTATGACTTTTTTATCACTTTGTTTGACATAATAAAATATGAATTTTTTCGACATACTATGCTATGACTTTTTTGGACATACTATGACTTTTTTATCACTTTTTTGGACATACTATACTATGACTTTTTTATCACTTTTTTGGACATACTATACTATGATAATTTTTTCGACATACTATACTATGATAATTTTTTCAACGTACTATACTATGACTTTTTTATCACTTTTTTTCGACATACTATACTATGACTTTTTTATCACTTTTTTCGACATACTATACTATGATATTTTTTTCGACATACTATACTATGATAATTTTTTCGACATACTATACTATGACTTTTTTATCACTTTTTTGACATACTAAAATATGACTTTTTTCGACATACTATACTATGATAATTTTTTCAACATACTTTACTATGACTTTTTTATCACTTTTTTCGACATACTATACTATGATATTTTTATCGACATACTATACTATGACTTCTTTATCACTTTTTTCGACATACTATACTATGACTTTTTTATCACTTTTTTCGACATACTATACTATGATAATTTTTTCGACATACTATACTATGACTTTTTTATCACTTTGTTTGACATAATAAAATATGAATTTTTTCGACATACTATGCTATGACTTTTTTCGACATACTATACTATGACTTTTTTATCACTTTTTTCGACATACTATACTATGATAATTTTTTCGACATACTATACTATGACTTTTTTATCACTTTTTTTCGACATACTATACTATGACTTTTTTATCACTTTTTTCGACATACTATACTATGATATTTTTTTCGACATACTATACTATGATAATTTTTTCGACATACTATACTATGACTTTTTTATCACTTTTTTGACATACTAAAATATGACTTTTTTCGACATACTATACTATGACTTTTTTATCACTTTTTTTACATACTAAAATATGACTTTTTTCGACATACTATACTATGATAATTTTTTCGACATACTATACTATGACTTTTTATAACTTTTTTCAACATACTATACTATGATAATTTTTTCGACATACTATACTATGACTTTTTTATCACTTTTTTGACATACTAAAATATGACTTTTTTCGAAATACTATACTATGACTTTTTATCACTTTTTTCGACATACTATACTATGATAGTTTTTTCGACATACTATACTATGACTTTTTTATCACTTTTTTTAACATACTATAGTATGATAATTTTTTCGACATACTATACTATGACTTTTTTATCACTTTTTTCGACATACTAAAATATGACTTTTTTATCACTTTTATCGACATACTATACTATGACTTTTTTATCACTTTTTTTGACATACTAAAATATGACTTTTTTCGACATACTATACTATGACTTTTTTATCACTTTTTTTGACATACTAAAATATGACTTTTATCGACATACTATACTATGACTTTTTTATCACTTTTTTCGACATAATAAAATATGAATATTTTCGACATACTATAATATGACTTTTTTATCACTTTTTTTGACATACTATACTATGACTTTTTTCGACATACTATACTATGACTTTTTTATCACTTTTTTCGACATACTATACTATGACTTTTTTATCACTTTTTTTGACATACTAAAATATGAATTTTTTCGACATAATATACTATGACTTTTTTATCACTTTTTTCGACATACTATACTATGACTTTTTTATCACTTTTTTCGACATACTATAATATCACTTTTTTCGACATACTATAGTATGATAATTTTTTCGACATACTATACTATGATTTTTTTATCACTTTTTTTGACATACTAAACTATGACTTTTTTCGACATACTATACTATTACTTTTTTATCACTTTTTTTGACATACTATACTATGATATTTTTATCGACATACTATACTATGACTTTTTTATCACTTTTTTGACATACTAAAATATTACTTTTTTCGACATACTATACTATGACTTTTTTATCACTTTTTTCGACATAATAAAATATGACTTTTTTTCGACATACTATTAGGGCTGGGCGATAAAACGATAACGATATGTATCGCGATAGACATGTAATCAATATCAATAAAAAATGCGCTCGATAAAAGTTCGATAATTTTTTTTTTTTTTTTTTTTTTTTTTTTTCTTCGTCGGAAGAAACCAGAGGTTTCAAAGCAAGTTTGGTTGCATGAACAAAGGCACTCGCTCTCTGGTAGCCTAGCAACGTAGGGAGTGACACGCTAACAGCCAATCATGTAACAGTATTGTGTTTGGTTGCGCCATATCGTTGTCTCGTGTTGGATTCTTCAATAACAGAAGCGGCGTGGAGTGATAAGCATAGACAGTATATAAATGATGGAGTGATGAAAACGGGAAACGTCAGCTCGCCAATATGGCAGTTTTTTGGATTTTATAAGTCTGACCGTAGTCAGACCAATGTCGTCTGCAAATTATGCAAGACCATCGTCCGCACCGCAAACCTGTTTTACCACCTTTGCCGCGCTCACCCTTTGAAGCACAGCCGTATTCGCCAGCAACGTCCAACAACATCTGCAGCTGGAACCCCGCACAAGCAGCTGAGCACCACGGAGAGGTACTCTCAGTGCCTTATGACGGTAAAAGCTGAACGGTACAAATAAATAACTGAGGCAGTGGCATATCATATAGGCAAAGACATGCTTCCGCTGAGCACCCCCCCACCATGTACGGTTTAGGCTGTACCGTGACTGTTAGACGGAGAAAAATAATAACTGTTACTGTGCTGTATCAGGTTTGTTTTTTATGTTACAGATGTAAAGTCTACCTCAGTTTTATTTCAATTTCTCCTATGTTTACAAAACACTGCACATATTTTAAAACACTTCATTCACCAGAAGTGTTCATTGTGATTTTAGACTTATGTTTACATTTGAATTATTTGAGTGTTTTCCATGGTTGTGTTGACATTTCTGCTTTTATAACTGAGGGGATTATAATCGGAGGAAGGTTAAGCTTAAAATAAAAACGTTTAAATTGAATACATTTTTTTCTCCTGGTCCTTATTTTAAATAGGTCATAAAAAATATCAATAATTATCGATATCGACTGATATGAAACACTTATATCGTGATACAGTTTTCAGCCATATCGCCCAGCCCTACATACTATACATTATGACTATTTTATCACTTTTTTCGACATAGTAAAATATAACTTTTTTTGACATACTATACTATGACTTTTTTATCACTTTTTTCGACATACTAAAATATGACTTTTTATCACTTTTCGAAATACTATACTATGACTTTTTATCACTTTTTTCGACATACTATACTATATTAATTTTTTCGACATACTATACTATGACTTTTTATCACTTTTTTCGACATAATATACTATGATAATTTTTTCGACATACTATACTATGACTTTTTATCACTTTTTTTCGACATACTATACTATGATAATTTTTTCGACATACTATATTATGACTTTTTTTATCACTTTTTTTGACATACTATATTATGACTTTTTTTATCACTTTTTTTGACATACTAAGATATGATAATTTTTTCGACATATTATACTATCACTTTTTTATCACTTTTTTCGACATAGTAAAACATGACTTTTTTCGACATACTATACTATGACTTTTTATCACTTTTTTCGACATACTATACTATTATCATTTTTTCGACATACCATACTATGACTTTTTTCGACATACTAAAATATGACTTTTTTCGACATACTATACTATGACTTTTTTTATGACTTTTTTCGACATACTAAAATATGAATTTTTTCGACATACTATACTATGACTTTTTTATCACTTTTTTCGACATACTATACTATGATATTTTTTTCGACATACTATACTATGATATTTTTTTCGACATATACTATATTTTTTATCACTTTTTTCGACATACTATACTATGATAATTTTTTCGACATACTATACTATGACTTTTTTATCACTTTTTTCGACATACTATACTATATTTTTTTCGACATACTATGACTTTTTTATCACTTTTTTTGACATACTATACTATGATTTTTTTATCACTTTTTTCGACATACTATACTATGACTTTTTTATCACTTTGTTCGACATACTATACTATGACTTTTTTATCACTTTTTTCAACATACTATAGTATGATAATTTTTTCGACATACTATACTATGACTTTTTTATCACTTTTTTTGACATAATAAAATATGAATTTTTTCGACATACTATACTATGACTTTTTTCGACATACTATACTATGACTTTTTTATCACTTTTTTCGACATACTATACTATGACTTTTTTATCACTTTTTTGGACATACTATACTATCATAATTTTTTCGACATACTATACTATGATAATTTTTTCAACATACTATACTATGACTTTTTTATCACTTTTTTTCGACATACTATACTATGACTTTTTTATCACTTTTTTCGACATACTATACTATGATTTTTTTTATCACTTTTTTCGACATACTATACTATGATATTTTTATCGACATACTATACTATGACTTTTTTATCACTTTTTTCGACATACTATACTATTTTTTTTATCACTTTTTTTGACATACTATACTATGATTTTTTTTATCACTTTTTTCGACATACTATACTATATTTTTATCGACATACTATACTATGATTTTTTTATCACTTTTTTCAACATACTATAGTATGATAATTTTTTCGACATACTATACTATGACTTTTTTATCACTTTTTTCGACATACTATACTATGATTTTTTTTATCACTTTTTTCTACATACTATACTATGATATTTTTATCGACATACTATACTATGACTTTTTTATCACTTTTTTCGACATACTATACTATGATAATTTTTTCGACATACTATACTATGACTTTTTTATCACTTTTTTTCGACATACTATACTATGACTTTTTTATCACTTTTTTCGACATACTATACTATGATATTTTTTTCGACATACTATACTATGATAATTTTTTCGACATACTATACTATGACTTTTTTATCACTTTTTTGACATACTAAAATATGACTTTTTTCGACATACTATACTATGACTTTTTTATCACTTTTTTTACATACTAAAATATGACTTTTTTCGACATACTATACTATGATAATTTTTTCGACATACTATACTATGACTTTTTATAACTTTTTTCAACATACTATACTATGATAATTTTTTCGACATACTATACTATGACTTTTTTATCACTTTTTTGACATACTAAAATATGACTTTTTTCGAAATACTATACTATGACTTTTTATCACTTTTTTCGACATACTATACTATGATAGTTTTTTCGACATACTATACTATGACTTTTTTATCACTTTTTTTAACATACTATAGTATGATAATTTTTTCGACATACTATACTATGACTTTTTTATCACTTTTTTCGACATACTAAAATATGACTTTTTTATCACTTTTATCGACATACTATACTATGACTTTTTTATCACTTTTTTTGACATACTAAAATATGACTTTTTTCGACATACTATACTATGACTTTTTTATCACTTTTTTTGACATACTAAAATATGACTTTTATCGACATACTATACTATGACTTTTTTATCACTTTTTTCGACATAATAAAATATGAATATTTTCGACATACTATAATATGACTTTTTTATCACTTTTTTTGACATACTATACTATGACTTTTTTCGACATACTATACTATGACTTTTTTATCACTTTTTTCGACATACTATACTATGACTTTTTTATCACTTTTTTTGACATACTAAAATATGAATTTTTTCGACATAATATACTATGACTTTTTTATCACTTTTTTCGACATACTATACTATGACTTTTTTATCACTTTTTTCGACATACTATAATATCACTTTTTTCGACATACTATAGTATGATAATTTTTTCGACATACTATACTATGATTTTTTTATCACTTTTTTTGACATACTAAACTATGACTTTTTTCGACATACTATACTATTACTTTTTTATCACTTTTTTTGACATACTATACTATGATATTTTTATCGACATACTATACTATGACTTTTTTATCACTTTTTTGACATACTAAAATATTACTTTTTTCGACATACTATACTATGACTTTTTTATCACTTTTTTCGACATAATAAAATATGACTTTTTTTCGACATACTATTAGGGCTGGGCGATAAAACGATAACGATATGTATCGCGATAGACATGTAATCAATATCAATAAAAAATGCGCTCGATAAAAGTTCGATAATTTTTTTTTTTTTTTTTTTTTTTTTTTTTCTTCGTCGGAAGAAACCAGAGGTTTCAAAGCAAGTTTGGTTGCATGAACAAAGGCACTCGCTCTCTGGTAGCCTAGCAACGTAGGGAGTGACACGCTAACAGCCAATCATGTAACAGTATTGTGTTTGGTTGCGCCATATCGTTGTCTCGTGTTGGATTCTTCAATAACAGAAGCGGCGTGGAGTGATAAGCATAGACAGTATATAAATGATGGAGTGATGAAAACGGGAAACGTCAGCTCGCCAATATGGCAGTTTTTTGGATTTTATAAGTCTGACCGTAGTCAGACCAATGTCGTCTGCAAATTATGCAAGACCATCGTCCGCACCGCAAACCTGTTTTACCACCTTTGCCGCGCTCACCCTTTGAAGCACAGCCGTATTCGCCAGCAACGTCCAACAACATCTGCAGCTGGAACCCCGCACAAGCAGCTGAGCACCACGGAGAGGTACTCTCAGTGCCTTATGACGGTAAAAGCTGAACGGTACAAATAAATAACTGAGGCAGTGGCATATCATATAGGCAAAGACATGCTTCCGCTGAGCACCCCCCCACCATGTACGGTTTAGGCTGTACCGTGACTGTTAGACGGAGAAAAATAATAACTGTTACTGTGCTGTATCAGGTTTGTTTTTTATGTTACAGATGTAAAGTCTACCTCAGTTTTATTTCAATTTCTCCTATGTTTACAAAACACTGCACATATTTTAAAACACTTCATTCACCAGAAGTGTTCATTGTGATTTTAGACTTATGTTTACATTTGAATTATTTGAGTGTTTTCCATGGTTGTGTTGACATTTCTGCTTTTATAACTGAGGGGATTATAATCGGAGGAAGGTTAAGCTTAAAATAAAAACGTTTAAATTGAATACATTTTTTTCTCCTGGTCCTTATTTTAAATAGGTCATAAAAAATATCAATAATTATCGATATCGACTGATATGAAACACTTATATCGTGATACAGTTTTCAGCCATATCGCCCAGCCCTACATACTATACATTATGACTATTTTATCACTTTTTTCGACATAGTAAAATATAACTTTTTTTGACATACTATACTATGACTTTTTTATCACTTTTTTCGACATACTAAAATATGACTTTTTATCACTTTTCGAAATACTATACTATGACTTTTTATCACTTTTTTCGACATACTATACTATATTAATTTTTTCGACATACTATACTATGACTTTTTATCACTTTTTTCGACATAATATACTATGATAATTTTTTCGACATACTATACTATGACTTTTTATCACTTTTTTTCGACATACTATACTATGATAATTTTTTCGACATACTATATTATGACTTTTTTTATCACTTTTTTTGACATACTATATTATGACTTTTTTTATCACTTTTTTTGACATACTAAGATATGATAATTTTTTCGACATATTATACTATCACTTTTTTATCACTTTTTTCGACATAGTAAAACATGACTTTTTTCGACATACTATACTATGACTTTTTATCACTTTTTTCGACATACTATACTATTATCATTTTTTCGACATACCATACTATGACTTTTTTCGACATACTAAAATATGACTTTTTTCGACATACTATACTATGACTTTTTTTATGACTTTTTTCGACATACTAAAATATGAATTTTTTCGACATACTATACTATGACTTTTTTATCACTTTTTTCGACATACTATACTATGATATTTTTTTCGACATACTATACTATGATATTTTTTTCGACATATACTATATTTTTTATCACTTTTTTCGACATACTATACTATGATAATTTTTTCGACATACTATACTATGACTTTTTTATCACTTTTTTCGACATACTATACTATATTTTTTTCGACATACTATGACTTTTTTATCACTTTTTTTGACATACTATACTATGATTTTTTTATCACTTTTTTCGACATACTATACTATGACTTTTTTATCACTTTGTTCGACATACTATACTATGACTTTTTTATCACTTTTTTCAACATACTATAGTATGATAATTTTTTCGACATACTATACTATGACTTTTTTATCACTTTTTTTGACATAATAAAATATGAATTTTTTCGACATACTATACTATGACTTTTTTCGACATACTATACTATGACTTTTTTATCACTTTTTTCGACATACTATACTATGACTTTTTTATCACTTTTTTGGACATACTATACTATCATAATTTTTTCGACATACTATACTATGATAATTTTTTCAACATACTATACTATGACTTTTTTATCACTTTTTTTCGACATACTATACTATGACTTTTTTATCACTTTTTTCGACATACTATACTATGATTTTTTTTATCACTTTTTTCGACATACTATACTATGATATTTTTATCGACATACTATACTATGACTTTTTTATCACTTTTTTCGACATACTATACTATTTTTTTTATCACTTTTTTTGACATACTATACTATGATTTTTTTTATCACTTTTTTCGACATACTATACTATATTTTTATCGACATACTATACTATGATTTTTTTATCACTTTTTTCAACATACTATAGTATGATAATTTTTTCGACATACTATACTATGACTTTTTTATCACTTTTTTCGACATACTATACTATGATTTTTTTTATCACTTTTTTCTACATACTATACTATGATATTTTTATCGACATACTATACTATGACTTTTTTATCACTTTTTTCGACATACTATACTATGATAATTTTTTCGACATACTATACTATGACTTTTTTATCACTTTTTTCGACATACTATACTATGATTTTTTTATCACTTTTTTCAACATACTATAGTATGATAATTTTTTCGACATACTATACTATGACTTTTTTATCACTTTTTTCGACATACTATACTATGATAATTTTTTCGACATACTATACTATGACTTTTTTATCACTTTGTTTGACATAATAAAATATGAATTTTTTCGACATACTATGCTATGACTTTTTTGGACATACTATGACTTTTTTATCACTTTTTTGGACATACTATACTATGATAATTTTTTCGACATACTATACTATGATAATTTTTTCAACGTACTATACTATGACTTTTTTATCACTTTTTTTCGACATACTATACTATGACTTTTTTATCACTTTTTTCGACATACTATACTATGATATTTTTTTCGACATACTATACTATGATAATTTTTTCGACATACTATACTATGACTTTTTTATCACTTTTTTGACATACTAAAATATGACTTTTTTCGACATACTATACTATGATAATTTTTTCAACATACTTTACTATGACTTTTTTATCACTTTTTTCGACATACTATACTATGATATTTTTATCGACATACTATACTATGACTTCTTTATCACTTTTTTCGACATACTATACTATGACTTTTTTATCACTTTTTTCGACATACTATACTATGATAATTTTTTCGACATACTATACTATGACTTTTTCATCACTTTGTTTGACATAATAAAATATGAATTTTTTCGACATACTATGCTATGACTTTTTTCGACATACTATACTATGACTTTTTTATCACTTTTTTCGACATACTATACTATGATAATTTTTTCGACATACTATACTATGACTTTTTTATCACTTTTTTTCGACATACTATACTATGACTTTTTTATCACTTTTTTCGACATACTATACTATGATATTTTTTTCGACATACTATACTATGATAATTTTTTCGACATACTATACTATGACTTTTTTATCACTTTTTTGACATACTAAAATATGACTTTTTTCGACATACTATACTATGACTTTTTTATCACTTTTTTTACATACTAAAATATGACTTTTTTCGACATACTATACTATGATAATTTTTTCGACATACTATACTATGACTTTTTATAACTTTTTTCAACATACTATACTATGATAATTTTTTCGACATACTATACTATGACTTTTTTATCACTTTTTTGACATACTAAAATATGACTTTTTTCGAAATACTATACTATGACTTTTTATCACTTTTTTCGACATACTATACTATGATAGTTTTTTCGACATACTATACTATGACTTTTTTATCACTTTTTTTAACATACTATAGTATGATAATTTTTTCGACATACTATACTATGACTTTTTTATCACTTTTTTCGACATACTAAAATATGACTTTTTTATCACTTTTATCGACATACTATACTATGACTTTTTTATCACTTTTTTTGACATACTAAAATATGACTTTTTTCGACATACTATACTATGACTTTTTTATCACTTTTTTTGACATACTAAAATATGACTTTTATCGACATACTATACTATGACTTTTTTATCACTTTTTTCGACATAATAAAATATGAATATTTTCGACATACTATAATATGACTTTTTTATCACTTTTTTTGACATACTATACTATGACTTTTTTCGACATACTATACTATGACTTTTTTATCACTTTTTTCGACATACTATACTATGACTTTTTTATCACTTTTTTTGACATACTAAAATATGAATTTTTTCGACATAATATACTATGACTTTTTTATCACTTTTTTCGACATACTATACTATGACTTTTTTATCACTTTTTTCGACATACTATAATATCACTTTTTTCGACATACTATAGTATGATAATTTTTTCGACATACTATACTATGACTTTTTTATCACTTTTTTTGACATACTAAACTATGACTTTTTTCGACATACTATACTATGATTTTTTTATCACTTTTTTTGACATACTAAACTATTACTTTTTTATCACTTTTTTTGACATACTATACTATGATATTTTTATCGACATACTATACTATGACTTTTTTATCACTTTTTTGACATACTAAAATATTACTTTTTTCGACATACTATACTATGATTTTTTTATCACTTTTTTCGACATACTATACTATTACTTTTTTATCACTTTTTTTGACATACTATACTATGATATTTTTATCGACATACTATACTATGACTTTTTTATCACTTTTTTGACATACTAAAATATTACTTTTTTCGACATACTATACTATGACTTTTTTATCACTTTTTTCGACATAATAAAATATGACTTTTTTTCGACATACTACATTATGACTATTTTATCACTTTTTTCGACATAGTAAAATATAACTTTTTTTGACATACTATACTATGACTTTTTTATCACTTTTTTCGACATACTAAAATATGACTTTTTATCACTTTTCGAAATACTATACTATGACTTTTTATCACTTTTTTCGACATACTATACTATATTAATTTTTTCGACATACTATACTATGACTTTTTATCACTTTTTTCGACATAATATACTATGATAATTTTTTCGACATACTATACTATGACTTTTTATCACTTTTTTTCGACATACTATACTATGATAATTTTTTCGACATACTATATTATGACTTTTTTTATCACTTTTTTTGACATACTATATTATGACTTTTTTTATCACTTTTTTTGACATACTAAGATATGATAAT
Organism: Gymnocephalus cernua; assembly: GCA_023631565.1. Lineage (NCBI taxonomy): Eukaryota > Metazoa > Chordata > Actinopteri > Perciformes > Percidae > Gymnocephalus > Gymnocephalus cernua. The sequence continues at coordinate 3,101,188 of CM042448.1, read as the reverse complement.
TTTTTCGACATATTATACTATCACTTTTTTATCACTTTTTTCGACATAGTAAAACATGACTTTTTTCGACATACTATACTATGACTTTTTATCACTTTTTTCGACATACTATACTATTATCATTTTTTCGACATACCATACTATGACTTTTTTCGACATACTAAAATATGACTTTTTTCGACATACTATACTATGACTTTTTTTATGACTTTTTTCGACATACTAAAATATGAATTTTTTCGACATACTATACTATGACTTTTTTATCACTTTTTTCGACATACTATACTATGATATTTTTTTCGACATACTATACTATGATATTTTTTTCGACATATACTATATTTTTTATCACTTTTTTCGACATACTATACTATGACTTTTTTATCACTTTTTTCGACATACTATACTATGATAATTTTTTCGACATACTATACTATGACTTTTTTATCACTTTTTTCGACATACTATACTATATTTTTTTCGACATACTATGACTTTTTTATCACTTTTTTTGACATACTATACTATGATTTTTTTATCACTTTTTTCGACATACTATACTATGACTTTTTTATCACTTTTTTCAACATACTATAGTATGATAATTTTTTCGACATACTATACTATGACTTTTTTATCACTTTGTTCGACATACTATACTATGACTTTTTTATCACTTTGTTCGACATACTATACTATGATTTTTTTATCACTTTGTTCGACATACTATACTATGACTTTTTTATCACTTTTTTCAACATACTATAGTATGATAATTTTTTCGACATACTATACTATGACTTTTTTATCACTTTTTTTGACATAATAAAATATGAATTTTTTCGACATACTATACTATGACTTTTTTCGACATACTATACTATGACTTTTTTATCACTTTTTTCGACATACTATACTATGACTTTTTTATCACTTTTTTGGACATACTATACTATCATAATTTTTTCGACATACTATACTATGATAATTTTTTCAACATACTATACTATGACTTTTTTATCACTTTTTTCGACATACTATACTATGATTTTTTTTATCACTTTTTTCGACATACTATACTATGATATTTTTATCGACATACTATACTATGACTTTTTTATCACTTTTTTCGACATACTATACTATTTTTTTTATCACTTTTTTTGACATACTATACTATGATTTTTTTTATCACTTTTTTCGACATACTATACTATATTTTTATCGACATACTATACTATGATTTTTTTATCACTTTTTTCAACATACTATAGTATGATAATTTTTTCGACATACTATACTATGACTTTTTTATCACTTTTTTCGACATACTATACTATCATAATTTTTTCGACATACTATACTATGACTTTTTTATCACTTTTTTTGACATACTATACTATGATAATTTTTTCGACATACTATACTATGACTTTTTTATCACTTTTTTTGACATAATAAAATATGACTTTTTTCGACACAATATACTATGACTTTTTTATCACTTTTTACGACATACTATACTATGATAGTTTTTTCGACATATTATACTATGACTTTTTATCACTTTTTTCGACATACTATACTATGATAGTTTTTTCGACATACTATACTATGATTTTTTTTATCACTTTTTTCGACATAGTATACTATGATATTTTTATCGACATACTATACTATGACTTTTTTATCACTTTTTTTGACATACTATAGTATGATAATTTTTTCGACATACTATACTATAATTTTTTCGACATACTATACTATGACTTTTTATCACTTTTTTCGACATACTATACTATGATAGTTTTTTCGACATACTATACTATGACTTTTTTATCACTTTTTTCGACATACTAAAATATGACTTTTTTATCAATTTTTTCGACATACTATACTATGACTTTTTTATCACTTTTTTTGACATACTAAAATATGACTTTTTTCGAAATACTATACTATGATAATTTTTTCGACATACTATACTATGACTTTTTTATCACTTTTTTTGACATACTATACTATAATTTTTTCTACATACTATACTATGATAATTTTTTCGACATACTATACTATGACTTTTTTATCACTTTTTTTGACATACTAAAATATGACTTTTTTCGACATACTATACTATGATAATTTTTTCTACATACTATACTATGACTTTTTTATCACTTTTTTCGACATACTATACTATGATTTTTTTTATCACTTTTTTCTACATACTATACTATGATATTTTTATCGACATACTATACTATGACTTTTTTATCACTTTTTTCGACATACTATACTATGATAATTTTTTCGACATACTATACTATGACTTTTTTATCACTTTTTTCGACATACTATACTATGATTTTTTTATCACTTTTTTCAACATACTATAGTATGATAATTTTTTCGACATACTATACTATGACGTTTTTATCACTTTTTTCGACATACTATACTATGATAATTTTTTCGACATACTATACTATGACTTTTTTATCACTTTGTTTGACATAATAAAATATGAATTTTTTCGACATACTATGCTATGACTTTTTTGGACATACTATGACTTTTTTATCACTTTTTTGGACATACTATACTATGACTTTTTTATCACTTTTTTGGACATACTATACTATGATAATTTTTTCGACATACTATACTATGATAATTTTTTCAACATACTATACTATGACTTTTTTATCACTTTTTTTCGACATACTATACTATGACTTTTTTATCACTTTTTTCGACATACTATACTATGATATTTTTTTCGACATACTATACTATGATAATTTTTTCGACATACTATACTATGACTTTTTTATCACTTTTTTGACATACTAAAATATGACTTTTTTCGACATACTATACTATGATAATTTTTTCAACATACTTTACTATGACTTTTTTATCACTTTTTTCGACATACTATACTATGATATTTTTATCGACATACTATACTATGACTTCTTTATCACTTTTTTCGACATACTATACTATGACTTTTTATCACTTTTTTCGACATACTATACTATGATAATTTTTTCGACATACTATACTATGACTTTTTTATCACTTTTTTCGACATACTATACTATGATAATTTTTTCGACATACTATACTATGACTTTTTTATCACTTTGTTTGACATAATAAAATATGACTTTTTTCGACATACTATACTATGACTTTTTTATCACTTTTTTCGACATACTATACTATGATAATTTTTTCGACATACTATACTATGACTTTTTTATCACTTTTTTTCGACATACTATACTATGACTTTTTTATCACTTTTTTCGACATACTATACTATGATATTTTTTTCGACATACTATACTATGATAATTTTTTCGACATACTATACTATGACTTTTTTATCACTTTTTTGACATACTAAAATATGACTTTTTTCGACATACTATACTATGACTTTTTTATCACTTTTTTTACATACTAAAATATGACTTTTTTCGACATACTATACTATGATAATTTTTTCGACATACTATACTATGACTTTTTATAACTTTTTTCAACATACTATACTATGATAGTTTTTTCGACATACTATACTATGACTTTTTTATCACTTTTTTTGACATACTAAAATATGACTTTTTTCGACATACTATACTATGACTTTTTTATCACTTTTTTGACATACTAAAATATGACTTTTTTCGAAATACTATACTATGACTTTTTATCACTTTTTTCGACATACTATACTATGACTTTTTTATCACTTTTTTTAACATACTATAGTATGATAATTTTTTCGACATACTATACTATGACTTTTTTATCACTTTTTTCGACATACTAAAATATGACTTTTTTATCACTTTTTTTGACATACTAAAATATGACTTTTTTCGACATACTATACTATGACTTTTTTATCACTTTTTTGACATACTAAAATATGACTTTTATCGACATACTATACTATGACTTTTTTATCACTTTTTTCGACATAATAAAATATGAATATTTTCGACATACTATAATATGACTTTTTTATCACTTTTTTTGACATACTATACTATGACTTTTTTCGACATACTATACTATGACTTTTTTTTCATTTTTTTCGACATACTATACTATGACTTTTTTATCACTTTTTTTGACATACTAAAATATGAATTTTTTCGACATAATATACTATGACTTTTTTATCACTTTTTTCGACATACTATACTATGACTTTTTTATCACTTTTTTCGACATACTATAATATCACTTTTTTCGACATACTATAGTATGATAATTTTTTCGACATACTATACTATGACTTTTTTATCACTTTTTTTGACATACTAAACTATGACTTTTTTCGACATACTATACTATGATTTTTTTATCACTTTTTTTGACATACTAAACTATGACTTTTTTCGACATACTATACTATTACTTTTTTATCACTTTTTTTGACATACTATACTATGATATTTTTATCGACATACTATACTATGACTTTTTTATCACTTTTTTGACATACTAAAATATTACTTTTTTCGACATACTATACTATGACTTTTTTATCACTTTTCTCGACATTCTAAAACATGATAATTTTTTTGACATACTATACTATGACTTTTTTATCACTTTTTTCGACATAATAAAATATAACTTTTTTTGACATACTATACTATGACTTTTTTATCACTTTTTTCGACATACTAAAATATGACTTTTTTCGACATACTATACTATTACTTTTTTATCACTTTTTTTGACATACTATACTATGATATTTTTATCGACATACTATACTATGACTTTTTTATCACTTTTTTGACATACTAAAATATTACTTTTTTCGACATACTATACTATGACTTTTTTATCACTTTTCTCGACATTCTAAAACATGATAATTTTTTTGACATACTATACTATGACTTTTTTATCACTTTTTTCGACATAATAAAATATAACTTTTTTTGACATACTATACTATGACTTTTTTATCACTTTTTTCGACATAATAAAATATAACTTTTTTTCGACATACTACATTATGACTATTTTATCACTTTTTTCGACATAGTAAAATATAACTTTTTTTGACATACTATACTATGACTTTTTTATCACTTTTTTCGACATACTAAAATATGACTTTTTATCACTTTTCGAAATACTATACTATGACTTTTTATCACTTTTTTCGACATACTATACTATATTAATTTTTTCGACATACTATACTATGACTTTTTATCACTTTTTTCGACATACTATACTATGATAATTTTTTCGACATACTATATTATGACTTTTTTTATCACTTTTTTTGACATACTATACTATGACTTTTTATCACTTTTTTTCGACATACTATACTATGATAATTTTTTCGACATACTATACTATGACTTTTTATCACTTTTTTTCGACATACTATACTATGATAATTTTTTCGACATACTATATTATGACTTTTTTTATCACTTTTTTTGACATACTATATTATGACTTTTTTTATCACTTTTTTTGACATACTAAGATATGATAATTTTTTCGACATATTATACTATCACTTTTTTATCACTTTTTTCGACATAGTAAAACATGACTTTTTTCGACATACTATACTATGACTTTTTATCACTTTTTTCGACATACTATACTATTATCATTTTTTCGACATACCATACTATGACTTTTTTCGACATACTAAAATATGACTTTTTTCGACATACTATACTATGACTTTTTTTATGACTTTTTTCGACATACTAAAATATGAATTTTTTCGACATACTATACTATGACTTTTTTATCACTTTTTTCGACATACTATACTATATTTTTTTCGACATACTATACTATGATATTTTTTTCGACATATACTATATTTTTTATCACTTTTTTCGACATACTATACTATGACTTTTTTATCACTTTTTTCGACATACTATACTATGATAATTTTTTCGACATACTATACTATGACTTTTTTATCACTTTTTTCGACATACTATACTATATTTTTTTCGACATACTATGACTTTTTTATCACTTTTTTTGACATACTATACTATGATTTTTTTATCACTTTTTTCGACATACTATACTATGACTTTTTTATCACTTTGTTCGACATACTATACTATGACTTTTTTATCACTTTTTTTGACATACTAAAATATGACTTTTTTCGACATACTATACTATGATCATTTTTTCAACATACTATACTATGACTTTTTTTATCACTTTTTTTGAGATACTAAAATATGACTTTTTTCAACATACTATACTATGATAATGTTTTCGACATACTATACTATGACTTTTTTTATCACTTTTTTCGACATGTTAAAATATGACTTTTCGACATACTATACTATGACTTTTTTATCACTTTTTTCGACATACTAAAATATGACTTTTTTCAACATACTATACTATGACTTTTTTATCACTTTTTTTGACATACTATAGTATAATTTCTTCGACATACTATACTATGACTTTTTTATCACTTTTTTTGACATACTAAAATATGATTTTTTTCGACATACTATACTATACTTTTTTCGACATACTATACTATGACTTTATCACTTTTTTTGACATACTATACTATGACTTTTTTTATCACTTTTTTCGACATACTATACTATGATAATTTTTTCGACATACTATACTATGACTTTTTTATCACTTTTTTCGACATACTATACTATGATATTTTTTTCGACATACTATACTAAGACTTTTTTTGACATACTAAAATATGAATTTTTTCGACATACTATACTATGACTTTTTTATCACTTTTTTTGACATACTATACTATAATTTTTTCGACATACTATACTATGACTTTTTTATCATCTTTTTCGAGATACTAAAATATGACTTTTTTCGACATACTATACTATGACTTTTTTATGACTTTTTTCGACATGTTAAAATATGACTTTTCGACATACTATACTATGATTTTTTTATCACTTTTTTCGACATACTAAAATATGACTTTTTTATCACTTTTTTTGACATACTAAAATATGAATTTTTTCGACATACTATACTATGACTTTTTTATCACTTTTTTCGACATACTATACTATGATAATTTTTTCGACATACTATACTATGACTTTTTATCACTTTTTTTGACATACTATACTATGACTTTTTTATCACTTTTTTCGACATACTATACTATGATAATTTTTTCGACATACTATACTATATTTTTTTCGACATACTATATTATATTTTTTTCGACATACTATACTATGACTTTTTTATCACTTTTTTCGAGATACTAAAATATGACTTTTTTCGACATACTATACTATATTTTTTTCGACATACTATACTATGACTTTTTTATCACTTTGTTCGACATACTATACTATGATATTTTTTTCGACATACTATACTATAATTTTTTCGACATACTATACTATGACTTTTTTATCACTTTTGCTGACATACTAAAATATGAATTTTTTCAACATACTATACTATAACTTTTTTATCACTTTTTTTGACATACTAAAATATGAATTTTTTCGACATACTATACTATGGCTTTTTTATAATTTTTTTCGAGATACTAAAATATGATAATTTTTTCGACATACTATACTATGACTTTTTTATCACTTTTTTCGACATAGTATACTATGACTTTTTATACATACTATGAGAAAATAAATAAACCAAACGCAATAAAATGCACGATTGATCATATCTTACCAAGGACCACCAAGTTAGTTACTATTACCCAACTGTTACTATGACTACTTTGCGCTTCATCTACATGAAGCTGAAGTCGTCTGTTCATTTGTCTCTTGCTGACCTCATGCTCTGCTGCTGTTGCATGGCGTCATCTTCTTCTGGGGTGCGTTGACCCTGCGTTGGTGGCATGCCACTGCTGCACATGATAAACAGCTGCTCACCCTTCTTGGTAAAGACATTTGTGTAGGTGGATCAGTGGAAGGGACTTATTTATTATTTTTTATAACGTGCTATACTATGACTTTTATGAATTGTTTCGACTTACCATACTATGACATATTTACAACTCGCAGAGAGAATGTTTTCTTTCACACTATACTATGACTTTCTTATTTGACATTCTTTTGACATACTACATTTTTCAATATTTTTACCCTTTATAAAACACAAAGGTGTGATAATAAAGATCAAAGCCAGGGCAATGCATAGTTACAGCTGGAAGGAGCGCACTTTCTCCCAGACCGAAAAATTACAATTACAGACAGTAATAGAAACAATAACACATAACTGATTTTTACATTCATTATTCATACAGTACATCATGTGTGTTTGTGTTTTTATAATAACAATAAATGTATCATTAGTAAGTAGACAGTTCTACTTGTGATCTGATCAATAGAGACAGCGTTAAAATGGTCCACTTCTGTTTGATACATTTCAACACAAATCATACAAATTAAAAAGCATCCTGACTTTTTCAAATTTTCTCACTTCTTCACCTTCCTTACAATTATGCAAGGCACTCCAGGTTTGCTTTTTTATTTCCTAGTTTCCATATTTATTTCAACATTTATTCATTCATTTTTTTTTTTTATTCAAGCATTTTCATGTTTAGTTGTTTATTCCTGTATTTATTCAATAAATAGATGCAATCATACAAAAATGTTAAAATAAACTTAAAGCACTAAACACTTATATTTTCTTAATTTGATTCCTTTATACATTTATTTACTTTTTCCAAATTTTTTGTCAACTCCTGAATCTCTGAATATAGTTATTTAATCATTCACTTTTATTTCCACATTTGTTCATTTATTGGATACTGTAACACTGTTGTGTCTTCCATAGCAGCGGTCCTAATCTCTACGTACCAAAACAGCTTGAACGTTTTCTCATCAAAGCTGAAGAACACGCTGACTCACCAACCCGGTAACCGGCCGTATGCCGGTCTGGCGAGGTCGGCGACCCGAGTCTGTTCGCCGCGTTCCGTGCCGTTGTGCGTCGGACTCGGCATTCATTCGGGACGATTTTGACTTGTTGAATCAGAGGGCGGGCAGTCGGACTCACCGACCAATCTGATTGGTGGAGAGCTAACCCGGAAATGACGAGCGCGACGAACAGCCTCTCAAAATCTGACGAGAATCTTCTAAACTGACCTTTGTCGATCTGAAATGAAGACCGACTCAGCGACCGCACGACGACCTATTTCTCGCTTAAAATGTTTTCAGAAACACGTTTCGGTGAACTGTTTTCGCAAACCGTGAGATCGTATTCTGAACGAGGCGCCGTTATGTTCGGCTGGAGAAGCCAGACCCACGTGATGCGTCCGTCATTTCCGGTTTTCTCTTTTTTGGGGGCGACAGTAGAGATTAGCGCCGCCTGCTGTTATGGAGACGTATTACATCTCGCGCACGCGCAGAACGTACGCTCAAGTCGCCGTCTCTTCGGTGTGTTCCGAGGCACGTTTTGGACCTCGGGGAGACCGATCAGTCCGCCGGCGGGTTGGTGTGTCGCGGCCTTGAAAGATCTCCCTACAAAAAATACACAAGTGCCACAGAAAATGACTCCACGCACTTCGTCCTTGTGGTTTTATTTGCGCTAGCTTCCATTACTCGTGAAAACAAAAGCAAATGATAGTTTCTTAAAATAAAGAGCCACAGGAAACCTCCTACATTTTGTGTAATAGAAATGAGTTTACATTTCAGATTGCTGTAAAATCATGCTTTTTAAGCTCACAGTTTTTGCTACGAAACTATATATAGGTATGCACAGTCATTTTGTAATTCCACCGTTTCACAGTTATGACTGCTCGGACGTTTAAGGCTCACATTTAACTGGAGAAAAAAAAACAAGGAATCTATATGTACACGGATTATGTCTAAAAAAAAAATCTCTAGGGGAGGAGGGGCAATTTTTCACATCAACAGTGATTCACCGGATTACTTTGATGACGAAGAAAAACTTCAATAACGGGCAAGTTCAAGATGCATGCATGTTTATCGTCACTAATAATAATGTTGACGTCGTCCAGGTGGGGGCTTTAGTCTCTAGGGGATTGGTTACTTCACTGACCCTCTATCGTGAGCCCATAATGTGACAGCGTCAAGGTCGCTCCATCGCCACTAAAGAGCGTATCGAATGAAAGGAAGAAGAAGAAGAAGAAGAAGAAGAAGAAGAAGAAGAAAGGACATTATGAAGTGAAGAAGCCCCTTCAGTTTTGGTCCGGGAACTCTGCGCTCATCTAGGGAGAAAAAGAAGAGGACAACAGCTTATTTGATTCGTTCAATGAATGTGTTATTTTTTTTTTTCTCAATGAGGAATACAAAGGGCACAGAGACACAAAGGGAAGCAAGCAAAGAACTGTCGGCAACGGCGTTCAAGAGTATTAAAGGGTGTTGTTTCCATATTGGTTTTTTCTCAACCTGGACCCAATTCATGCATGGGAACAAAGGTCTTTTGAAATTCGTCCGCTGTTGAGCAAGAACGCTGTAACCGGAACCACGCAATCCAAGCTTTCTTCAAAAGTTGCCATTTTCAGCGCGCGACGTTGCTCAGAGGTTCCCGTTAAAAGTGTCACTACTGCTAATGTTCAATAGGCCCTATTTTCCTGTTTCTGTGTCTGAGTGACTGATGGGAACAACAATCTTTGACGTTGGTCCAGTATTAAGCGAGATCGCTGCAGTCAGCAGCAGAGAAACAAGCCACGATGTGAGTTAATACGACAATTGTCCAGCTTGTATTTACCTTCACTAAAGTGCTGTTTTTGCCGCTGACAGACTCAGATTATTATTCTAAGTGTCTGACAACATTATGAAAGGATCCCTTCAGAGAGAGACCTTTAAAACCTCTTTGAGACCTTTCTGTTTAACCAGAAACAGCTCTGAGGTCGCGAGCTCTAAACCCACTAGACTCCATTTAAATAAACTATACTTTCAGCGTGTATAGAGACAACTATGTAAAACATGTAAACTATGTGTTTATTTCAATCAAAACTAGAGTTGTGATGGTTGGAAACCATTGGAATTTTGTTTCTGTCGACTTAAGTTGTCGACTAAAATTCCTGTTTATTTACATGGAGTCTGGTGGGTTCAGCGAATGCAATTTCGCAGATGCAATTTTAACAAAAAGGTTGTCGTGCTTAGCAATCCTTTCCATAATGTTGTCAGACACTTAGAATATTAATCTGAGTCAACGAGCACTTTGGTGAAGGTAAATACACGCTGGACAATCGCCCAATTTACTTACATTGTAGCTTGTTTCACCGCAGTTGGCAGCGGTGATCTTGCTTAATACTGGACCAATTTCAATGATTGTTGTTCCCATCAGTCATGAAAAAGAACGGTAGTTACCCTTTAATGTTTCCTCGCTGCGACCGCAGTTTAACGTCAACCCAAAGAAAGCGGAACGTGAGGGATGTTCGTGGGAACTATACCTTAAAACGAACCGTCGTTGAGCCAGACAAGTGCTACAGTTTACACTGCAGTCCATACACGGCGCCTTGCAAAAGAACCATTTTGACCGGAGATGATTACTGCAAGCCAAAGAGGAGAAGAAAATGCTGTTCCAAGAGTGGCGAGCAGCAGACAGCGCAAAGGTAAGCTAGTGCTCTTGAATAAAGTTACTGTCTTGACCTGGCCAGTAAGTTGCACATGAAAGCATGGCAGGATCGCCGCAACTTCATCTCTCCGTAATCTGATCTGATCTGGTCAGTGGCAAAAACCGCTTTTAGTTAAACGGAAACTGACGTAGAGCATGTGTCCTGTAGGGTTACATTGCAGCCCAATTCGTGGCTGCCTGTTACAGCGTTCTCGCTATATACTAGACCAGTTTCAAAGATTGTTGCTCAAATTAGTCACTTGGACACATACCCATGGGGGATAAAAATAAAAAAAGGGTCATGGTTGAAAAATACAGAAGTTGCCCTTTAGGTATAGAGCAACAGATTAAAGCTGCATCTACCTGAACGTCAAACTCTTCAAATCCAGAAATCAGATTGTTGGTCTGAAAGCACAGAAAGAAGGCAAACACTTACAGCAGGATGTACAGCAGGACAGACCGGCATAACCCCATCCTACATTGAAATTGTATTGCAGTGAAAGCAGCACATTAGCAGCAGCTCTGATCTCAAGGAAGAACTACACAAAATGTTGTGTCATATGAAAAACATCGGGGGGGTGGGGGGGGGGAGACAGAACCAAAAGCATCAAAAAAAGGCACCAAAAATGTTTGGAAAAGGGCCAAAAGCTTAAAAAAAAGTGACAAAAAAGGTCGAATAAACATTGGAAAAGGTGCCAAAAATGGGCCAAAATCCTCAAAAAGGCGCCACAAACATCTACCTACAACTGCTATGACTTTTTTGACAAGGCATTTATTGTTACATTTTAACTACTACTTGTTGCTCCAAAACCAAAGTAAAAATATCTGTAGTCTACCGCTAGCTAGCTACCGTCAATGTAGGCTACTTTTAAAATGCCATATTCTCCGTCTGGCCTCACCAAACAGACGTAAAAGCCTTTCTTTTATGTCACGTTTCAGTTTTTCCAAATCCAAACCATGCCCAACCCTTATTGAGTCAGCAACGGACGTTGCTGACGGAGAAGCGGCACTCACCACAGCGTCGATGTCTCTGGGACTGACGTACTGGGACAGGACCTTGTAGTCGTCGGGAGACATCGGCATCATGTTGTCCTGCAACCTGGACGGAGGCCTGGACAGAAGAACATCGATCGGTTACATCCTGCAACCGTGTTCATCAGCCAGTCCCTCCAGAAAAACGCAGAGTTTTTTTGTGATTGTTGCGGGCAAAAATCCTTGATTATGCGGCACGTTTTCTTAAAAAATGCGATGGAATATGCGGGATATTTATGCCATTTTATGCGATGAAATTGCGGGAACTTGCAAAAACTGCGGTTTGATGAAAAAGAGAAAAGAAGTGATTCCCCCCCCAACACCGTGTTCTCACTAGGCGAAATTACGTCACTTCATAACGTTCCCATGGCAACAGGGGAAAATGGCCGCTCTTGTGTGAAGTAAACGCAACATTTTTCAACTTTCTGCTGAGATATATGTGACTTTTTTGCAACAAAAATGCGGGGATTATGAAATCATGCAAGCCCCGCATATTTTGCGTGGAAATCTGCAATTTATGCCGCGAAAGTGCGGCGTATTTTAAAAAATGCGCCCCCCGCATAAATATGCAGACTTTGGCTGATTATGCATTGAATTCTGCGATCGCATAATCACGTTTTTCTGGAGGGACTGATCAGCACGCCCCCTGAGGTCTAGAGCCCGACCGATGAAGGATTGTTAAGGCCGATATCAATACAAATATTTGGCGATTTAAAAATCCGATATTCCGATATATCGGCCGATGTACATTAAAAAAAAAATGCTGAAACGCGTAAAAAAAACAGATTTCCCTAACATTAGTTATTTATGAGTCCTCACTAAAATAATATGATAATGCAGTTTAAAAATAAACTTGTTTGTTTTATTGTCACGACAGAACAAAGGAACATCAAAATATATTACAGTTCTGATAAATAAAATATATAAAAATACAAAACTGAAGATATGAAAGTCCTTTGAACAAAAACACAACAACAAAACAAACAAAAAATGAAAGAGTGTGACGTTGCAGAGCGCCTTCTGGTGGACAAACTATGCAACGGCAACACTCAGAACATGGTTGAAGGGAGTTTCGTCCGTCATTTTTTTGTTTGTTTTTTTAAATATTTGTCATAAAGGATTCTGATAAATGAATATTTAAAAATAAAATAAAAAATAAAATTTCGGCCATTATAAACGCCGATACCGATAGTTTGGAAAATGCCTAATATAGGCCGATAACATCGGCCCGCCGATAAATCAGTCGGGCTCTAGGAAGGTCCAATATGTCCAATCTCATGACTGTTCCTCGCACCCGACTTTTGAGAAATGAGCCCCCACGCCTCTGGAACGCTCTGCCCCGTCTGCTGCCTCTGTGGACTCTTTTAAACAAGCTTTAGGACGATCTCTCCGCACTTTATTTGTTATGCATTACCTTGTGATTTTACCTGTACCTTGTTTTAATATGGATCATATAGTATGTTTTATGTAAAGCACTTTGCGATTTAGTTTTTTTATCTGTGAAATGCACTATATAAATACATTTCACTTACTTATAAAATATACACCATATTAACTATCAGAAATAGTAATACTCACACTTCTGAGACGGATATGAGCTCCGTCTTCATGTAGCCGGTCTTCTCCGGCCCGTTCTCCACGTCCATGGGCTCTGGAGCTGGAAGTCAGTTAAAACGTTAAAACATTTAATGAAGTTTGGTATAAAAATGCGAATGTTGTTACTGGTCAGCGGTGTAGTCTACGTGATACGCAGGTATACGCAGTATACCCACTAAGAAAGCTCCAGGATTTCCATATACCCACTTAAAAATGCCCAATGACACGCAACAACATACTTTCTATTGTATTTTTGATATATTTTGAATTGTCATTGGTGTTTTTTCTTCTTCGCATAGGCTAAATAAAGGTATTTCCACCATAAATTGGTGCATAAAAGTGTATCTGAATGCAGGAAATGAAGTCTTTGACGCTCAAAATAACCCTGGGGGAAGAGACACCCAGACCCCCCACTATGATATGGTAATTTCAGGTGTCAAATACATTTAGTGAAGTGACAAGAGTATAATGTACAGTACTTGAGTAAATGGGCATTACTTAGGGAGGTGACTTACTCTCTGAGGGTTTGGGGTAGTACTTCCCGAAGGCCTTGTCTTTCGGGATGTTAGGGTAGAGGAAGCGGAGCGGGTTCTCCGGGATGTTCTCGGCGGCCATCACCTTGTAGGTGCGGATGATGTCGGGCAGAGAGACGGCGGACAGTTCCTTCTTTGTGTACGGCTCCACAGAGTGGAAAAGCGGCTTGTCTGCGTTCACAGAGAGAGAGAGAGAGTACCTGTTAACATGCATCAAGTCTCGCATAGCCAGACCTTCCTCCACAGCGCTGCGGAGGAGGGTCTGGCTAGTCCACACAACGTATCGGGATGGGGAGAAAAAACATGCTCTGGGTTATTGGCATTTCTTTAACCAATCGCAATCGCCTTGGGCGGCGCTAATCAGCGGCCAAAAATGATGGTGCCTCTGCAAAATAGCCTCGGGAAGGAACTTGTTTTGGTGCAACGTGTACGTTCACAAGTTGTTTTGGTCATGCAACAAAAAAAACTGCAGATTCAACAGATAGTCCAGCAAGCTGTCTGGATTTACCCTGCAGAGATCGGTATTCGTATACACTGCAGCGTGGAGGAGACGCTTTTGCTCACCGTGGACGTCGTGTTCGATCCAGGTGAAGGTGATCGCTCCCTCCCTGCTGCTCTCGCTGAACCGGAGCAGGAAGGTACCGGGACACTTATCGCTCAGCAGACCCTTCTCCCTCTCCTTACTGATGAAGCCCATGATGGAGCTGCGGACAGACAGAAACCAGTGGAATTGAAACCTTTAGAAAAACGGATCTCCCGCGGTCTGCGGGAGATCGTTGTTTACATGATCCCCAGTCTCGCTTTGCCAGACCATCCTCCACAGCGCTGTGGACAAAGGTCTGGCTAGTCCACACAGCGTTCCGGGATGACAGAAAAAACGTGCTCTGGTTTATTGGCATTTCTTTAAACCAATCACAGTCGTCATGGGCGGCGCTAAGCTCCTTGTTTTGGTGGAACGTGTACGTTCAAAAGTTGTTTTTAGTGCGAGAGAAAAGCGACCGGCAGCGATCGTTTTGTACGGCGTTATATATGTGCCTCATTCCTGGGCGAGTAATTGAGCACAGAGCATTATATTTTGCAAGCACATTACATTTTGAATAGAAATTATACACTCGTTTGAGCAAACAAACTACTTGAAGTTAGAGCTGGGCGATTTTTTTCCCCTAAAATAATCTGCGATTTTTTCATAAAAAACTCGATTTACGATTCGATCCCCCCCCCCCCCTTCCATTTAAAACAATAACTGCGAACTGTAACTATATTTTAAAAATATATATTTATTGTATTTAATTAAAATGCATCAACATAAACAAAATTGGGCAAACCCTTTCTCTAACTGAAGAGTCACTGTGCAGTGTGCAACAAAGATTGTTAAACATCCAGATTATTTATACTGGATTTGGATTCAGCTAATAAAACCAAAAAAAAAAAAAAATTCTAAAAAAAAATCGATTTTTTGAGAATCTGAATCGATTTGACCGACCAACTCTATTTTTAAATCAAATCGATTGTTTTTGCAGCCCTACTTGAAGTGCATCTTAATCTTTCGACAGCGCAGCAGCGTCTGTTTGCGCGCAGAGCAAGAGTTTTTGAGCACGTGAGTAGAGAGTGTGAGAGGGGTTATTATTGCACGTTAATATGGATAATAGCAAACACATTTATTGAGCACGGAATGGGTTTTTGTTTGCTCACACAAAATAATTTTTTTGCAATAGGAATGCTGCACATAAATAACGCCATAGTTTCGGCGTCTCCTCTATTTCTTCCGCGAGCGAATGTGTCAAGCCAGGCAGGCACGCACACACACACACACACACACACACACAGACACACACACAGACACACACACACACAGGAAGGCCACAGTGCAGCTGGATACACTCTGGCTGTGTCTCAAACCGCATACTTGCACACTTCAAACACTTAGTTTGAAGTATATAGTGGAGATAACGCAAAAAGTCAGTGCACTGAAAGTACCCGGATGACCCCCCCAAAACGGTCAAAAAGTTCAGGTGTGGAACGATGGACCCTACTCGCACTAAACGGGCGCCATCTTCACTACTAAGCAGAAGGGAGCCCTTGACCGGCAGCTGATTGGACGAACTGGCTGCTCGAGAATTTCAAACCGACCATAATGGCGTCTCGTTCGGAATACGATCGAAAACAGTTCACTGAAACGTGTTTCTGAAAACATTTTAAGTGAGAAATAAGCTGTCCAGTTGCTGAATCGGTCCGTTTAAGGTCAGTTTAAAAGATTTTTGTCAGATTTTGAGAGGCGGCAAGACGAGCCGACCGCTCCTCATTTGCATACAGGAAAGCCCGTATTTTTGGCGGGCTGGAAAATCGCGTTCACATTTGTCGCGTTCGTCGCGCTCATCCCGCTCGTCATTTCTGTAAGTGTTTTAACGTAAGTGTTCCTTTTGGGACACTAACTATTGTTAATTTTTTTAAAGTTTTCTTCAAAAATGAAAATGTCTTAACATGAATCCAACATTAGCAAAAGCAAATATAAATCCCCACTGATGTAGGCTTACTGGCCTATGGGTAAGGTAAGTCACCATAGTCATCCACAGATACAGTTCATTACTTTAATAGCTTACTATTAACATGCAACAACAAAAAAACAGTATGTATAAAGGCTTTAGGCCGCCCTACACGTTATTGTAGGCCCAGTTTAACATGCAACTTCATTTTATACAATATATGTAGTAGGGGACCCCTGCTCTATGTAATCAACAATAAGAGAACTGGCAATGTCACGTACTACGTATTCAATACTCAAATCCCAACAGCACTCACCCGTCATTCCAGAGGGAGAGCAGGTGTCTCTTAATCAGATCCAGGATTCCTTCGATCCACAACCAGAAGGGAAAGGCTTTCTCGTTGGCACTCTGCTGCTGGACAAAACAAAAAGTGTTATGTTTAGCAAAGATCCTGCACAGTGCAACAGGACAACAACGATAAGAACAATCAAATACAAACCTGACAGTAGCTGTGTTCCCTCAATCACTCACTCACTGCTCCCTATGTCTGCCGGCGATCTGATGTCTCCCTGCAGCTCAGGCTGGAAACCTGTACATTTTTCTATCCTGCTTCCGTTACAAATCTGCGGGGACCAATCACAAACTGGCTTATCCACCCGGCGCGCTATTGGCCGGTTTAACACGATGACGATAGAGAAGCGACCGAGCAGCTTCTTGTTGACATTCAACACGGAGGCCACCGAAGCGCAGCGACCCGTTGATGCCGCTGTCGCTGCTGCAAACCAACGCGTTTGTTGACACATTTCCTGCCTGTAGTTTCCGCGTCGCTCTGCAAAGTACGTCACCCGGATCGTTGCTCTGATTGGTTGAAGGACTATCCAATTGCTTACAGAGTCATGTGAACTACGCCCGTTGGTCCCGCCTCTTGTGCAGAGAAAATACAGAGCAGACTCCCCAGACCAAGCTCAATCTTAAAAGACTGAGCTTGGTCTGCTGATAACCAGACTACCTATATAGGGAACGACCAAACAAGACTTCAGGCACGACACTGAATACACGTCGCTGCGTGACTTGCGTCAGGAGATGCGCCCGTTGTTTGTGCGACGGAGGCGGGCGCGCCCAGCATCACCTAAACAAACCAAAAAGAAAAATACTTCCAATACAACCCTGAAACAAACCGAGCACCCAGGAGGAAAATAAAAGGTTGTATTTATTTATGATGCATGTTACATTTCAACTGTTTAGAAGTGAAAGCCCGCTCCATTTTTCCTTTTTAGTTTTCGCGGGTGCTTCTGCTTCTTCTTCTCCTCCTCCTCCTCCTCCGGGAAAATACGCCTGCGTTGCATTGTTGGTATACGGGAGTAAAATGTAGGGTACATTGCATGTACACTCAAATTAGCAGTGCATTGTGGTTATATTACAGTGGACTATATAGCGAAAGAAATTACCCGTGGGGGAATTCCAACTAGGGCTGCACAATTAATCGCTATCGAAATCGCAATATGGACTAGTGCAATATCCAAATCGCACTAGTATTTTGTATTGTTAATATTTGTTAAAGGCAAAATGTGTGTTAAACCATTCTAAAATAAAAGTATTGTGGCGCTGCAGAGACATCCCGGCCTACAAATCCAATTCTACAGACTAAAGAAAAAATCTTGTACCAAATCTGTTTGGTACAGATCGTCACAAAAACAAAATAAAAAATAAATAAAAAAAAAATCACACTTCAATCATTTTGAATCTTTTTCAATGGAAATGAGAATAATGATACAAAACTGATCATTCTCTCCAAAATCAGGAATCATATCGCAATATCAGTCCAAATAATCTCAATTAGAGATTTTGCTAATATCGTGCAGCCCTAATTTGAACACCACAACTAAATGGCGAACACACCACACATACATATACACACACACACACACACACACACACACACACACACACACACACACACACACACACACACACACACACACACACGAGAAAATCAAAGATCACGATATTCTTGATCAACATCGATGTCAATAACTGGGACGGTATTGTAGGGCTGACAATTGGTGCTTTGACAAAAACACTTTTACAGTGAGATTTTAGATAAATAATCATCAGTAATGTGGATACAACAACTAGGTGGGTGAGGGGAAACAATAGAACAGCCAGAACAGTTCAGAAAATGACACCCCTTTACTGTAACGTAGCCTTGAAACCCAGGAAAAGACAACACTTGTGTCATATTACGACATTCAAGGATCTAAGACAATATCTAGTCTCAAAATGACGGTGGCTCACCTTGCAGAACTTGACCCAGGGGATTTGTCCCTCCGGGTTCCTCTGGGCTTTGGCTCCTGCAGTGAAACAGAGGCTTTACATTCAGGCCACATCTACATCGCTACGTTTTGGGTTTTTTTAAGCAGAGTTTTGAGCCAAAAGCGATCGCCGTGCACACAGGTGGGTTTTTAGCTCCAGTAGAAGAACTAATCTCCGTTTACACTAACACTCTCGCTGGGGTAAACGGGAGGCAGCGCGTAAACTCCGCCCGTCGCTGGTAGTTGCCATGGTAACGTTAGTAGCTTTGGTCTCAGAGAACGAGATGTCATGACCGATAAGACCCAATCAGGCGAAAGAAACGTTGGCGTCAGGGTCGGTGTGTCCAACGGTCAGGGGGAATGAGAGGAGGAAACACCAGAGCAGGGGGAATGAGAGGAGGAAACACCAGAGCAGGGGGAATGAGAGGAGGAAACACCAGAGCAGGGGGAATGAGAGGGGGAAACACCAGAGCAGGGGGAATGAGAGGGGGGAAACACCAGAGCAGGGGGAATGAGAGGGGGAAACACCAGAGCAGGGGGGAATGAGAGGGGGGAAACACCAGAGCAGGGGGAATGAGAGGGGGGAAACACCAGAGCAGGGGGGAATGAGAGGGGGGAAACACCAGAGCAGGGGGAATGAGAGGGGGGAAACACCAGAGCAGGGGGAATGAGAGGGGGAAACACCAGAGCAGAGGGAATGAGGGGGAGAAACACCAGAGCAGGAGGAATGAGAGGGGGAAACACCAGAGCAGGGGGAATGAGAGGGAGGGGGAAACACCAGAGCAGGGGGAATGAGAGGGAGGGGGAAACACCAGAGCAGGGGGAATGAGAGGGAGGGGGAAACACCAGAGCAGGGGGAATGAGAGGGGGAAACACCAGAGCAGGGGGAATGAGAGGGGGAAACACCAGAGCAGGGGGGAATGAGAGGGGGGAAACACCAGAGCAGGGGGAATGAGAGGGGGGAAACACCAGAGCAGGGGGGAATGAGAGGGGGGAAACACCAGAGCAGGGGGAATGAGAGGAGGGAAACACCAGAGCAGGGGGAATGAGAGGGGGAAACACCAGAGCAGAGGGAATGAGGGGGAGAAACACCAGAGCAGGAGGAATGAGAGGGGGAAACACCAGAGCAGGGGGAATGAGAGGGAGGGGGAAACACCAGAGCAGGGGGAATGAGAGGGAGGGGGAAACACCAGAGCAGGGGGAATGAGAGGGAGAAACACCAGAGCAGGGGGAATGAGAGGGGGAAACACCAGAGCAGGGGGAATGAGAGGAGGAAACACCAGAGCAGGGGGAATGAGAGGGGGAAACACCAGAGCAGGGGGAATGAGAGGGGGAAACACCAGAGCAGGGGGAATGAGAGGGGGAAACGCCAGAGCAGGGGGAATGAGAGGGGGAAACACCAGAGCAGGGGGAATGAGAGGGGGAAACGCCAGAGCAGGGGGAATGAGAGGGGGAAACATAGCAAAAGATGTCTGTTTTTAAACCAAAACGTAGCGATGTAAATGCAGCCTTACACTTGACGGCCTCCGTTGAGGTCTACAGAACTGTGTAAAAAGAAAAGAAAAGGTATGGCGGGGTGTTTGTCTTTAAGAGCTGGTTCCTACCGAGCAGCTTGTCAGCCAGCATGTTGAGCTGCTCCTGGCTCAGGCCCCGCTTGGTGACGGAGGAGAACTGCCAGCTAAGGACCTCGGACAGCTGGGACCACTTGGCCGCCGGAGGGGTGAGGAAGAACTTCAGATTCTGAGGATGAGGGGAGAGAAGAGGCGGGCGGGCGGGGGGGGGGGGGGGGGGGGAGAAGAGGAAATTGAAGCTGGGTTCATGATAGCCCACGGTGAATTTTTAGTAACTCGGCGCACGCTATCAGTTCAACACGGTCGGCTGGGAAGACTGGCCGAGCAGCTTCGCCTCTACAAACATCTGTAGGATTCTTCATGACACAGAAAGTTTGAAAGGAATATAAAATTGTTTTTGGAGATAACCTACAGTCACGTTAATGATTACAGTAGATAAATGTAATGTTTGGCGGTACGTCAGTGTTTTATCATGGATGTGTTTAACTATTTTTCTCTACTACTTCTTGCTTATTCACAGATTATTTTCTCTGTATGCCCTCTGGGTGTGTGTGTGTGTGTGTGTGTGTGTGTGTGTGTGTGTGTGTGTGTGTGTGTGTGTGTGTGTGTGTGTGTGTGTGTGTGTGTGTGTGTGTGTGTGTGTGTGCGTGCGCTCACCTTGGGCTCGGTGTTCAGCATGTTGTACCAGAGGATGGAGGCCCAGCCGCTGGGCAGCTGACAGACGTTAGAGATGACCACAACAGGCAGAGACATGGCCTACAACAACAACAACAACAACAACAACAACAGGAAACAAAAGTTGAATTATTCACTTCTAGAGACAATGCTTTACGGCCGAAATCTCATACGCTGCACTACATACTCAACATGTATACTATCATTCAACGTACTTTTGTGTAAATAAACAGTAGTGTGTGTGTGTGTGTGTGTGTGTGTGTGTGTGTGTGTATGTATGTATGTATGTATGTATGTATGTAATATATATGTGTGTGTGTGTGTGTGTGTGTGTTTGTGTGTGTTTTCGGACGCACTGAGCTGTCATCTTCAAAGTCACTTCCTGGGAGCCTCACTTGCCGTTTGGAGACACGCAACCATGGTAACGTCTGCCGACCTCAGCCTTAGGGGCGTCGCCAGATAACGCTTGAATTACTGCAAAAGGGACGCAACTAGACCAACAGACGCTGGAGACCAAAATCACACATTTTTAAAAGTAGAAATGTAAATTAAAGTGTTGGGTTGCCGCCCGTTTCAAAGTTTTGTTGTTACTACCGCATTGCTTTGTGGGATACTTATGCCAGCGTACATCCCCCCCCCACCCCCCCGTCTGGTCTCTCACCTCCAGTTTGATGTTGAGTCCCGACTGGTTGAGCTGGAGCTCCGACTCGAAGCTCAGCGAGTGAAGCTCCTCTGTGACTATCAGAGGACCCTGAAAACACACACACACACACACACACACACACACACACACACACACACACACACACACACACACACACACACACACACACACACACACACACACACACACACACACACACACACACACACACAATGAAACTTCACAAAACCTCCACGCGGAAGTAGCCCAAAAATGAATTATTACAGACTGTAACCTTTGTTACACACAGTGGTGGAATGTAACTTTTGTACATTAACTCCAGTACTGTGCATATGTACAGATGTTGAGGTACTTGTACTTTACTTGAGTCTTTTCTTTTCATGCCACTTTCTACTTCTTCTCCGCTACATTTCAGAGAGAAATATTGTACTTTTTACTCCACTACATTCATCCGACAGCTTTAGTTACTTTACACATTAGGATTTTTGCACACAAAATACATGTCTAGGGCTGGGTACCGAAATCAATGCTTTTTAGGCAACGACCGAATTGCCTCTAAAAGTATCAAGTATCGGAAAATGCCTCGTGGTTCAATATCCAATTTCAATTTCAATCCCTGAGGAGTAAATCTCATCAGCGCCAGTGAGCCAATCAGCACGCAGCATGCTTCTACCAAGACCTGATAATGTCTGTGATTGGCTGTCTTACGTTACACGTCGTAGAGACACGGGGAAAACTATCATTTTGCTAAAAATACTTCTGTAATTCTACTTAAGCAGAATTTTTAATGCATGACTTTTACTTCTACTGTATGTAAAGAGTGTATACGGAAGATGATTTGGGCCACATGTAAAACAATTTATTTGAGTTCTGAGAAAAAAAGTCTGAAGTCCGACTGTAATCTCAGCATTCTGAGAATAAAAAAGTTTTTTCCCCACGTGGCCCCAATCCTCTTCCTTAGTAGTATTAGTACTTCTACTTAACCCTCCTGTTCTCTTCAACAAAACCAAACTGTGCCAACCTGCACCACCAAACATAACCAACAAGAAGGATTTGGGGGTGGGGGTTGGGGGGGGGAAGGGATGATGAGGAGGGAGGGGCGAGCTAGCCTCCGTTTTGTTTCACAATACTTTGAACGTCAACAAGAAGTGAGGTCACCCGACATCGCTTAGAGCACCTTTAACAATGCCAGCCGGATCACTGAGGCTCTTACCTCGTTTGTTCGGTTGCCGGCAACCTTCTGCTCTTTCAGTTGCTGCGTGAAGAACAAGAACAAGTTAGAGAAAACACAGACTTTGTGGTGTGCGGTTTTGATTTTTAAAGTGCTCATATTCTGCTCATTTTCAGGTTCATAATTGTATTTAGAGGTTATTATCAGAATAGGTTTATGTGGTTTTATTTTCAAAAAACACCATATTTTTGTTGTACTGCACATTGCTGCAGCTCCTCTTTTCACCCTGTGTGTTGAGCTCTCTGTTTTAGCTACAGAGTGAGACATCTCACTTCTGTTCCATCTTTGTTGGGAGTCGCACATGCTCAGTAGCTCGGTAAGGACTACTAGCCAGTCAGAAGCAGAGTATGAGGGCGTGTCCTGACAGTACCTAGGTAAGGACTACTAGCCAGTCAGAAGCAGAGTATGAGGGCGTGTCCTGACAGTAGCTAGGTAAGGACTACTAGCCAGTCAGAAGCAGAGTATGAGGGCGTGTCCTGACAGTACCTAGGTAAGGACTACTAGCCAGTCAGAAGCAGAGTATGAGGGCGTGTCCTGACAGTACCTAGGTAAGGACTACTAGCCAGTCAGAAGCAGAGTATGAGGGCGTGTCCTGACAGTACCTAGGTAAGGACTACTAGCCAGTCAGAAGCAGAGTATGAGGGCGTGTCCTGACAGTACCTAGGTAAGGACTACTAGCCAGCCAGAAGCAGAGTATGAGGGCGTGCCCTGACAGTACCTAGGTAAGGACTACTAGCCAGTCAGAAGCAGAGTATGAGGGCGTGCCCTGACAGTACCTAGGTAAGGACTACTAGCCAGTCAGAAGCAGAGTATGAGGGCGTGTCCTGACAGTACCTAGGTAAGGACTACTAGCCAGCCAGAAGCAGAGTATGAGGGCGTGTCCTGACAGTACCTAGGTAAGGACTACTAGCCAGTCAGAAGCAGAGTATGAGGGCGTGCCCTGACAGTAGCTAGGTAAGGACTACTAGCCAGTCAGAAGCAGAGTATGAGGGCGTGTCCTGACAGTACCTAGGTAAGGACTACTAGCCAGTCAGAAGCAGAGTATGAGGGCGTGCCCTGACAGTACCTAGGTAAGGACTACTAGCCAGTCAGAAGCAGAGTATGAGGGCGTGTCCTGACAGTACCTAGGTAAGGACTACTAGCCAGTCAGAAGCAGAGTATGAGGGCGTGTCCTGACAGTACCTAGGTAAGGACTACTAGCCAGTCAGAAGCAGAGTATGAGGGTGTGCCATGCTAGCAGCTAGGCGAGCATTATAACGTGTGTTCCAAAGTGACCACGTGTGTCTCTGAAGTAAAGGCTGGACTACAACAGAGCTGTTTGGAGCAGTTGGTGAACAGTGTTTTCTGGTGGAGATGGTAAGTCCCTTTGGGGGGGACTTTGGGCTTTTTCACTTTGTAAACCTATAACGTGCACAAAAAGATACATAACACAATAAAGGAAAGGGAAAAAGCCAAACAGCATAATATGAGCACTTTAAGGTTTAACCCGCCTGTACAACTTTACTCTTTATCACAATTACCGCTTTTACGTTTTCTAATCCTACCGTGAAATGATCTAAACCAGCTAAAAAATAAACTAAAAAAAACCCCACCACAATTGACTTCCTTGTTTTATTGAGGAGCAAAAAGAGCAAACCACCAAAAAAAAACACACATGAGTCTCACCAAATGTCTGAACTCTGCTGCCAGGCTGCCGTTCGACTCCTCCATGTTCATAACTTTGGTGTTTGTTCCCAAAATATTAAACTTCCGGAATCTGACAAGAGGCAATTAATCAATCAATCAATCAATCAATCAATCAATTAATTAGTAAATAGCAGGTCTTGTAACCGTGAAAAAAAGGTCCTTTAAACCAAATACTACACAACCAGACATGTTTCAGTAGCAATGTGACCCAAAATTGGGGAGAAATGAACAAAATCTTCAGCCAAGAGTACAGCTTTTCTCTGGCGTTAGCATGCAGCTACTTGCGACAATGTAAACCCTGCAGTAACATTAGCCCTTAAAAAAAAAAAAAACGCCGCAGTAGCAGTTGACCAATCATACTGTAGAAGGTCAACAACAACGATGAAACGGGAGCGTTCAGAACAGTGGGAAATCGGAGGTTGTTTTTTTTGCTCACTAGGATTTCTCTGAAATACGTTTACCTCATTATTTGAACGTTTATTTTAAACACGTTTAACATGAAAATCTGACATCGTAACTTTATAGATATGACATTAAAAAAAAAATACGAAAAACTATAATAGGTCACTTTTAATATTAAGCATTAGATGTGATTGTCTTACTTTATACAAATCAAAATAGATAACAACATTCATTGAATACTCATTGAAATGTGTGTAAAATGGTTTTGAGACGTACCCTTTCTTGTCCGTCACGTCTCTGCGGGACAGATGAAGAGTTATTAAACAACATGTTTCAGACAGCTTTCAGCAGGTTACATGAAGTCTTTGAACGCAGCTTACTTATCAAACACGGCCTTGACTTTGATCTGGTAGTTAAACTCCTGCAGCTTCACCAGGAACCTGGAACGAAAGCGAGGTATTCAACTGGATTTGTTGGGTCGGAGACGGAGAGGAGGGAGGAAGAGGACTTGAACATTTTTTATTTATTTGCACAATAAAATCAAGGCAGCAGAAACACAAGAGTCTGAAAATCCACAAATTGAAGCACTGAATAATAATCATAATAAAAACGGCGACTGAAAGGATTAGGCCTCCTTCACACTGCCTGCGTGACACGCACGTCTCAGGCGTGCATGCTAGAAATAGGACCGACGCCTATTTTCCACGCGACACGCAAGCAAAGACATAGAAAACGCTACGCAACTGACACGCAACAGACACGCCACGCTCTCGCCACGCAGCCAGTGTGCAGGAGCCCTTAGGCTGAAGCAAAAGCTTTGATATCGGCCTATCCTATGCTCTTATCAAATGAATCGATGAAGTCTACCCACCTCAAAGGAAATCAAAACTACAGAAAAAAAGCAAGAAAATCAACCACATTTGTAACCCTCAAAAATAGCATTACAACCCATTTTCTTAAAAACCAAAAGAGAGTTATTTTGGCATTGTTCCCTAATGTTAACCCCACCAATAGAAATACATCTCCTTTCAATGTCTTTGTTTGCCTTTTGGAAGGTAAACTTAAAAATACCACTCAACTCTTTCAAATGTACTTTCATATATTCAAGAAAAGCTTGTGGATACAGTATTGAAGTGCTTTTTAAGTTAGGCCTTAACAAAACTAATCCTTTAATTTCATAACTCTGGAATTGATAAACAATGGATTTGTGTGATCAAAGTAAGCCGTTCTATTAATAATACGCATAGCCTGTTTTCATGAGGATGTGTAACATGCGTGTACGTGTAGAATTGTAAAGATTTAACAATCCTAATCTTTTAAGAAGTAGGACAACTGCCTCGTTTCTTACGATCTGCAACGATATTTGATTTCGAGCGAGGACCAAGAATGTGAGGAGGGGGAAGACAACGAAGGAGGAGGAGAGAAGATGGAGAGGAGGATCGATGAGGAAGTGCAGGAGAAGAGACTAAAGAGCAGCAGGATGAGGAGCGTCAAAAGAGGGAGAAGGATTTCCTCCTGAGTATAAGGTTAATCATTTTAAATGTATCTACAGTGCCACAGATTCACATCCCTTGTTGGTGTACCATCGCTGCTGTGCTTTAATGACAAGAGGGATTTATCTTTTTTTTTATGTTTTTATTAATTAATTTATTTTCAATTCATTTCTTCTGCATGTACTTGCATAAACATGTACATATGTGCGTACGTGCGGCCTACATGTTCATCTAATTTCATAAGTGTACAAACAATGTCTGCTGTTATACTGGCAAACTGTTGTAATTGTTGGAGCTTGTATTGCAAGACAAAGTTGGACAATAAAGTGCTATCTATCTATCTATCCATCTATCTATCTATCTAACTCTATGTGGGACTTGGGGTGTGTGTGTGTGGGGGGGTATAAAAAATAAGCCCTTATGTTTGTAGTGACCTGTGCAAATCAATAAAAACATATTAATAAAAAGAACAGGGAGAAGGATTAGCAAATATATCTGATAAAAAAACAAAAACATTTTACGTGGAATGTGTTCCTTTTTTATGCTCCTGCATTTGGAACGTGCAACGCTTTAAAATCAAAATACTTATTTTTACGATGTGGATCACTCTGTAAAGGTTTCAATGATGACAAAAATGATATGTGATTTTCAATATAGAAAAAAAAAAAAAAAAAAGGAAAGAAGATGTAGGAGGCTTGATGAGTAGGATAGAGGAGGAGAGAAGATGGAGAGGACTTGAAAGAGAGAGGAGGAAAGAGAGAGGAGGAAAGAGAAGGAAGAGGATTTGCATTGAATTGAATTTGTCGTTGCACTTAAGTTCTTTCAGTTATTTGTATAACAGACCAACAAAAAGACTGACAAACCACTGGCGTAACTAATAATTAACTATGGTGGAATGTAACTAAGTACATTTACTCCAGTACTGTGCTTAAGTACAAATGTCGAGGTACTTGTACTTGAGTCTTTTTTTCTTTTCATGCCACTTTCTACTTCTACTCCGCTACATTTCAGAGAGAAATATTGTACTTTTTACTCCACTACATTCATCTGTTACAGCTTTAGTTACTAGTTACTTTACACATTAAGATTCCTGCACACAAAACACATGTAGTTTATAAAATCTGATGTTTTATTCTGAAGTAAACTAGCCGACAATATAACGGCTACAAGTCCAGCTGAGATGATCAGACTGGTTGATCCTTTACTCTTTCTACAATGGGAGGAGAGTTCTGCATGGAGTACTTTTAATACTTTAAATACTTTTACTGAAGTAACATTTTCAATGAAGGACTTGTACTTGTAACAGAGTATTTTTAGAGAGTGGTATAAGTATTTTTTGTTTCTTACCGGAGTTTGACTGTGAACTGGACGCCTGTTTTCAGCACCAGGGGTCTCTGTGGGTGGGTGGGCATGCAGGGCTGCCTCTCTACAACCAGAGAGCTACACACACGCAGACACACACACACACAGACACACACACACACACACACACACACACACACAGACACACGCAGACACACACACACGCAGACACACACACACACAGACACACACACACACACACACACACACACACACAGACACACAGACACACAGACACACACACACACACACACACACACACACACACACACACACACACACACACACACACACACAGACAGTAAGATGAGACATGAGATACAATTCCTAATAGAGACAGAGCGCATTAAGTCCCGCCCCCACCGGAGGAGAAAACAACAACAAGGTTTCCTCCTCGTCAATTCCGTCTGCTAGCAAACAGAAAAAATGCCTTAAAGCTGCTGTGTGGTGACAGAACTTATGTCTTTAAAAGCTGCCAACCCGAAAAAAAAATGAGCTTTTAGGAAGACCGAAGTGGTAACAGACGTGAGGAATCAGCAAAGAGAATGGGGAGGCACTAAGCTAACGTTACGTCTGACGTTACGTGTGTTAGCTTAACTTACAGACGTATAGTTAGCTAAAACTGACATTTGGATATTTGACTTGGTAACAAAAAGCTTTAGCTTAACTTACAGACGTATAGTTAGCTAAAACTGACATTTGGATATTTGACGTGGTAACTAAATGCTTTAGCTTAACTTACAGACGTATAGTTAGCCTAAAACTAACATTGGGATATTTGACTTGGTAACAAAATGCTTTAGCTTAACTTACAGACATATGGTTAGCCTAAAACTAACATTGGGATATTTGACTTGGTATCTAAATGCTTTAGCTTAACTTACAGACGTATAGTTAGCCTAAAACTAACATTGGGATATTTGACTTGGTATCTAAATGCTTTAGCTTAACTTACAGACGTATAGTTAGCCTAAAACTAACATTTGGATATTTGACTTGGTAACAAAATGCTTTAGCTTAACTTACAGACATATGGTTAGCCTAAAACTAACATTTGGATATTTGACGTGGTAACTAAATGCTTTAGCTTAACTTACAGACGTATGGTTAGCCTAAAACTAACATTGGGATATTTGACGTGGTAACAAAATACTAGCTGCAAATGTAACGTCAGACGTAACGTTAGCTTAGCATCTTCCCATTCTCCCTACTGTTTCCTCACGTCTGTATCTACTTTCGTCTTCATAGAAGCTCAGTTTTTCTTCATCTACCGAGCAGTTGACTTTATTGTAAAAACTGCTTTTAGCGAGGCGACGTATTCTGTTCCAGTGGATTCAGGAGAAGCCTCCCGCAGTTACACAATGGTACAGAGAAACAGTTAAAGTTTTTCCTTAGGAACATCTCAGCGCAACAAGAATGATTTTTTAATAATACTTTATGGCAACCCATTCTCGATTACCTTCCTAGTGATCTTGTTGATCTATTGCAGAAAGGGCTTCCACACCTCGCCTTCACAAATACGTCCTAGATTGTTTAACTTTTTCCTTTGACATGACTCTAATGCAAATAACAACATATGTGATATGATCCTAATGCGTGTCGATGCATTACTCTGAGCTGTCTGGTTCTTTGTTTGTTAATGTAAAAATTAGGGCTGTCAAAATATCGCGTTCATTCCGATTAATTCATGTGAAAAAAAATAACACGTTAAAAAAAATAACGCAGATTAATCCATTCCATATTGACCTTTCCCCCAGAGCCAATCTAGCCGCCATTCGACTGTAAAATGGAGGAAGGAGACGTGAATGCGCTGCTACAGGTAACAGAAACATCGCTGCACGTGACGCTAGTTAACACTACACTCGACAGCAGGTAGCGTTAGCCTACCGCTAGCTAGCAGCTGGATTAAACGCGGTTAAAATGCTGACAGCTAACGCTAAACGGTGTAAAGTTTGACTGTGTTTCACTCACTGGAGAGGATTCAGACACACGTCTGCAGCTGCAGCCGTTGTCGGAAAAACAGAGACGGAGACGGTGCATTCAATGAAACTGGTAAACTACAGCCTCGTGGTGCATTCAAAGTTATTGTAAAATACCATTTTACCATCTGGTGGATGTTTTTGTCGTTCAACAGCAATTTACTAGTGAAATAACCCGATTCCTGAAGCACTTTTGAATTTATTTCCTCAGCCTATTAGGTTATATTGTTGATTGTTATGGTCATTATTTGAACAGTGAAAATAATAATAAAGAGTTTTTTTACTTTAATGTCACGAATGCTGATTATTCATTGATTCATTTGAATTGAAAATATTTAAAATACTTTCACAGCAAAAATTATGTATGCGATTCATTTAGATTAATTAATCACAGAGTCTGTAATTAATTTAATTACATTTTGTAAACGATTGAGAGCCCTACTAAAAATGCATAAAATATTATGAAAAATGGGCGCCTGGGTAGCTCACCTGGTAGAGTGCGCGCCCATATACAGAGACTCAGTCCCTTTGCTGCTTGTCATTCCCCCTCTCCCCTTTCATGTCTAAGCTGTCCTGCCACAAATAAAGGCCTAAAAAAATATTATGATAAATAATATAAAAGCTCAGTTTTTCAGGTCGGCAGCTTATATAAACTTAAGTTATGGGTTCTTTATGTATGACGCAATGTGCTCTGTCGCTATTGGTAATCAATAGTAAAGGGGGGGGGGTGACTTGTGTTTTATGAGGGTCCTCACTTGGAGAGGAGGTTCTTGAGAAGGTCCAGGGCTCGGGTCTCCAGGTACGTTTTTTTCTGCGTGATGGGGTCGTTGTCGTAGGTGAACTTCTGCTCCAACTCCTGCAGCTTCTTCAGGTGCTGACGGACCTGCTGGAGACTCTCTGCTACGGCCGTGAACCTGCAGGAGGACGACGAGGAATGAAGAAGAAGAAAAAGGGAAGAAGGCAAGGAGGATGAGAAGGAGATGGGTGAGGGAAGGAGACCCTTTAAAAGGCAACGATCACACTTGCTTTCTTTTAAGAAAAAGTTGACTAGGGCGCTTTTGTAGCTATAAAAAAGAAAAGAAAAAGCTGTGGCCGGGTTAGCTCAGTTGGTAGAGCAGTCTGTCCGAGGGTTCTGCCTAAAGGAAGTTTTTTCCCCGCCACTAAATGCTTGCCTGTGGGAAATTGTTGGGTCTTTGTAAATTATAGAGTGTGGTCTAGACCTACTCTATCTGTAAAGTGTCTTGAGATAACTCGTTATGATTTGATACTATAAATAAAATTGAATTGAAATGAACTTCAAAATGATCCGTTTTTTTGTTAATGATTAATGATTTGTGTGTTAATGAGGAGGATAAATGTTCTATTGTTAATTTTAACACAAATGTTTTATGATAATAAAGATGCACGGTTTACTTCATAGGCTTTGTACTTGTATTTGTACATTATCTGGCTCACATAACAAAAGATGTACAACCTGGGATTCATTAAAAACTTTATTTGGGTATAATATATATATATATATATATATATATAAATATATATATATAAAAAAATATATATATATAAAAAAAATATATATATATATATATATATATATAAAAAAAAAAATATATATATATATATATATATATATATATATAATAAAAAAAATTCACTCCAAATGGAGCTTTCTCTCCCACAGACTAAAAACGGCTCGCCCACATTCCTGCTTGAAATTCCTCAATCAGTGATGTCACTGATTGAGAAAGCCAGCCCAGTTTTTCACATGTGCTGCCCATTGGTGCTGCCTGAGCAAGCACAGCCCACCCAGGGGCTGGTTTGAATCCGGTTGACCAACCGCAACAGAGCAGTCCAGCTGACCAATCAGAGCAGACTGAGCTTTTCAGGAAGGCGGAGCCAAGAGCTCAGACAGAGCGTTTTAGGCAGAGGAGCTGCAACAATGGGCAGTATGAGAAACATAATATGTTTTGTTGAACATCAAAGCATGTAAACCTATTCTAGAAGAAACCCAGGAGTACAAATATGACGCTGAAAAGGAGCATAATAGGGGCCCTTTAAAAGTGTCTGACAACATTATCGATCTTCCGAGGTGACTTCTTGTCTGAAGACAGCAGAGTGTGGAGTGTAACATGAGTCAGGGGAAAGGAATTCCAGGAGATGCTTCGGAGTAGGCTACAGAAATGATAGGCGCGTGTTATCTAAAAGATAGAAGAAAGAGACCCCAACAGTACAAAAATGATGCTGAAAAGAAGTGTAATAGGGGCTCTTTAAAACACGTAAAGGCTGTTGGACCTCAGGAAGCCTCACCAGTTCTGCAGCTGGTCCACGCAGGCGTTGGGCGGGCCTCCAATACAGGCGATCTGCTGCCGCTGCTTCCACTCCGGCAGCTCTTCAGAGATCAGGTCTGACAGTAAAACCTGAGCGACGTTCAGGAGGTCGGTCAGCTGGGTCACCACGTCCTGAGAAACGGGAGAGAACACATTTGGGCTAAAAAAAAATAAAAAATAAAAATACCTTGAATGAAAAACAGTTAGGGTTTTCCAAAACCACTCCTTTCAAACAGTCTGTCTACATCTATAAAAAAAAAGCTCTTAAACATGTGTTCACTAGGGTTGGGTACCAATACTTTAAAAAAATATAATTGCTGGTATACAACAAAAACAACCACTAAATGGGAAATTAGTATTTTACAATAACTTTGAATGCACCACAAGGCTGAACTTCAACTTAACGCACCATTGTCCCGTCTGTGGCCATATAGTGCAGCTAGTTTGTGTCTTTAGCTGCAGA
Source organism: Gymnocephalus cernua (assembly GCA_023631565.1). NCBI lineage: Eukaryota > Metazoa > Chordata > Actinopteri > Perciformes > Percidae > Gymnocephalus > Gymnocephalus cernua. The sequence goes on along the minus strand of CM042448.1, from coordinate 3,067,766 downwards.
CTGTTGCACGTCCCGGTGTTGGAATCCTCTACGGTGAAATACAGTCGCACTTTACAACGTTTAGCTGTCAGCATACACGGTTAAAATGCTGACAGCCAGCGCTACTAGCTACCGGTAGGCTAACGTTAACGTTACCTGCCGTCAAGTGTAACGTTACGTTAACTAGCATCACATGCAGCGATATTTCTGTTTTTAAAATTTCACTCATTTGGACTGCCGGTGCAGGCATTTGCCCATACTGCCTATGCCACGGGCCGGCCCTGGGGACAACCCTCAGATGGGGTAGGTCCTGACCCCTGACCCCCCCCCCCCCCCCCCCCCCACACACACACACACACACACACACACACAATCTGCAAAGCTCAATCACATTTAGATTTTTATTCTCCTTTTTCCATGTTATTTTTTCCAGATGTCTTTACAAAGTCATGGATTACATTTTCAGGGCTTGACACGTCTCTGTCTGCTCACCTGTCGTTTGGCTTTCAGTTCAAAGCACATCCTCCCGACCGTCATCTTCTCTTTCTCCAGCTCCTTTGGTGTCATGCTGTTCATTTCATTCTCTACAGAAACATGAATACAATCAGAGTTTGGCTGCACAAACTAAAACAAACACGGAATAATACGAACGAATAGCGCGTCCCCATATACACACTTGACATGACTTTCCCCCAATTTGTGACTTCTCGTCGATCTAACGACGAGATTCTTCTCACCTCTGTTCTTCAGTGTGTTGACTTTAAAGTCGTACTCGTCCTGCAGATCTTCGAGGTTCTTAATGTTTTGATCCGCCACCTAAAAAAAGATTTGAAATTTTAGCAGTTGATGAAGAATGACGAAAGCCCTGTTAAAGGGTAATTTGGGTATTTTTTTTTTAACCTGCAGAACAACCGCAGCTGTGAACTAGGCTGCAATATAATTATACACGGCAAATGCTCACTGTCAATTTCCATCCACTAACTTCAGATACAGTATTAGGGGACCAATAAGGTCTATATAAAAGAGACTTCAGATACAGTATTAGGGGACCACTGAGGTCTATATAAAAGAGACTTCAGATACAGTATTAGGGGACCAGTAAGGTCTATATAAAAGAGACTTCAGATACAGTATTAGGGGACCACTAAGGTCTATATATAAGAGACTTCAGATACAGTATTAGGGGACCACTAAGGTCTATATAAAAGAGACTTCAGATACAGTATTAGGGGACCACTAAGGTCTATATAAAAGAGACTTCAGATACAGTATTAGGGGACCACTAAGGTCTATATAAAAGAGACTTCAGATACAGTATTAGGGGACCACTAAGGCCTATATAAAAGAGACTTCAGATACAGTATTAGGGGACCACTAAGGCCTATATAAAAGAGACTTCAGATACAGTATTAGGGGACCACTAAGGCCTATATAAAAGAGACTTCAGATACAGTATTAGGGGACCACTAAGGCCTATATAAAAGAGACTTCAGATACAGTATTAGGGGACCACTAAGGTCTATATAAAAGAGACTTCAGATACAGTATTAGGGGACCACTAAGACCTATATAAAAGAGACTTCAGATACAGTATTAGAGGACCACTAAGGTCTATATAAAAGAGACTTCAGATACAGTATTAGGGGACCACTAAGGTCTATATAAAAGAGACTTCAGATACAGTATTAGGGGACCACTAAGGCCTATATAAAAGAGACTTCAGATACAGTATTAGGGGACCAGTAAGGCCTATATAAAAGAGACTTCAGATACAGTATTAGGGGACCACTGAGGTCTATATAAAAGAGACTTCAGATACAGTATTAGGGGACCACTAAGGCCTATATAAAAGAGACTTCAGATACAGTATTAGGGGACCACTAAGGCCTATATAAAAGAGACTTCAGATACAGTATTAGGGGACCACTAAGGCCTATATAAAAGAGACTTCAGATACAGTATTAGGGGACCACTAAGGCCTATATAAAAGAGACTTCAGATACAGTATTAGGGGACCACTAAGGTCTATATAAAAGAGACTTCAGATACAGTATTAGGGGACCACTAAGACCTATATAAAAGAGACTTCAGATACAGTATTAGAGGACCACTAAGGTCTATATAAAAGAGACTTCAGATACAGTATTAGGGGACCACTAAGGTCTATATAAAAGAGACTTCAGATACAGTATTAGGGGACCACTAAGGCCTATATAAAAGAGACTTCAGATACAGTATTAGGGGACCAGTAAGGCCTATATAAAAGAGACTTCAGATACAGTATTAGGGGACCACTGAGGTCTATATAAAAGAGACTTCAGATACAGTATTAGGGGACCACTAAGGCCTATATAAAAGAGACTTCAGATACAGTATTAGGGGACCACTAAGGCCTATATAAAAGAGACTTCAGATACAGTATTAGGGGACCACTGAGGTCTATATAAAAGAGACTTCAGATACAGTATTAGAGGACCACTAAGGTCTATATAAAAGAGACTTCAGATACAGTATTAGGGGACCACTAAGGTCTATATAAAAAGAGACTTCAGATACAGTATTAGGGGACCACTGAGGTCTATATAAAAGAGACTTCAGATACAGTATTAGGGGACCAGTAAGGTCTATATAAAAGAGACTTCAGATACAGTATTAGGGGACCACTAAGGTCTATATAAAAGAGACTTCAGATACAGTATTAGGGGACCAGTAAGGTCTATATAAAAGAGACTTCAGATACAGTATTAGGGGACCAGTAAGGTCTATATAAAAGAGACTTCAGATACAGTATTAGGGGACCACTAAGGTCTATATAAAAGAGACTTCAGATACAGTATAAGGGGACCACTGAGGTCTATATAAAAGAGACTTCAGATACAGTATAAGGGGACCACTAAGGCGTATATAAAAGACTCCAAAAAGAAGCATGTCATGGGACCTATAATGTAACATTGCAGCTTGTTCCGCCGCTGTCTCGGTAGAAATAAAACAAACCAAGTTACCCTGTTAACACATGAAAAGAATGAACAGACTCCTCATTTAGTCTTCACACTTCATGTTGCATCATTTATCATTCCATGTTGTTTCACCTGGACTCGGTCTTTTATCTCCTTCACTTTGTTGTCCAGCTTCTGTTTCTCCACCACCATGGCCGACACCATCCCCTCGCCCTCCTGCTGCAGACACGGGGGCAAAACTTGATGTTACAACTTGGTTGTGTGTGATTTTTACAGTTAGAGAACTGCTCCATTATTTATTCTTCGTATGCGTTGCATTGCATTCTTGTCCGTGGAGGGATTTCACATTGTTGTGTGTTCTGCTGACCTGCTGTGCACCAATTAAAAGTGGCTTTGATAATTTCACACGACATTATAAAGCAAAGCCCAGATCAGACCAAATAAGCTATCATGTGTAGGCGGCTTTACATTCTAAAACCAGCCTCTGGCCACTCGACCGGCAGAGTCGCAGCCACACCATCAGCTGTCTCGGGTCGAGCTGAGACGGGCCGGTTCCGACAGCTGCAACTTTACCCCCCCCCCCCCCCCCCCCCCCGGGGATCTTTGGTCTAAACTGGGCTTAAGAATACAGAGTTCTGCAAAAAGAGTTTTTACCTCGGTGCTCTTCGCACATTCCAGGATCTTCTGCTCCTCCTTCAGGTTCCTGGAGATGATCATGGCCATGTGGACTGGATCTTCCTGGAAGCGATCCTGCAGACGCATTTAGAGTGGAATGGACAAATCCGTTATTCTTAAAGCTTTAGATGAACGTCCGTTACATTACATTACATTCAAGCTATTGTCAAATGAGTTGCTACAAAGCTAGTCAAGACTATCAGCTCCACACAACTCTCTCTGGATTTCTCAGTAGGGTTTCTGCAAGCATTTTCCAATCAGCATCCTACAACAACCAGCTACATTAAATCCAGTGCAATATTTATTCAGGGTTACAAGTCTCCAAGACCTTGTCTGTGTGTATTTTCATGTCATTTTCTGTTGTTATACATGTACATGTAAGCTTTGTTTCCTTACTTGGCATTTATGTCATTTGTGGTAATGTTTCATGTATGTTATTTGGTGTTATTGATCTTATGTATGTCTGTATGTATGTATTTTTTAGGGTGTTTTTTCAACATTTTTTTGTTTTGTTGCTTTTTTCAATACATGCAGACATGTACCGGGACTTCCCTAGATATTGGAGATCTCAACCCCCCCAAAATGTTGAACCCAAAGTTACGCCCTTGCCTGCAGGTTCCTCTTGATCTTGCGGATGTTGTGCTGCAGCAGGAAGTTGTTCTCCAGGGCGAAGCGGCTGTGTTGGTCGTCCAGCTGAGCCAGGAGGTCGTGGAAGCGAATGGTGGCAAGAGAGTCCTGAATCGCCACCGTGTCCCTGAGGAGGCAGAGAAACACAGGACTACTACTTAAAAAGGACCCTATGGGCCCTATTTTCATATGTTTTTGTGTCTAAGTGACTGATGGGAACAACAATCTTTGACATTGGTCCAGTATGAGGCGAGAACACTGCAGTCGGCAATGGAGAAACAAACCAATTGCGCACCTTCAATTTACAAAATTGTGCTTGTTTTGCCGCCGACAGGCTCAGATTAATATTCTTAGTGTCTGACAACATTATGGAAAGGATTTCTAAGGAGGTCGACCTTTCTGTTAAAGAGTAAGATCCTTTCTTTTAAACATAAATACATCCGCAACTTCCAAATGTTTGGGGATTTTATCCAGTTCTTAAATCAGCGTTTCCTCTATGTTGATTTTGTAGTGGCGGCCCGCCATGGCAACATTTCAGACAGACCTGCCCCCACTGCTAAAAAAAAAAATCCTAAAAGGAAACACTGTAGGAAACACTGTAAATGTAGATGTGCTCTGCTTTTTCGCAGCAGTCCAGAAATCGCTCCGATATCCCTATTTGGATCATTTCCAGTTTTCTAAAATGTGAGCACTGTACTTTTACTTGTATTACTTTAAGTACATTTTTTTCCTTACATACTTTTACTTAAGTAACATTTTTCAATGCAGCACTTTGATCAGGCGTGCACTTTCTTACCAGTCGATGCTCTCGATCCACTTGCTCAGGTACTGGCGGATGTCCATGGGGAAGGAGTCATCGTACAGCTGGTCCACCTGCTCCAGGTACTTGCAGTCCAGCATCTGGAGCTGGCACCACTGCGCCATCTTCTGGTGAGCAAGAGCAAATCTGAATTCTTAACTTTTAATAATATGAATAATGATTTCATAACGATATGTTGTCATGTCATTTTTTTTATTTACATGATTTCCTAGCTAACGTTATTAGGGCAGTTGATACAATTGCTTGCGTTAGCTAATCGACGCTAACTAGCTAGCTAGTTGCGTTTTTTCTACTCAGGATTTCTACTATTCCGAGCCTTCAACGGTTGGAGTACGACGTCTGCTGAGGGCGTATTGCGTATTACGGAGCTGATTTCAAGTGCCAATGTGAAGGCGGCGTAAGGGCTCCTGCACACCGCCTGCGTGGCGTGAGCGCGTCAGCGTGTCTGTTCCGGGAGTGTCACTGAAACGGCCCATTTGATGTAGTACAAGTAGACTCAATATTTCACAATTGTTTTCCATCAGATCGTTTACTATAGATTTGGACTTTTCCGCCCGCATTTGAAGGCAGCCTGATTTTAAGAGAGAGAGAGAGAGAGAGAGAGAGAGAGAGAGAGAGAGAGAGAGAGAGAGAGAGAGAGAGACAGAGAGAGAGAGACAGAGAAAGAGACAGAGAAGAAGGAAAGAGAGACAGAGAGAGAGAGAGACAGAGAGAGAGAAGAAGGAAAGAGAGAGAGAGAGAGAGAGAGAGACAGAGAGAGAGAGAGACAGAGAGAGACAGAGAGAGAGAGAAGAAGGAAAGAGAGAGAGAGAGACAGAGAGAGAGAGAGAGAGAGAGAGAGAGAAGAAGGAAAGAGACAGAGAGAGAGAGAGAGAGAAGAAGGAAAGAGACAGAGAGAGAGAGAGAAGAAGGAAAGAGAGACAGAGAGAGAGAGAGAGAGAGAAGGAAAGAGAGACAGAGAGAGAGAGAGAGAGAGAGAGAGAGAGAGAGAAGAAGGAAAGAGAGACATAGAGAGAGAGAGAGAGAAGAAGGAAAGAGAGACAGAAAGAGAGAGAGAGAGAGAGAGAGAAGGAAAGAGAGACAGAGAGAGAGAGAGAGAGAGAGAGAGAGAGAAGAAGGAAAGAGAGACAGAGAGAGAGAGAGAGAGAGACAGAGAGAGAAGAAGGAAAGAGAGACAGAGAGAGAGAGAGAAGAAGGAAAGAGAGACAGAGAGAGAGAGACAGAGAGAGAGAAGAAGGAAATAGAGACAGAGAGAGAGAGTGAGAGAGAGAGAGAGAGAGAGAAGAAGGAAATAGAGACAGAGAGAGAGAGAGAGAGAAGAAGGAAAGAGAGACAGAGAGAGAGAGAGAGAGAGAGAAGAAGGAAAGAGGGACAGAGAGAGAGAGAGAGAGACAGAGAGAGAGAGACAGAGAGAGAGAGACAGAGAGAGAGACAGAGAGACAGAGAGAGAGACAGAGAGAGAGGAAGGAAAGAGAGACAGAGAGAGAGACAGAGAGAGAGAGACAGAGACAGAGAGAGAGAGACAGAGAGAGAGAGAGAGAGAGAGAGAGAAAAGAAGAGTGAGACAGATCGATGGGGCTTTGTTGCCAGTTGTTACACAAACTCCCAGGCAGTTCAGAGCTCGCGTTTGGTGTTTTTAAAACTTTCTCGTGGCAGCAATAGAGGCAGTGATGTTTCCTGTTTCCCGTACGGGACTCTCACACCACAGTCCCAACAGACTGACAGGTCTGATCGCCGGTTAACGTGATTGGTCACCGCAGACAGGCCTGCGGAAACACCCCGGTGCAGCCTAAACGCACTACCCCCATTCAAAAAAAAGTCACTTCTTTGGCTTTTGGTGGGATAGGATAAATATTGTTTATTTCCGGTGGAAATATGACCGTATGCGATGCAAACACTGGACCCTACGCCGGCATAAGTATCCCACAATGCAACGCGGTAATAACCAACGCTTATAACAGACAAACGGACATAAACCAAGGCAGCTCTGTCACGTCAACAACGTTCTTATTTACATTTCTACATATTTTTAATGTGTGATTTGGGTATCACACAGTATGTCCAAAGCAACTAAACGCACCGTGGTAAAGTTCATTTTATATTGGACATTGGATATTCGACACATTCCAAAAATCTATTATGCGACTTGACCTTTTGATCTTTTCATGTCAAACCACTTTTGGTGAACTCTACTAACTCCCCCCACACAATGCACAAAGCTTCTTTTTTCAAAAAAATCATCCTTTAATTTTTTTTATATTTTTTTATGTAAAATTCTTATATAAATCTATTATGCGGCTTGCCCTTTTGACCTATTCATGTCACGTGGGACTGCTGGGATTGGTTGAAACTCCGGTTATTGGACAAGAGTAAAATCTAAAAAACTGACTGATGATTTTTTTGAAAAAAGAAGCTTTGTGCATTGTGTGGGGGAGTTAGTAGTGTTCACCAAAAGTGGTTTGACATGAAAAGGTCAAAAGGGCAAGTTTCATAATAGATTTTTCGAATGTGTCAAATATCCAATGACCAATATAAAACCAACTTTACCACGGTACCAAATGCAACTCGGAAATCAGAAATGCTGACTCCGTAATTATTATGGGCTGTGTCCCTTCTCTTTTTTGTTTTAAGATGCACCCACTGTAGATAGGAACATTTTAAATGCAGTATTTTTACTCGAGTGCAAGATCTGAGTACTTCTTCACAACCTCTGCAAATAAGTATTACCCAGAAAACAGAAAGATTCAAATTTTGACACATTTTCCAAAGAAAATTGAAGGTTATTGTTACATCAAACCTTCTTTATTTTGTGTCCTAACTCAACGTTACTGTTTCCATATTAACCTGGCAAAGGTGAGTGCACGAGCAGTCCATAGGTTTCGTTTCCCCCACTGCTATCACTCTGCATCCAGCATCAGTCTATAAATATCCCACAGTAGAAATCTTCCCTGAACCCATCGAACCTTGCTAGTTTTCCTTAGCCAAAGTCCGTCCAGAAATGTAACTTTTTTAAGGATTTCTTCTACATTTTCACAAATAACAGCGTCGTAGCATAAACCATAACACGTTATCTAAATGTGTATTTTTCACTGGTAAATTCGGTGCAACACATGACATTAAATTACAACATCTGTTCCATTAACTTAACGTTAATCAATGTTGAAGTTCAGTTTGGCTCAACAGTATCTCAATATCGAGAACATAGCGTATTTGGGCAACATTTTGTCACTGCGCGAGGAAGTAAGTGATTAAACTTACCTTTTACTTTGAAGAAACGTGTACAATATGTGACAAAAATGTAACTTTATTCACGAAAAGGTTTGTTTTGTGTGTGCACCGAACGTGACAGGCTGCTGTCTGTTTCTGCTAGTGTGTAGCGAACGGAAACAGCGTCAGCCTATGACAGCTTACGCTTCGCGAGATGTGACCGCCCTTTTGCCCGCGACAGCCAATCAGAACGATCGAAAACGGCTGGTCCGTTAGTTAGCAAGCTCACCCATGATAACAAGTACACACAGCGTGTTTTTCATGTAGATTTAGTGGAATGAGGACAAGATAGAGAATCAGCACGTGTATACATTTATTTTCCGTCCACTCTAAAGGTGTCAAGCTATATGTGAAATACTATTTATGTAAATAAAAGTAAAAAATAATGTAGTTTCCGAGGGGGAGGAGAGCCACTGATCGGAAGAGCTTAATGTGACCACGTGTTTTCAGAGAAAGAGAAAGTAACTCTGAAACTGAAACCTAATTTATGGAATAAAAAATAAATAAATCAGTTTGCACATCACTACTTTGTCCAGAGTAAGATGAGACAATTATTTATTAAAACATATAGGCTATGATCAGAGATGGGAAAAGTACTCACTTCACATACTTAAGTAGAAGTACAGATACTTGTGTTAAAAAATACTCTGGTAAAAGTAGAAGTACTGATTTAACTTATTTACTCAAGTAAAAGTAACAAAGTACAGGCTTGGAAAAAGTAAAAGTAGCCTTGCGAATGACAACCATTTTTTATGCAAAGCTACCTGGACCACAAATGTTACTAGAGTGCAAGCTGAGAAACTTCAGTAAACATGGAGAAAAGGCTCTTTATGTATATATGCCATTGTCTACATTTTAAATGGATGTCTGCCAAAAGGCCTAAAACATCACATATATGATTATTGTGACAGAGACTGGGACTCCAGGTTAATAAGATTCTGAATTCAATTATGATTCTGTAATAATTCACAGATCCAGCTCCATTTTAATCAACATTTAAAGGAATCTACATGTAAGTTCTGCATACTTTTAGAGTACAACTAACCAGTGGTTAACAGCAGGAAACCGATGGAGTGCCTTCTCCAGGTAGGGAATGAGTCCTTACCCCAAGTGAAGGAGTTTAAGTACCTTGGGGTCTTGTTCGCGAGTGAGGGGACAATGGAGCGGGAGATTGGTCGGAGAATCGGCGCAGCGTGGGCGGTATTACATTCAGTTTATCGCACCGTTGTGACGAAAAGAGAGCTGAGCCGGAAGGCAAAGCTCTCGATCTACCGGTCAGTTTTCGTTCCTACCCTCACCTATGGTCATGAAGGTTGGGTCATGACCGAAAGAACGAGATCCAGGGTACAAGCGGCCGAAATGGGTTTCCTCAGGAGGGTGGCTGGCGTCTCCCTTAGAGATAGGGTGAGAAGCTCAGTCATCCGTGAGGAGCTCGGAGTAGAGCCGCTGCTCCTTCACGTCGAAAGGAGCCAGTTGAGGTGGTTCGGGCATCTGGTAAGGATGCCCCCTGGGCGCCTCCCTAGGGAGGTGTTCCAGGCACGTCCAGCTGGGAGGAGGCCTCGGGGAAGACCCAGGACTAGGTGGAGGGATTACATCTCCAACCTGGCCTGGGAACACCTCGGGATCCCCCAGTCAGAGCTGGTTAATGTGGCTCGGGAAAGGGAAGTTTGGGGTCCCCTGCTGGAGCTGCTCCCCCCGCGACCCGACCACGGATAAGCGGACGACGATGGATGGATGGATGGAACTAACCAGTGGTGTAGTCTATTTTTTTGTAGTGAGTATACTGTGATTTTCCCTCCCAGCCTCATACTCGCCTGTCCCAGAGCAACACCCCAGACAGTCGGTACTGTGACGTTTCTGAATACGAACTGTACACGGACAACAGACGTTTAAGTATTGATGGCGTTCATTTAAAGTCCTGGAAAAACAACACTTAGAGTTGAGAAAAGATAAGACAGATTTAACTTTTTGAGAAACGCAACCGAACCTGAACGCAACAGGACATCACATCACACAAATAAGCCATTTAACCGACACCCCCCCACTGCCACACAAAACCATGACTAATAATTAGCATCATCATACAACTTTTGTATCGATTAGCAGTAAAATCTGCTGATAAGGGCCTACATTTACTCAAAAGTATTTAATAAACTGTTTACAACCTTCAACACCATGGCTAACAAATGCATAAAAAGCAGACGGAAGGAGAAAAAAGCTCCACTCTTTCTATTTTAGTTAATTATCTGACCATTGCTAACTAACATTACCATATAGTCATTTAATTGTGTAAAGCAATGCATATTTAAGATTTAAGAATTTACTCTAATATTGCATCGTCATTGACCTTATGAAGGCCGGGAGTTCTCACTGTCTCTCTCATCATCTGAAACAAGGAAATATAAACATTGTATTCTGTTTACTGCTGTACTCAGACACACAGGTACACACACACACATAGACACACACACACACACACACACACACAGGCGCGCACACACACACAGGCACGCACACACACACAGGCACGCACACACGCGCGCGCGCGAACGCGGTATCATACAAGCTAGGCTACTCTCACTTACCAGGTAACAGTACTACCCGGCTAACGTTGGTGGCAGCTGCAGTATCACCCGACGTGGCAGCAGCTTCAGGGACAGACTTTAGAAAACACTGACGTCGTGTTATTTAGGTCTGTTTAGTAACGTTTCATATCTCGTTACTTATAAAACTTAGTTCAAACTCTAGATAACTAACTAGTTGCGAGAAAGGAAAGACCGCGCAAATAATGCAACTTGTTGTTGCTTAGTAACGTTAAGTGACCTCACGTCAGATCCAGGGCCACGGAAGCCCCGAAGGTCCAAATGTCAGAGCTTCCCAACACAGACGGGGTGAATTTATGAATGAAAATGAGAACGTTCTGTCACAAACAATGTTGTTACGTATCATCGCGCTTTTGTAAGTGGGTAAGTAACGAGCCACTTTTGTAAAACGTAAGGAGTAGAAAGTACCGGTATTTGTGTTAAAAATGTAAGGAGTAAAAGTAAAAAGTCGGCACAAAAATAAATAGTAAAGTAAAGTAAAAATACCTGAAAAATCTACTTAAGTACAGTAACGAAGTATTTGTACTTCGTTACTTCCCATCTCTGGCTATGATTGGAAAATAAAACTTAATTTATCAACAAGAAATGTTTGACAATAAAAAAAAACAACCCAAAGAAACAGGGGCCCAAAATGGCCAGACCAGTAAACAACTCCAGAAAGGGGAGCGTGCCTATGTTCCCACAGCCCTGTGTTCCCACATTTCCTTTTTCATAAAACCCTAACCCCTAACCTCTAACCCTAACCCTAAAGGCCGTTTCAGTCGCTGCTGCATCCGAGCTTGTGCGCGCCAATGTGACGTCAAAATGACATAGACCTCGCTGGCGCCAGGAGTTTGAGTGCGCGTCCAGAGGGCGCGCACCACTCTATTTTTTTCAGCGGCGCACGACAAAGCGGAAACAGGAAGCCTGAACAAGCTCGAGAGTAACGTGATGCCAGGACTCTCCGAGTGACTGCAAGTCTCTCTGGTAAACTAACTGGGTTAAGATGAGTTCTGTTATGGTGAATGAAAGACTTGATCTGACGAAGTAGGTCATCCAATCAAATCGAAGCATTCACGTCAATGCTGCTGCCAGTTCTGCCGCTGTTTATCTTTTTTTTCTTCTTCTTCTAGTCTGTAGAAAGAGCAACGTCGGTAGTCTTTCCTCATTAGCGCCACCTCTGTTCAGGAGAAGACTGCAGCTAGTGTTACCACGCGCGAATATAAACAGTTACAGCGCTCCCATGACGTCACGCTGGCGCTCAACAAGTCGGCTGCGGCTAGTATACCCCACGTTTAACCCTGGGAAAATAGGGCTGTGGGAACATAGGACTGTGGGAACATAGGGCTGTGGGAACATAGGACTGTGGGAACATAGGGCTGTGGGAACATAGAGCTGTGGGAACATAGGGCTGTGGGAACATAGAGCTGTGGGAACATAGGGCTGTGGGAACATAGAGCTGTGGGAACATAGGGCTGTGGGAACATAGAGCTGTGGGAACATAGGGCTGTGGGAACATAGGGCTGTGGGAACATAGGGCTGTGGGAACATAGAGCTGTGGGAACATAGGGCTGTGGGAACATAGGGCTGTGGGAACATAGGGCTGTGGGAACATAGGGCTGTGGGAACATAGGGCTGTGGGAACATAGGGCTGTGGGAACATAGGGCTGTGGGAACATAGAGCTGTGGGAACATAGGGCTGTGGGAACATAGGGCTGTGGGAACATAGGGCTGTGGGAACATAGGGCTGTAGGACCATACAGTCCCTCCAGAAAAACGTGATTATGCGATCGCAGAATTCAATGCATAATCAGCCAAAGTCCGCATATTTATGCGGGGGCCGCATTTTTTCAAATACGCCGCACTTTCGCCGCATAAATTGCCGATTTCCGCGCAAAATATGCGGGGCTTGCATGATTTCATAATCCCCGCATTTTCGTTGCAAAAAAGTCACATATATCTCAGCAGGAAGTTGAAAAATGTTGCGTTTACTTCACACAAGAGCAGCCATTTTCCCCTGTTGCCATGGGAACGTTATGAAGTGACGTACTTTCACCTACTGAGAACACGGTGTTGGGGGAATCACTTTTTTTTCTCTTTTTCATCAAACCGCAGTTCCCGCAAGTTCCCGCAATTTTTGCAAGTTCCCGCATTTTCATCGCATAAAATGGCATAAATATCCCGCATATTCCATCGCATTTTTTAAGAAAACGTGTCACATAATCAAGGATTTTTGCCCGCAACAATCACAAAAAAACTCCGCGTTTTTCTGGAGGGACTGACCATAGGGCTGTGGGAACATAGTGCTGTGGGACCATAGGGCTGTGGGAACATAGAGCTGTAGGAACATAGAGCTGTAGGAACATAGGGCTGTAGGACCATTGGGCTGTGGGACCATTGGGCTGTGTGAACATAGGGCTGTGTGAACATAGGGCATTTAGACAATTATAGTAGATTATCCACATACAGAGTGCACAAACCACCAGGAGAACATTTCGTTGGGCAGATGCAAATATCTAAAGGCCACAGGTGGCATAAAGGTCATGTTCTTACTGTCTTAATTTGGAAAGAAAGTGCACATGGCTCCACCTAGTGGCATAAATAAATAACTTAAAAATTGATTAATTTGCCTTATCTAACAAAACCTTTACTTCAGTAAAAGAACTGCCCAAAAAAATAATCTTAATAAAGAAAAAGTACTCAATGCAGAAAAATCCTCCCATTTTAGAAAGTGTAAGGTTTAATGGTCTGATCATCTCAGCTGGACTTGTAGTCGTTATATTGTTGGCTAGTTTACTTTACAATAAAACATCAGATTTTATAAACTACATGTGTTTTGTGTGCAGGAATCTTAACGTGTAAAGTAACTAGTAACTACAGCTGTAACAGATGAATGTAGTGGAGTAAAAAGTACAATATTTCTCTCTGAAATGTAGCGGAGTAGAAGTAGAAAGTGGCATGAAAAGAAAAGACTCAAGTAAAGTACAAGTACCTCAACATTTGGACTTAAGCACAGTACTGGAGTAGATTTACTTAGTTACATTCCACCACTGGCTGATGGAGCCAACATTTCGGTTTCAGTGATGATTTCTAGATCTGAAACAACAGGTTCTGATATTCTTAAAGGCTTTTTGGCTCCATGGAAGGTGGATGGCAAGCCGTTTAATCAAACCACTCATATCTAAAATTACAGCGTTTCTAGTCGTCAAAATTGTATTCTCACTAGTTAGAATAGCAATTAAAGATATAGAAAATGCTCATTCTAGAAATCTAAAATAATAATTGTGGATATCTGAAATTGAAAGCCCAATACACCTGTATGGCAAACGTGACGCCATGTATACTAGCAAGAATGATGTTGTGGATATCTGACGTGACAATTGTGGATAGGAAGAATGCCATTTGTGGATATCTGCAATGTTCCTTTTGACTAGGAATAATTGAATTACAGATATCTGCAGTAAATATCCAGTCTAGCTATTAAATGTTAAAGTGGCCACTTACACATTTTGACTAGCACATTCAAAGTTGTAGATATGTTGAAATGCAATTTCTACTAATAAGAATGTCATTGTGGATATCTTCTATTGGCTTTCTAACTAGTGAGAATACAATTTTGACAGGGAGAAATGCAATTATGGATATCGTAAATGACATAGTCAATGAACCATTTTCTTGTTGAAATGGTGTCCTATAAACCTGTTAGCAGATATCCACAACACATTTTTCTTGCCATAATTCTAATTGCAGATATCTGAAATTGCATTTTTAGTTGAAGTCAGAATGTATTTTGGCTAGCCAAAATTACATTAGGAATATCTGGAATGGTTTTTCATGTATTAATAGTCATATTTCTGTATATTTGTATCAGTATCTCTGTATCTCTATATCTGTATCAGTATCTTTGTATATCTGTATCAGTATCTCTGTATATCTGTATCAGTATATCTGTATCTCTATATCTGTATCAGTATCTCTGTATATCTGTATCAGTATATCTGTATATCTGTATCAGTATCTCTGTATATCTGTATCAGTATATCTGTATATCTGTATCAGTATCTCTGTATATCTGTATCAGTATATCTGTATATCTGTATCAGTATATCTGTATATCTGTATCAGTATCTCTGTATATCTGTATCAGTATCTTTGTATATCTGTATCAGTATCTCTGTATATCTGTATATCTGTATATCTGTATCAGTATCTCTGTATATCTGTATCAGTATCTCTGTATATCTGTATCAGTATCTCTGTATATCTCTGTATAGCTGTATCAGTATCTCTGTATATCTGTATCTCTGTATATCTGTATAGCTGTATCAGTATCTCTGTATCTCTGTATATCAGTATCAGTATCTCTGTATATCTGTATATCTGTATCAGTATCTCTGTATATCTGTATATCAGTGTCTCTGTGTTCCAACCGGCAGCGGCATATAGCCTGGCCTGGTCTGGTCTGGTCTGGTTGTGTTGTAGAGCCACGCAAAACATATTGCTTCCCAACGGCACAGAAATATAATTTTTTTTATTTATAAACCAGTATGACTGACAACCAGCACACAGCACAACTGGATGCTAAAGAAAGCGTTGCAGTCCTTCTAATGTCCACCAGATGCTGCTCCTCTCTCACTATCACACAAGGAAAATGATCAACACGAGGTCTTCGTCTTGTTTGTAGCAGCTAGTCTGGCTACACCACAGATACATTCTGGGATAGGAGGGGATGTCCGCTATGGGTTGTCTGCAGTACTTGTACTTTACTGGAGTCTTTTCTTTTAATGCTACTTTCTACTTCTACTCCGCTAGCTGTCAGATGAACGTTTCAACCTGAAATACACTACGTTCATCTGACAACTTTAGTTACTAGTTACTTCACAAATTGAGATTTTAGCACACAAAACACATGTAGTTTATAAAATAAGTTTGGATGTTTTATTACAAATGAAACTAGCCAACAATATAACGGCTTGAAAGTCCGGCTGAGATGATCGGACCATTAAACACAACATCTGTTTGGATCGTTTCCAGTTTTTAAAATGGGAAAGGATTACTATACTTACATACTTTTACTTAAGTAACATTTTCAATGCAGGACTTTTACTTGTAACAGTGTAATGGTATTAGTACTTTCACTTAAGTAAAGGATCTGGAAAACTTTCAGAATCTCTAGTTAATTTGAAGAAAGCACTGTGCTTCTCTCCCTGTTTTCAGTTACTTATTCATCTATGTATTTACATTCTGTTGTTTATTACATCTTTCTTTAACCTTATTTAAATTCCAAGACTAATGTGTCAAATTAAAGTGATTTGAAGTACCGGCTGTTAGAGGAGGTGAGGGGGGGAGGGATAAGGGAATGGGCTGTCATTTTCTCTGGTATCTTTTCTACATCGTGCAGACACTGTAAGTTGTGTATTTGTTTAGAAAATTAAATGTTTGAGGGGGAAAAAAAAATCAGCATTGATTGTTGCATTCTGATGCTGCAACCTTTAGGCCTCTAGGATATGACAGTGAACTGTGTTTGATTAAAAACCTCGCATATGGAATGCCATTTTATTGAAAATTAAATAAATGAATAAATAGATAAATACATAAACATGCCTATGAAATAAATCCAAACAAAAGTCCCCTGAAATAAATAAAAGTAAAAACTAGTTATTTCATTGGCATATTCATTTATTTAATATTGAGAAAGAAAAAAAACGGCATTCTATACTCACAGGGTTACCATTAACATTCAATTAGAAGTTTAGCTTGATTGACAGGTCTCTCAGCCTATCCCCTTTCCCTTTGTGCTGGTCATCTACTCGCCATATATTTATTATATTAAGACAGGGCAGCCATTTCTGTGACGCTCTCGAGAACAAATCACAGCGAGGAGTTTGCAAACAAGCTTTTGGGGACGGGGCGACCTGTCAGCTCGGAGGCATTTAGGTTCATGTTTTTCAAAATAAAGGCACACATGGAAGACGCCCTGCAGGGTTTGTTGTGGTCAAGGCTCAAATCAGGACACGTTTTCACAAGACGGGAGGACAGAAAGCGGCAGGAGTTAGTTGATCCTTCAGAAAAAAACTTGTTTCAGAGTGTTTGGTCTGAAATTGGCAAAAAAAAAAAAGCACAAAGTACGAAACTTAAAACAACTTCAGGAGTCCTGTCCTTGCATCTCTCTCATAGACGGGATGTAGCTGGGTCTAAGTTTAGATTAGTAGCAAAATATAGAATCGTTTGCATCACTTTTGCTGAAAAACAAAGCTTCTATGATGGAATCCTTTGTCCTGCAGACGCCTGGGTCTCCTCAGGAGCAGCCGCAGTGGTCCACCACCATGGACGGGATCTTTCCGTAGATGATCTGCTCCTTGCGGTTGAAGTAGAGCATGTTGATGGGCGACATCTTGGTGGGAGTGCAGCAGGGCCCGGCTGTGCCCCGCGGGTTGGCCTTGTTCACCAGGTGTGCATGTGGGTACTGCTGCAGGTGCATGTACTCGCACTCCCCCGAGCAGTAGTTGGCCCGGTAGCGCTTGGGCGCGATGATCCAGTCCCAGCCGAACTCCTCGAAGTCGACGGTGAGCGGGTAGCGGCAGCAGCGGGTCTCTGCGGAGTCCTCGTCGCAGTTGAGGCCGGAGTCGCGGCGGGATCTCTTGGGCGTGTCGAGGATCTTCACTTCGATGAACGGTTGCTGGAAAGGGATTGACAATGTGCTCACAATGCAAAAGACAAACCGCACGCAAACAACCTGTTGTGGTTCTGTCTGGTTTTGAATATACTATTTTAGTCTCGCATCGCCAGACCTGTCTCCACAGCTCTGTGGAGTAACGTCTGGCTACACCACAGATGCATTCTGGTATAGGAGAAAAAAAAAACGCTCTGGGTTGTTTGGATTTCTTTAAACCAATCACAATCGTCTTGGGCGGCGCTAAGTTCTGGACGCAGCGACGGTGGCTCTGCTAAATCTAAGGAAGGAACTTGCTTTGGTGGAACATTTGCACCCCGCAAAAGAAAACGCCACATACAATAGTAAATGAAGTCAACTGTTGACACAACACAGTAACGTGAGCTATTTAAATGAGCTGATACGTGGTTGAACCTCATTGGTTCTTACCAGTGTGTCTCTGTTTGTACTTCGTCCACAGCAATCCCACCAATCGCTCCCAAAACGTCCCAGTTAGAGAGGAAATGTCGTAAACATATTCTTTGTTAATCTTTACAGTCATTCCCCCGAAGAACCAAGCAGGACCTGCCATGTTGCACCATCCAAATTTTCTTCAAAAAATGACGTTTTCAGCGTGTTGCTTGCTAGCTCGAAGTTTGTTGTGTCCCGTAAAAAACAGAGTTTGACAACGGCAACACAACAGAGAGCGGCGCGTGACCAGCTGGCGGTCTCCTAGTTTCGTACCATATCTTCCGTTTTGGCGTGCATGCATTTTTTTTGTACATTTTTATACGATATCATATGGACCCGTTCGTGAGAATGCGTCGTGTTTTGTGGTACACTCACCAGTCCTTCCTCTCCGGGCTCTGCTGAGGTGACCGCCAGATCTTCTCCACTGGAGTCGTAGGCGTTGATCTCGATCCCGTAGTTGGCCTCCGGTTGACGCAGCCAAGCCTGCAGCAGAGACTTGATGTCAACGCTCTGCCAGGACCCGGCACCGGCGTCGGCGTCGATCTTCAGGGAGCGGAGTCGGACTCGGGTGCTGTTTCCCTCCCTCCCGGGTTTGAGGCGAGAGATCTGCAAGAAGACGGTGGTGACCACGTCGGCCGGCCGCAGGTGCACCCAAAGCTGAGCGCGCAGGATGTTTTTGGGTTGGATCTTCGGACTGAGGCTGAAACTACAACAGGAGGACAACTCTTCCTGGGCGGTCGGATCAACTGGAAGAAATCATCAAAATGTTTTTTTCATACAAACAGACTGATACTGTTCTAATCCACCACTTTAGTCAAGGGCGAGATATTTCAGAAACTACAGAACTGATTCCATAAAATTGGTTGTAAATGTTTCGTTATTTCTTTTTCTTTACTCTAGCACCGCCATCGGGCCACAAAATTCAATTGAAATTGTTGTCTGAATGTTTGCTTTCTAGTTCTATTTATCATAATATGACCATTTTTTAACTTGTGTTCATTTATGTTTTTATTAATTGCACTGATGACAAACTGTTTACTCAGTGAAATTACAATAAAGTGAATACCGAAATCCACGTGCGCCCAAGAAAAATCACAATCCAATGTGCAGATTGCCGGATAATTTACTATGCATTTTGCACAATCTGTTAGTTTTTTTATTTTGCACCAACCACATAACCACAAAACCACAAAACCCAGTTATCTTGTGTGCAAAGTTGACAGTTTCATCCTGAGGTTGGTGCAAAAATAATACCTCACAGATTGCATTATATGCTCTGTGAATTTTCTGGCAATCTGCACATTTGATTTTTGGTGGAGGAGACCCAGGCGTCTGCAGGACAAAGGATTCCATCATAGAAGCTTTGTTTTTCAGCAAAAGTGATGCAAACGATTCTATATTTTGCTACTAATCTAAACTTAGACCCAGCTACATCCCGTCTATGAGAGAGATGCAAGGACAGGACTCCTGAAGTTGTTTTAAGTTTCGTACTTTGTGCTTTTTTTTTTTACCAATTTCAGACCACATACTCTGAAACAAGTTTTTTTCTGAAGGATCAACTAACTCCTGCCACTTTCTGTCCTCCTGTCTTGTGAAAACGTGTCCTGATTTGAGCCTTGACCACAACAAACCCTGCAGGGCGTCTTCCATGTGTGCCTTTATTTTGAAAAACATGAACCTAAATGCCTCCGAGCTGACAGGTCGCCCCGTCCCCAAAAGCTTGTTTGCAAACTCCTCGCTGTGATTTGTTCTCGAGAGCGTCACAGAGATCTTAGCAAGGTTCTTACTCTGAGATGGCTGCCCTGTCTTAATATAATAAATATGTGGCGAGTAGACGACCAGCACAAAGGGAAAGGGGATATGGAATAAAAAATGCCTTATGGAAACATTAAAATCTGATTGAATTTCATGAAAATCGACACAAAGTTTGTACGTTCGATCTTATCGGCTTATGCGATAATCGCCGATGGAAACGCTATTTGCCGAATAAATAATGAGTTGCGTTTTCGTTTTAGGTCTTGTGTTGCAACACATTTTAAAACGAAGAAGAAGAAGTTTTAGGTAATTTCCGCTTACCTTGCAGACACGGCGGGTGTCAACAAAGACAGCTATAAGTGCACGAACGAGCGAAATATGACGGCTATTTTAGATAGAAACAAATCTAAGAAATGCCATTATTTATCTGCATCACCATAGCGATGTTCTGACAGCGTCGTCGTTGTCTTATTATAGCTTGACATGTCGCCATCAGCTGGCACATAAGCACTATTATAACTTGTGCAACGTTAATCATTTGTAGGTAGACGCCGCCATCCATTTTGGCGAGCAGACTTTGTTCACAAATGTTTGCTCGAATGTTGTACGATTCAATGCGAAAATGAATGTAAACCTCCACCTTAAAATGTCTCAAATCTATCCGATATACCAACTTGACCGCAAAACAGCACGTGACGTCATTACCCACAGGTTTTTATTCGCTTTAAAGCCGCTGGATGGAAACACACTTTCACCGGCTTTATTCGCATGGATGTTTTTAGCAAATTTCAGATCATTTGATTGACAAGTGGATGGAAACATACGCTATTTTCCAAATTGGTATATCGAAATGATTTGAGACATTTTAAGGTGTTTCCATTTATCTTCGTACTGAAGCGTGCTCGATGGTGTTTTAAGCCCCCAACGTCGACTTCAAGGCACCTAACCCTAACCGTTGCCTAATCCTAGCGCCTTCCAGGCAGCGCTGCCTGGAAGACGACGCTGGGGGCTTAAAACACCAAACACCACTGAAGCGCACAACATTCAAGCAAACGGCCCCGTCTACCTACAAATGATTAATATTGCGCAAGTTGTAATAGTGCTTATGTGCCAGCTGATGGCGACATATCGAACTTTAGTAAGACAACAATGACGCTATCAAGACATTGCCATGATCATGCTGATGCACGTAAATGCTAGACAACAATGTTTTTTTGCTATCTAAAATAGCCGTTATATTTCGCTCGTAAATTCAATCGTTCGTCCACTTATAGCTGGCTGTCTTTGTTGACATCCGCCATGTCTGCAAAGAAAGCGGAATTACATCTTTGTTTTACTGCTGACATAAAAGCAATCGCAATTCATTATTTATTCTGCAAATAAGGTTTCCGTCGGCGTTCATCGCACAAGCCGTTTACCGATTAAGAGAAAATCTGATGAGATCGAACGTACAGACTTTGTGTCGATATTCATGAAGGCATTTTTTTCAATCGATATTACTTAATTTGCGTAAAAACGCGTGGATGGAAACACGGCTATAGCGACACACATACAAACACAAGGAAGAAAGAAACTGCAACAAAAGGATTTTTGGGGTTTGGTTTTTAGTTACGCTTGGTGGCCATGGTGATGATGGTCTCTGTCGTGGCGTGGTCCTCGTCCTCCACCCGCGGGTCGTACTGGTCCAGGAGCTGCGTCAGAGGCGGCGCTTTGGGGAGCAGCTGGCGGATCATGTCCCGGCTGATGTTGGGAGCCTGTTGGAGCCGCAGGATGCTGAGGATCTGCGACTTGATGCTGTGGAGCCTGTGGAAGAAGGGTTTAAGCTTGATTTATGGTTCCGCAGAGCTTTTCGCCGTAGCCTACCTAAGTGGCCCGATGTTTATACTTGTGCGTTGGGTGTGTGCGTCGAGCCGGCATGTGTGTGTGTGTGTGTGGGGGGGGTGGGTGATAGAGCGAGGGAGAAAGTGAGAGAGTGACGGCGATTAGCTTCGGAGCGAGTAGTGACTCTAGAGTCATGGTGAGAGAAACAAAGTGTCTCCCCTGTTCTTTCTGACCACGGTGGGAAACCTGGAGCAGGAGAAGTTAACGCTCTCCTTGATTTTACGTTGTTTAAGGAGAAGGACAACCAGGAAATGAGTCGGGGGGGAAATGCAACGCTACCAAGCCACGGGCGAGCGGCGTACGTCGCCGCAACGTTAAAGGCTGCTTTATGCTTCTGCGTCGAATCAACGGCGTACCCCCGCAGACCCCTCTGCGTCGCCGCGAACCCCCCTCCGAGCCCTCCGCTGTAGCTCGACGTGCACCTCCAAAAATGTGTAACTTTGCGTCGAGGTGACGCAGACTGCAAGGACTGCGATTGGTCAACTGGTCCTGTGTGTTGATAGTCAGTGTTTTAAGGACTGCGATTGGTCAACTGGTCCTGTGTGTTGATAGTCAGTGTTTTAAGGACTGCGATTGGTCAGCTGGTCCTGTGTGTTGATAGTCGGTGTTTTAAGGACTGCGATTGGTCAACTGGTCCTGTGTGTTGATAGTCGGTGTTTTAAGGACTGCGATTGGTCAACTGGTCCTGTGTGTTGATAGTCGGTGTTTTAAGGACTGCGATTGGTCAACTGGTCCTGTGTGTTGATAGTCGGTGTTTCCAGCAGCCTACTGTGGGGAGTAGCAACATGCTAGTTCACTGACATCAGCTTTGCAAAGAAACTCAGAAATATTTTGGTCCAATGACGCGGTTATCCGTTTGTAACGTGTATATGTCAGTGACATTTTGAAATTAGCACTTCACCAGCAAGCAGTACTTTGTGGGCAGCTGTGCTAAAGTTAGCTTGCTAACATAACATAAACTGGCTGGCAGACACCTCGCAAATAACCTCAGACTTATCACCTCCCTAGCGTTATGGCGGTGAAATGCACCGCGACGCAAAGCAACCCCGACGCAAAGCAACCCCGACGCAGAACTCCGAAAGGGTCACCACGCCGTAGGAGCGACGGCGTGGAGTTGACGCAGAAGCATAAAACAGCCTTAAGTTACATTTTTCGAAAGGGGCACTTCAGGCTACGGCGTAGGGTCCGGCGTAGGGTCCGGCGTAGGGTCCGGCGTAGGGTCTGGCGTAGGTTTGTGTCTCCATGTACCTGCATACGTAGCAACAGCGTAGAATTTATGCAGAAGTATAAATCAAGCTTCAGGGTCGGGGTTATTCATTGTGCAGTGGAGACAAGACGCTGTAGGATTCTCTCTGACCAGAAAGGGTTTTCTGGCCAGGGTTACAGGAAGCAACAGAATAACAAAAGCTGAGAAGACATTCACACACACACACAAAAAAAAAAATGTCTGCTCAAACTATTGAAAAAAAAAAATTGTTTAAATGAGGTTGTGAACACCGATGGAGCTTGGGCTCTAAACGAAAAGGTCTCACTCACAGTGACCAAAGTAAAACGCCTTGTTTTAACACTACACTGTACTAAGACTACAAAAGGCTGACCGACTTAACACATGAGACACTAAAAGCTTTTGTTGATCAGAAAAAAATAATAGGAACTTAACCCTCCTGTTGTCCTCGGGTCAAATTTGACCCGTTCTCTAAGTTTGTATATCATAAATTTGGGTTTCTTTGAACCAAATTCCCCCCAAAATAACACGGATGGTTCCATAAGACGCTCTTCACAAAGGAAATGAAGGATCAGATCTCTTATTTTCATAGAATTTTGGGTGTTGCATTAAATTTTATAGCATTATCCCGACTAAACTTTGACAGATCTGTGATTATCCATGACCTTCATTCCTCTGATCTTAACCATTAGTCAAAATCATTCATCTTTTTTTGCTTTTTTCTTACACAAAAATTAGAAACCTTCCTATAAATGAAGTGTATTGAGCATGAATTCCAAAAAATAAGTGTAAAACTAATGCAAATAAAAAGGTCTAGTGGTGAATATACTGGTGTTAATGGAAAAAAAAGTGCCCAAAACGTTGAAATAAGCGACAAAAACATAAAAAAAGCAAGCATAATGTGGGGAAAAAGCAACATAAAAGTAAAAACAGTGTCTAAAAGAGTGTTAATTTTGACCCAGGAGGCCAAAACAAGGGTTAATCAGTGAACAGGAAAAAGGATATCAGGATGAAATGAGATGAAAATCTGCCATAGGTAAATTGTCTTCTACAAGCCTCATCTGCTTGCTGTGCTCCCGGAAGTCGCAGGCCATGCACTGCTCTCCGCTCTCGGTCGGCGGCCTGGAGGTCTGGTTCGTCTCTGTGGGGACGCTCGCAGTGAAGAGGGCGGCCAGGCCGAGGAAGAGGAGCATCCTGGGGAGAAGAAGAGGCCAGTGCAGTGGCGCTGTCCGGTGTGAGCCTGTCCTCGGGCCTCATGGCTTTATGATTGGCTGAGAGGAGGATCTTCTTTTTAACCCTTGTGTTGTCTTCCCCTGTCAACCGTGAAACTTGTCCTTCCGGGTCAAAATTGAAAAATAAAATTGATTCCCCACGCCCTCAGGTAGAAGGCTCACAGAATTAAAGGGGAACTTCGGTTTTTTTTCAACCTGGACCCTATTTTCCTATGTTTGTGTGTCTGAGTGACTGATGTGAACAACAATCTTTGACGTTGGTCCAGTATTAAGCGAGATCGCTGCAGTCGGCAGCGGAGAAACAAGCTACAATGTAAGTTAATGGGGCAATTGCGCATCTTCAAATTACGTTCACAAAAGTGCTTGTTTTGCCGCTGACAGGCTCAGATTAATATTCTAAGTGTGTGACAACATTATGGAAAGGATTTCTAAGGAGGTCGACCTTTCTGTTAAAGAGTAAGATCCTTTTTTTAAACATTAAAACATCCGCAAAATTGCCAGACTCCATGTAAATAAACAGTCATTATATTATTATATTCATCGTAAAATACACTTCATTCAAAGTCGACAGACACAGAATAAAACTATAAAAAGCCGTTTTGGGTTGCCTTTCCACTTTTCCACATTACACCAAGGGCCCTATTTTAACGCTCTAAGCGCATGGCGTGAAGCCCCTGGAGCAGGGCGTGTCCAAATCCACTTTTGCTAGTTTGACTGCGGTAATTATGTGAAGTAATTGACCTGATGATGACTGTGAGGGAGTCACAGGGTTTTTCACAAATTCACAAAATTAGCAACAAAGTTCTGGGTTTATATAAGAGGTCAACTAAACACAACTTAACACACTAAACCAGAGGTAGCCAACACGGTGCCCGCGATGCACCCGGTCGCCCGCAGTGACCAAATGAGTCGCCCGCATGGCATGTTCTAAAAATAGCACGAGTCACCAAAAAGCTCGATAAAAATGGCCCTTGCATTAATGTAGAAATTGAATTTAACATTGCATATAACATTTTAACCCTCCTGATGTCCTCGGGTCAATTTGACCCATTTTCAAAAAGTTCCTATATCAGAAATTTGGGTTTCTTTCAACCAAATTGTCACAAAAAAAATAACGTGGCTAGTTCCATACAACGTCTTTCACAAGTAAAGTTGATCAGTTCACTACTTTCTTTAAATTTGGGTGTTTTATTCAATTTTATAGCATTTGAAAAAAAAAAGATAAAATAACGTTGAAAAAAGGTGACAAAAATCTTGGGAAAAAGTAACTAAAACATCGGGAAAAGCAACAAAATTGTCAAAAAGGACGACCAAAACGTTGAAAGTTTTAATTTAAAAATCTTACCCAGAAAACCAAAAAGTTGCATGGTCGGCGGGAAGACAACACAAGGGTTAAGAACAAAAAAATATGAGACACATATGTTGAAATGTTTCCCGCATGTTTTTGCTTCTGTTATCATCACCATAGTCTAAGCCATTATCATAGACAATAGTTCAGGTGACTCACTCACTCACTTCAATCCACCCTGTTGTCTGGAGTGCGTGAGGCGGAGCTACACCTGTCACACCTGTCACCTTAACTGACCGAGTGCCATTCCACCCCGAGGTGTTGGCTGCATCTCCGGACTGCATGCTATCATTGTGTGCCAAAGTGTGGTCTGACAGGAAAAGCCAACAGGACTCTTTGTACTACTTCTACTACTGCGCTTTAGGTACTCAGCAGGGCTTTCCCTCCCACTGTTGCAGTCTATAAAATGTCAGAAAATGGTGAAAAATGGCGTCGCTGGCGGTGTTTCCCAAAGCCCAAGATGACGTCCTCAAATGTCTCGTTTTGTCCACAACTAAAAAATATTCAGTTTGCTGTCACAGAGGAGTGAAGAAACTAGAACATATTCACATTCGACACCCAGTTTTGTCGCTCGTATTGATTTTTAGAGCTGCAAAGATTCATTGATTAATTGTTGAGTATTATTCAGTATAATTAATTGCCAGCTATTTGAGTATTTATTTTTTTCATTCTCTGATTCTAAATTATTTTTCTTAGATCTAACGGTTGTAGTTGGTTCCCAGTGGACTTCTTTAGCAAGTTTTGTCCAGTGTGTCCTGTAGGATTGTCTTTCAGCAGTGGGGGGGCAGGTGTGTCCGAACAGCCCCGTTACTACAATAAACTACATCAACACAACAGTATGTGGCGTTAAACTGGACGAGCCCACTAACTCAAAACTATTGTAAATAACTAAAATTGCAATGTGAGCGGCAGCCACAGGGGGGGGGGGGGGGGGTGCATTATGTCGGCAGGATCATTTAAAAGGCAACCGCGACTACATTGTGCGTCTGCCCTATTTCTGATACCGTGGCGGCAGAAATTTTGCCATGGCGGGCCGCCACTACAAAATCAACATAGAGGAAACACTGTTTGTCTTTAAAGTAACTATGAGGAACTTTGCAATGTTTCTGATGATCATGAATGACCTGTAACAACAAACGAGACTAACAGTGAAAAGGTTGTACGTCAGTGGAATTACGTTCTAATTTTTTTATTTATAATAGTTTTTTATTTATTTTTCAGTCTGTGTTTGTGTTAGCCTACCATTTTCTTTCTGTCCCCCTGTACTTGTGTAAAGGGTCCTTGGCCACTGTGAGCGTTATTTATTTATTTATTTATTATCTGCTGACACAGATACTAATAATAATGGTCCAAAATGATCTTGAAATTGCATATTTATTTTATTGAAAAAAAGTCACATTTTCTTGGGGGCCCCCTAAAACCCCAGCCAAATGTGTGCACCTAAGTCTTCCCCAAACCTCGGGAAAACACTGCCATGCTATAACCAATAACATTATTTTAAGTGCCCTTATTTCTCCATTATTATGCATTAAAAATGCCATCCGGAGCAGAAGCTTGCAGCCAATTGGTTACAAAAGCAGGTAAGTTATCATCGGTCACGCTTCAAACCTCCGCATAGCTGCTTGAAAATACACGCAGACTATTTTCAGTTTGTCTTAAAAATGTGTTTTATTTGATATAAATGCAGAAATATAGCATTTACCATTTCCATTGCACAATGGCAGGTGGAGTTTCACAGGACGTATGGGGGTCAGTGCGTCTATTGCCTGAAAGACAAAAGCAGTTTTTATTATACAGTTCAGCAGCGAGAGAATACGCTTTTACAAGACATGGAAAAAGCTGTTCAAAGCTAAAGCTGTTTAGAGTGCAGCGAGCTTCCATTAACTTTGTATCTCACCTGCATTCACCTTTCTATCAGTGTCCTCCTCGTCCGCCCCCACGCCCACGCCCACGACCGTGACCATGACCATGACCATGACCATGACCGTGACCGTGTTTTTCACTGTCGCTGCCGCTGCCACCACTGTGGTCACGACCACCACTTCCACAACGACGAGGGCTATGCTCACGTCCACGGCCTTCTTTGCGATCAGGGCTGCGTCTCTTCTGGCTGCCCTCGGGATCCCCACCTCGGTGATCCCCTCCGTGGCGGTCTCCACCCTGAGGGGCATCTTTATCGCGTTCCCCTCCTCGGCGGTCTCCACCCTGAGGGGCATCTTTATCGCGTTCCCCTCCTCGGCGGTCTCCACCCTGAGGAGCGTCTTTGTCGTGATCCTTTCTGTCTTTTTGTGGATCGTTTCCTCCGCGGCGACCATCCCCATCAGACGCGCCTCCGGGCCCCTGGCCCCTGACGCCACAGTCCTTGTCCCCTGTGTTGGGCTTCAGGCCGTAGGCCTCCGAGGGGTGTTTGTCTGTTGGAGCACCGATCAGGATCAAATAAAGAGATTTGTTTGAAGAATAAAAGCTGAGCTATTTCTATAAAATATGACACATGACACTAAACGAGAAACTTGTGCTCGAGTCTTTACAACAAAGGATGAACACAAGAAGAGATGTACTGTGTATCTTACCTTGATTTCCGCCGAACATTTTCTGTCAACGGTGCTCGTCTTTGTGGCAGGCGATTCCCTGATGACACAGTACTACATAAAAGAAAACAGGGAGGGGTCCGTTTACGTTTAAGTTGAACCAGTTTGACTGGAACATTACAGGCGTGGCAAATGACAAGCACTTTAGTCGGTTTGACTTTTAAATTGCTGCCGAACTTTTCCCATCAGAAATAAATCTGCCAGTTCAGTTTTTTGAATGCAACGCCGGTTTGCTGATTTGCCTGAGTTTACCCTAAAATAAAAACTTTGTTCCAGATTCAGACTTTGACAGGAAGTAACGTTTTCTGTAAGCAGCAACTAAAAGTCAGTGGGCAATATTCCAGATTGTTTCACATTGTCAACAACTGCCAGTGCCTCAATAGGAAACATGCTAATCGACTCTTGTTTATTAGTTAGCTCTCACGTTCTGCAGAAATACTCAAAAGGTTTTAGATGAATGCCTCATTCCCAATGCAAAACCTGCATTTAAATGCCAGAAGATAAAACTGTGTACTTACATGAGATGTGTAGCAGTGAACAGCTGCTCTTTGTGAGGTGACAGATGACGATGCGCCGTCTCTCACGGCTGCATTCCTGTCCCATCACGTCACTGTAAGAGGCAGCGAGAGGCGTTAGGGTTAGGCTGAAATCAAACCTACCTCTGTCATATTAATAAATGATGATGGAATGGCACTGTCAGTTAAGGTGACAGGTGTGACAGGTGTAGCTCCGCCTCATGCGCTCCAGACAACAGGGTGGATTGAAGTAAGTGGGCAAAAAGTTGACGTTTCACAGTGCTGTGCTGGGTCCAAGAACTGAAGGCACAAAAATCCCAACACAAAAGCTCAGGGTCCGCATCCGTTACGTAGAAAAGGGTCCGTCCATCCTCGCATGCAGTGTAGCCAAAACGTAACAAGATAAATGATCACATCATAACAATACAATTATAGTTATGTTATAACGTGAAAGGTATCACAACCTTTATAACAATATATTATCATGTTATAATGTAAACATGTTCATACTGCAGATTTGACTTATCAAATCTGGACTTAATTACCCCAGAAAAGCTAAAGATTCTTAAAAACGCAGCTTCAGATGGAGATTTGACTGTTTTTGTTCACGTGGACCAGATCCAGATCCAAAACCACTATACCTAGATGTCGAATCTGGACTAAATTATCCTAGAGAGGCTAAATTGATTGATTCTTAAAAACACAGTTTTAGATTTGTGAACGCTTCGTTCTATTTGTGAAAAACGCAATAAAGGGATATTTTATGGAAGTCTTCACATGTAGACCACATTGGACCAGGTCCAGATCCAATACCACTATACCTAGACCTGTCCATGAGTGTTACAGCGTAAAGGACGACATCCTTAGAAATCCTTTGCACAATGTTGTCAGACACTTAGAGCCCAAGCACTGTGGTGAAGGTAAATACCAGTTGGACAATTGCCCCATTAACTTACATTGTAGCTTGTTTCTCTGCTGCCGACTGCAGCGATCTCGCTTAATACTGGACCAACGTCAAAGATTGTTGTTCCCATCAGTCACTCAGACACACAAACATAGGAAAATGGGGTCCAGTTTCGAAAAAACGGTAGTTACCCTTTAAGGTGGGCTGGCTTTAAGGTGGACAAGCTATTCTCATTTTAGTGAAATGCTGCTTCCTCCAAAATTTGCCTTAGTAATCTGTCCCTCGCTGCCACCGACAGCCACTAAATCGTATGCAAATAATTGAGTGATGACATCATTCATATACAAATGAACATATGACGTCATGTGCACCGAAGGGCTCTAAAAACCCAGCCAGGTCAGTCCATCATTGTTCCACACTATAAAGCACCTCATCTCTTATTACGGCCCCCTTGGAAATGTAGTATCTATCCAAATCTGTTCAGCTCCTTCTCTTTAAGCCATACTCCGTCTTATGTTACTCTCTATGACAGTAGCCTGAACACAATTCCAACCATGTTCCAGAAAATGCTGTACTAATGGTGGGTTTGTATTTTTTTCACATCTTTTGCAAATAATCAAATGAAACACAATTACTGGACGCTGGACTCCCATGGTGTGTTGTTCTAAATGCATGTTTCTCCTGTAAGCCGTGATAATCCTGTGGTCTTGCAGAAGCTGAGTTTCTCTTGTAAAAATGATTCAAATTATTGTTCAACACCCTGACAAGCTCCATTGTTGATGGAGAATATGTGGTAATAAAAGGTCGAAGAAAGGACCTAGAGCAGCCTCTATTGGTCGGAACGGAGAATAGCAATTTGACAACCTGCTTGAAGTCTGCCTGCTTGAGTACAGGTTCTGTGTTTCTCCGAAGTTATCATTTTAAAATGTTGTAGTGTCAACAAATCCACAGTAGTCCAGCTGGCAGTGGATTTAGGTTTGATGGAAGTATCGTGGTTATTCAATGTTCAAAAATACCTTAAAATCCTCCATCGAATGTGTCCACACCAAGGTTATTATAGTTTTGCATTTTTCATTAGTTTTCAATTCAGGCAGGTTTGCTAGTTTAGTTTAGTTTTTATTTTTTGAAAATGCTTAGTTTTAGTTTAGTTTTTATTAGTTTCAGTGTTAGTTTTAGTCTTTTTTGTAATATGGGTTATTTCTCAGGGGCAAGATTCAAAAAGGTGAGAAAAAGTATTGTGTAAAAATAACTCAACAAAAACATCATACAATGTTAGAAATATGTATTCACAATGTATTCAACAATAACACCAGTACATAAAATGTACATATGGTCATAAACATGTAAAGAGTCTACACAAGAAGCAGCAGTAAGTGCAAAATGTGTAAGTGACGTGTTCCAGGAAGAAAAAACCTAAACAGCCAACAGACTAAAGAAGACAGACATCAACAGGTGTTCGAGTAAAGTTGTGATTTTTTTTAAGTCAGTCGACTCACACAGTTGTGTAGACATCCCAGTATCAATACACATATTAACCCACGCTTCCCCCCCGCTTTTGGTGTTCCTGCGTATTTACTAACCAGCAGCTATCGGGTCGCCGGTGAAAGCCCCGCTGTAGTGTTCTCTGTCCTACGGTTGTCTCCGTCATGCTGCCTGGCCCTGTACCCATACATCCATGCCCTGTACCCATACATCCATGCCCTGTACCCATACAGCCATGCCCTGTACCCATACATCCATGCCCTGTATCCATGCTCACCCACCTTGTTTTTGTTGGTTAACGAAGGCTTAGGGTTAGGCTCAGAAAATAAAGAAAATGGTCCACATAGCTTCATTTGGCCATCAATAACAACGCTTCAGTCAAATGGCTGGGCCTGGGAGGAATGCATGGTCAAACATTAAAATATATATAACTTACAATTGAGGAGGTTTAAGGTCCATCGTCACAATTTATGACTTCTTACGACATACTATACTGACTTTTTATTCATTTTTATAACACACTAAGAGTTTTTATTGCATGTTTTTAAATACTATACTACAGTGTTGGGCAAGTTACTCAGGAAGTGTAATACAAATATATAATAATATTACATTACAAGTCTGCAATAGCGCCCTGTTCTCTACAGCCTTGTGATTCGGTGTATTTTTTTATAAAATATCACTATTTCCAAGTGTTGCTTCACAATGTAGATTTATTAGAAAAGTTAACATCTTAACAATAACACAATGATGTTCAACAATATCAGAATCTATTTTCTGTGCAAATAAGTAATCACAGATATCCAAAACAATTAAATAAAGAACAAGATACCTTGTATTGCACTTTCTAATGACACCATAATCCATTTTTTCCTTTGAATAATATTTCATATATCTTTCTCTTCCCTTTCAGTCATGGGCTTTGTATATTTACTAGCATAATTTCGAGGTTAAAAGGCATAATAGGTCACAAGTAATATTATATTGTAACTAATCTGATCACGTTTGCTTGTTCACACACTGCCATACACCTGACAGTAGATGTGCCTTCTACACTGACAGCAGCTATCCCTAATGCACACTACTGGCTCTGCTTCTCACACTAAATCACATTTTATAAATTGTCATAATTCTCAGCACAAATCTCCCCTTTTCACAAAGCTTTCTGATCAAGTCAAGTCAGTTTCATCATGGTAGTGGCGAATCATCTGGCATCATTAATTATCCCAGGGCATTGTTCATATAGAGCAGGTCTACACCACACTCTTTAATTAATTCTTATAATATTCAGTCAATGAGCAACGCCACCTGCCCAAACTGGAGTTATGGGCTTTCTTGCACACTCCTACTCAGCGTCACATACCGAGGCAAATGTCTGGCACGGGAAACTGTTGGGATTGGTGGAAGTCGCGGGAAGCTCCGGTTATTGGCTCAACATTTGCGGCAAAGTCTTCATCTTCACTCTTCACAGGGACGGGAGTGAGTGGGAACTTGGTGATATCAGCCTCCTCCAGCCCTTGACGCTGCTCTGACTGACTGACCCGGAGTTCCTCCTGTTCCTCTTTAATGTCTGGGGGCTCTGGGTCCTCCTGCTTTACCCCTGTATGGACCGCTATGTCTTGGCTCAGACTTCCTCTGTCTGTAAAATGTTCCTCTCCTGTATGACTACTGTGGATCAGTGCCGTGTGAAGTCCTGTGGGAACCGGCAGCTGGTGCTTACGGTTAAATCCTTTACAACACTGGGAGCTGCTGAACAGTTTGTTGGCAGTATGAAGCTGGGAGAGCTGGGACTTGCATCCGAGTGTTTTTTCTTTTGCGTGGACAGATGTGTGCCTCGTCGGACATCCTTCCGTCGCAAATCCTTTCCCACAAAGTGAGCAACCGAATGGCTGCTCGTCTGCGGGGGAGTTCTTGTGTGTCAGCAGAGTGCAACGGTCTTCGCATCTTTCACGATACTCTGAGGCGCTGAACGGCTTCTTGTAAGTATCGCGTCCTCTACCGCTGACAGAGACGTGCTCGGTTTTCAGAGGTTTTAGACGTGACTGAGGTTGGCCGATCAGTGTGCAAAAATCAACACTTTCGGCAGTCCTGGCTTCGGTTTTAACCTTGTCACCAGAGCCGCCATCGCTCGCAGGAACTTTTTTATGTCTCTGATAAGTGAACCCTGACTGATGTTGCCTGGTCTCTTTCCAAAACCCAATGTCATCACTGTTGTCAGTTTCAGAGGGCAGTTCTGTCGTTTTATTGGCAACTGGCGTTGAACGTCTGGCTGCTCCTGGTCCTTCGCAGTTCTCTCCATTAAAGCCAATTCTTCTTCTCCACTGCGAGAACTCCCCGAGACACTTGTGTTTTTTGATCTGAAAACGCCAAAAGAATCTCGTGCCACAGACGCCGCAGCTGAACGGTTTCACCCCCGTGTGCTTCACCATGTGGTACGCCACAGCTCCTTTGTTCCTAAATGTCTTACCACAAGCTGAGCAACTAAACGGTTTCTCTCCTGTGTGAGTCTTCAAGTGGTAGTCCAGGCCTGCTTTTTGAGAGAACATTTTACTGCACAAGGAGCAACTAAACGGCTTCTCTCCCGTGTGAGTTCTCATGTGTTTATTCAAATTCCCCCTGTGTTTAAATGTTTTGGGGCACAAAGAGCAACGAAATGGGTTGCTTTCAGGATCCTTCCGGCCTTTTTCAGTCTCAGGTTCAGAAGAGTCTCCTGCATTGCCTACGTTATCTGATTGTAAAGGTTTATCTGGATCTGGGTTCCCGGCTGGTTCCGGTCCTCCACGGTCCTCACCATCAGCCGTTGGTTTCGTCTGTTCAGCTCGTCTTTGATGAAGCTGCGAGGACTGACGCCCGACGCATTTATGCCTTTTGACCTGTTCAGGCCAGGCAAATCTTTTGTGACAAACGCTGCAACCAAAAAGTTTCTCCCCCGTGTGGATTCTCTTGTGCTTTTTCAGATTTCCCCTTCCGCGGAAAGCTTTACCACACACCGAGCAGCTGAAAGGTTTCACTCCTGTGTGGATGTTCATGTGTTCCTTTAGGGTTCCGCTCTGTGTAAATGACTTCGTGCAGAAGGAGCAACTGAAAGGCTTTTCTCCTGTATGAGTTATCATGTGTGTCTTCAGGTTTCCGCTTCCACTGAAGGTTCTACTACATACGGAGCAGCTAAAGGGTCTCTCACCTGTGTGGATTCTTGCATGTCTCTTCAGATGGGACTTTGTTACAAATGCTTTCCCACATTCAGAGCACTGAAATGGTTTCTCACCTGTGTGAAGTCTGGTGTGGTCCTTCAAATGTCCAATGATGCAAAATCTTTTCCCACAATCAGAGCAACTAAAGGGTTTCTCTCCTGTATGCGACCTCATGTGTATCTTCAGGTGGGTCTTGGTGACAAATCCTTTCCCACACTCAGAGCAGCTAAGTGTCTTTTTGCCAGCATTACATCTCAAGTCATTTTTCAGGAAGTTTAAACCTGACTGAGGTTCTTTGGTCTCCTTCCAATCGGCACTGTCGTCAGTCTCGGGATCAGAAGAGTCTCCAGCCTCGTCATCATTATCTGGTTGTAAAGGTGCATCTGGATCTGATTTCATGGCTGGTTCTGGTTCTCCACAGTCCTCTCCATCAGCTTCTGTTTCCATGTGTTGAGTTTGTCTTTGATGAAGCTGTGAGGACTGAGCTTCCTCATCATCATCTTCACTCTTCACAGGGACAGGAGTGAATGGGAACTTAATGATATCAGCCTCCTTCAGCCCTTGACGCTGCTCTCCCTCCTGACTTATCCAGAGTTCCTCCTGTTCCTCTTTAATGTGTGGGGGGGGCTCCTCCCGGTCCATAATGGAGCTCCACTCCCGCTGCTCAGGGGGAACCTCTTCTTTAACCACCAACAGCTGCTGGACGTCTGTAGGAAACAGGAAACGCATATTTAGGGAAAACCACAAAAGTTTTAAGTCGAGCTTAAAATGTGTATTCAGTGTGCCGATGTGTTGAATGCAGCAGGCATTGGCACGATGGCTAGTATTTGCCATACTTCACTTTTCATCATCTTCCGCCACATTTTTTGTCCCGCAGCGTTGCAATCACGTGCAAACAAAATACACCAAAAAGTGCAAAATGTTTGGGAATGGTGTGCTTTTCTCAGAAATTCGCATAGCTGTTTTTTACGTAAATCACAAAAACAACTACGCTACATTTCCTCATGGGAAATCGTGGGGAGATTTGACTTAACAGAGCTTGAGTGTGTGCGTGAAGGCTTGTATCATGTGGATCCAACAACAGTGTTGTTGTCATGACAGAATTCCTCATGAAGGCGACAGAAACTACGCACTATAGCTTTAATGGGCCTCCTGCTTGCCAGGTCAAAAGCTGTTGGATTTTTTTGGATGCACTGTAAAACTGATATTACTATACTGATTATACTAAATGAAGCCCTTGAATATTACATTTTTGAGTTGTGGTGATGGTTATGCATTGAGATTCTTTTATGACACACTTTTTTACTGAAGTTGAGTAACACAGATGCATGTGGCACTTAGTTTACTTCCCCATAAAAGAGCTGACTCGGTTTATGGCTGTTTACCCTTAACCTTTAATGTACATTTTATATATGAGCAATATACTTTAGGCATGCAGTATATATTTTATACAAGTAATTTGCAAAAACTGCACTGGATAAAGCCGCATACTCAAACTACAATGTGCTGTTTTATTCAGGTTACTTGATTTGTACCCATAGGTGCATTTGTTGTGCAGTTAAAGAGTGCAGGGCATCCATGGCACACAGTTCAAACACCACAGACAACATGCAGTGGGACAATATATAAAACAGTTAAAATGCTCCAGTGCTAATCAAGATATTAAAATAGCGAATGAATAGGCTACTGTTGAAAACACTTAAAAACGGACCACTATAAAATCTAAAAACCAATGAATAAATAAATAACAAAAATGGCTTACGCGAATTCAGGCTGTGCAAATTGCGCAATCTTTCTTACAGCCTGTTCAACAGTCTGACTGCTGCTGGAAAAAAAAGAAGCTGTTTTTAATATTGGTTTGGTTTTACACTTTGGAAGTAAAAACCTCTTTCCAGAAGAGTAGCTGAAACTCCTTGTGGAAAGGGTGCAGGGATGGAAATTAGCTACCCGGCCAATGTGGGCGACTTTGCGCAGTGGCGGGTGATTTTGCTCAACCTACCAACCAACGGTCGTGTAGGGCTGCACGATATGAGGACAATATCTAATTGCGATTATTTTGACTGACATCGCGATTGCGATATGATTCACGATATTGGAGGGAATGATCATTTTTGTATCATTATTCCCATTTTCATTGAGAAAAAAAAACAAAAAACGATTGAAGTGTGATTTGATTTGCGAGGATCTGTACCAAACAAAGATTTCTTTCTTTAGTCTGTAGGATAGGATTTGTAGGCCGGCACCACAATACTTTATTTTAGAATGGTTTGACACATATTTTGCCTTTAACAAATATTGCGCCCCCCCTGCGATTTGGATATTGCACTAGTTCATATTGCGATTTTCGATAAAATTGCGATTAATTGTGCAGCCCTAGTGGCGGGTAAATACATGTAGTCGTTGATGACAGCGAGCCGTAGCGCTAGGCACCGCAAACTTAGATGCTAGAATGTGTCTAGTGGGACTTTAAAGGGCATATAGCATTTCAGCTGCTCGGTCTGCTTCAGCAAACGTCA
This sequence comes from Gymnocephalus cernua, assembly GCA_023631565.1. NCBI lineage: Eukaryota > Metazoa > Chordata > Actinopteri > Perciformes > Percidae > Gymnocephalus > Gymnocephalus cernua. Next base: position 3,031,099 of record CM042448.1, on the reverse strand, counting down.
TACTGAGTGGCGCGAAGCTTGTGAAAGTTAACTAACATTTCACATTTTCGCCTCAGGTAATTTATAACGTTAGTTAAAATGTCAAAGAACTATGAAGCTAATGTGAGAAAGAGGGCATTCTTTGTGTCATGGAAAACACAGCAGCTACACCTGGGTGGAGAGAGGCGATCACGGCATGTAGGCCGACGGTTTCGTTTGCCGGCAATTTCCAACAAAAGCCGACCAGCCAAACCAACAAAATGCCACGCAGCTTCAAACACAATTCATTTGGATACAAGCGTTGCATTTTAGAAGATAGACGGGATAGTGAACAGCGATGTCCGCGCTGCGCACACACACTATCACACACACATACTCTCTCACACACACACACACACACACACACAGCAGAGCCGAGGTGTGTGCGTTACTTCACGCAGCACATGTAACTGACTGGAAACGATACCGAGGATTATTTAGCCTACTGCCACTGGCACAGATGAACTAACGCTACAGTCGTTACTGTAAGTAGCATACAATAAAACCTCCGTGATTAAAAATACTTATCAATACCCACCTACCTGTCCTACAGGCATCAACATGTTTCAGTCTGCTCTGTCCACTCGCTGTGCAAACACAGCTCTACTCTGCTATTAGCGACTCTTTACTAACAAGCTAAAATGAAAGATGCCAGTTTGTAGTCTAACTGTTTATCTTGAACTTTGGACAAACTCTTGTAAACTTAGCTGCTGTCTTAACGAACCGTCCTCTCCGCTGGAGCAGTAACCTGTGGATGTATTATAAGACCAAAACATATACATGTGGCTACTTAATATGCACGTGAATTACGTGATCGTTACGTCCGCGTTCTTCATTCTTGATGATGTTGCCAGTTGTATTCTTTTGCAACAGCATTGTCTTATTTCAAATAAGGCATACATGATGAATGCTAGCCTGCTTATCAGTCCATTCATCATTAAAGCTGCTGTTTAACACATCAACTTTTCGCTTCAGCCTCTTTGACAGTGACATTTTTACCTGACAACAGGCCTTTCTTTCTGTAAGCATTTTCCACCAATCAGGACACTGCATACTACAACAACGTTTCAGTAATCACAGACTTTAACCATCACTCAGTGAACTGCCCCCTAATCTGGGAACTGTTTCTAGTTAAGTAGCCTATCTAGTTATCGTTATGGATTGTCCATGTTTTTTTAGGAGTTTGCTTACACTAATACATGTAAAAAAATATAGCACTAATTTAGTAAGAAAGTGAAATATCAAACAAGAATATGCTTATTAGGTATAAATACATTTTATTTTCTTTATTTGAAAGTCCGGCCCCCGGAGTGTCAGCTTAAAAAAATTCTGGCCCTTGGAAAAATGTAGTTGATGACCCTGGTCTAGCTTTACTACAGTGACAGTGGCTAGCTGGGTTATAACCATTTTCTGAAGCTTCATGGTAGGTGCGGCGTATATTTTCCTGCTTTTTTGTCCTTTGCCAATCACACCTACGATATTTCTTTCAGGGCCAGTAAACATTTAGAAGGGGCCAGCAAAACTCTGATCTGCTGGCACCGGGGGCCAGTGGGGATTTTTTTTTTATGTTGAGCCCTGAATACACCCATAAAACTTTTGTTATTCACCGCCCAGATGTCAGCAGTGGTGGAAACAAAGTCTACATCTCCGAGTGCAGCCTTCAGATTAGCGTCCATTATTTTGTATTCTCTCTCAAGGTTTCCTGCTAATGACTTTCTCTGCGGCAGCTCGACGCCGTGTTTGGTCGGTGTTTTTTCTACGATGCGTCGGAACGATTCAGAGTCAACAGTGGAAATTGGCAGCATGTCCTCGACAATACAGCCAGCGACGAGCTTCTTCAGTTCAGCGGCACTAAGTCCTGTCGCTTTTAAGTCTATGTTCACCTGTTTAGCAGGAGAGGGGCCCTCGGAGGTTCACTCGGTGGACTTGGCTGTATCCCCAGCGGTCATGTCAGTCGGGGGTTCAGGTTTTTTTCAGAGAGTTTCACATTCCTGTGCCGGCTAGTAATCGGATTACGCATTACTTCTAACGCGTTACTGCCCATCAGTGCTCTCAAATGACAGTAACTAGTAATCTATAATGTATTACATTTTGAAAGTAACTTGCCTAACGGTGTTTATAATAATATGCACAAGTGACATTTGTCCCCAGGGCCATACAACTCTACAATGCTTCACAAAAGGGAAGAGGAGAGACAGACTTATCTGATAGTCTGTCTGCCTCTCCTCCCTCTCCACCACCTCCACTACCTCCTATAACAACAGTTATGTACTGACTGTCCACTGGCCCACTGTTTACACTGTTTACTGGCCATATTAGCCCATATGCACAACCCCTCCCTCCCTCCCTCCCTATCTATAGTATCTTTTCTTTTATTGTAAATATTATTCATGTGGATTTGTTATTTTATCATCCTGTTTATGATGCATGTGTATGTTGTGTGTGGTGTCTTTAAGCTACTGAGACCTTCAATTTCCCATTGGGGATCAATAAAGTATCTATCTATCTATCTATCTATCTATCTATCTATCTATCTATCTAGCACAAGAAACTGAGCTAATATTTTCTCATAGTGGCAGCAATTAGCTGCAGTAGAAAAACATCGTAATGTCGATATGTATGTGTGTGTGTGTGTGTGTGTGTGTATATATAAAACATGATGAATGAATCATAAAAAGCAACACTTTGTTTACAAAAAAAACGTACTTTTCTTTTCCAAGTGAAAGTTGTAATACGTGTCTGTTACAAGTTAGTTAGTCGTGTAACATGAGGACACTTTAACTGGAAGCCATTCACAGCTGCTGCTTTCACTGATAAACCTACAAACGGTCCTTACGCTTCGGGAGCTAGCTAGCTAGCCAGCTAGCTGCGGCTAACAGGCTGCGAACGGTTTAGCTAACGTTAGCTTAGCCTCGTTAGCGGAGCAGTAGAAAGACAACAAACCTCCTCGCGGCTTCGTTTCCGGGTTTAAAACCTCCTCCAGCTGTTCCCGGTGTCGGTCCATCTCTGATGAGCGACCTCCTCGGGGTTTTCTGCCGTTATTTGGATCCGGCTAACGGCTTCTCTCCTCGGACTACTCCGGTGTTTAGGTCGGTAAAATATGAACGGTGGTCTTCTTCTTCTTCTCCTTAGAATTCCGGCAGTGTTCTTCTTCTTCTGTCCATTCCCGGCAGGGAAATTACCAAGGGGGCAAGCCCATAGACAGTCAAAGAAATGGACCAACAGATCCCGTTGCTCTGGACAGAGACCAGTGAAGTCTATTAGAAGCACTTTTCTAAGTAAAAGAAATATCATTTAAAATTCTTCACCATTTTTACCCCTGTAAATGTATCCCTACCATAGACAAAAAATGCAGCTTTTGCTTTATGGAAACAGAAACGTTAGACCTTTTATTCTATAGCTGTTCACATAGCTCTTCTCTGTGGAATGATATGCAATGTGTCATCGATGAACAACTTTATTTAGTTTTTTATACTTTATGAAAACATGTTCTGTATATCATAATGATTTATGTACGTAAGATCAATTTATTTCTTTGACAAATTGTAACAATTCTGCAATAAAAAAAAAAAAGTGGACCAACAGATCACAACCATCCCCGGTCTCCCCTACTTTTTTTTTTAAATAACATTTTATTAAGTTAAATTAAAAAAGTGTACAAATTCTTATTAGATTAACATTCATGTTGTCCTCGGGTCCAATTTGACCCGTTTTTCAAAATTTCGAAATCAGAAATATGTTTTTTATTTAAAAACAATAAATAAATTAGGTGGATTCCATACAATGCTCTTCACACGTACAATTCATGATCACTACTTTTATTTTAATAATTTTATTGAGTTTTATTCAAGTTTTAGCATTTTTTTTAAATGGCTTCAAAACTGTATTCTGACTAGTCTCTGATTATCCATCAACATATGTTCCTCTAATATTAGTCTAAATATTTCATCATTTCTGCTTTTTTTTTAATTAAAAAAAAATGAGGTATCATTTCCTACAAATGAGGACTATTGTCCATGAATTCCAAAAGATAACGTGTAAAGCTAGTGGTAATAACTTGGTGTTAGTGGTCGGGTAACAAAAGCATCAAAAACGTAAAAAAAAGCAACAAAAACAGAAAAAAAAAGCATCAAAAGTGTCGAAGAACGGGATATAAATGTCAGAAAAAGCATCAAAAAGGTGTTCATTTTGAATTTTGACCCGGGAGGACAACAAGTGCACGGTCGACGGGAAGACAACACAAGGGTTAATACGTTGTGTGCGCCCTTATAAACAATGTCATTCGAGATGGGTGTAATATAATAACCGGTGACTAGGCATGGAGTTGGCTGTACAAATGTAAAAATAACTTTCAAAGGAATGTGAAAAATGACCAAACAGTATCTCTTGTATGGTCTTCACTCAGAAATCTTTCTCAGTTGTGTGTCTGGTTTTCACTCTGCATCCTGTTAGTCCATCAGTGAAGCTCTGCCTCCATCTAGTGGCTGAAACAAACAACAGCACGTTGTCTTCTCCCTTTCTCCCGTCTTGACTGAATCCCTTTATGGGCCCTGTCTTGCGTCTCTCTCTCTGCTTTCTGCTGAATTTTCTGCTGTCCCTGTTTATCTCCGTTTGCTCGGCCCTGTTTATCTGGAGGGAGATGAGGCTCTTGAAGAGGCGATTCAGCGTAGTCTACTAGAAGAGTGTGATGCACCTGCTGTTAGTACTTTAAAGTAAGAGTTAAAAGTAATTTTTTTATTACGGTATATCTTGTTTACACCAGTGTAAATATCAGAGATGCTCACAAGTCTCTGGGCTAGAGTCCAAGTCAAGTCTCAAGTCTCTGGGCTAGAGTCCAAGTCAAGTCTCAAGTCTCTGGGCTAGAGTCCAAGTCAAGTCACAAGTCTCTGAGCTAGAGTCCAAGTCAAGTCACAAGTCTCTGAGCTAGAGTCCAACTCAAGTCTCAAGTCTCTGGGCTAGAGCCCAAGTCAAGTCTCAAGTCTCTGGGCTAGAGCCCAAGTCAAGTCTCAAGTCCCTGAGCTAGAGTCCAAGTCAAGTCTCAAGTCTCTGGGCTAGAGTCCAAGTCAAGTCTCAAGTCTCTGGGCTAGAGTCCAAGTCAAGTCTCAAGTCTCTGGGCTAGAGTCCAAGTCTCAAGTCTCTGGGCTAGAGCCCAAGTCAAGTCTCAAGTCTCTGAGCTAGAGTCCAAGTCAAGTCTCAAGTCTCTGGGCTAGAGTCCAAGTCAAGTCTCAAGTCTCTGGGCTAGAGTCCAAGTCAAGTCTCAAGTCTCTGGGCTAGAGTCCAAGTCAAGTCTCAAGTCTCTGGGCTAGAGTCCAAGTCAAGTCACAAGTCTCTGAGCTAGAGTCCAAGTCAAGTCACAAGTCTCTGAGCTAGAGTCCAAGTCAAGTCTCAAGTCTCTGAGCTAGAGTCCAAGTCAAGTCTCAAGTCTCTGAGCTAGAGTCCAAGTCAAGTCACAAGTCTCTGAGCTAGAGTCCAAGTCAAGTCACAAGTCTCTGAGCTAGAGTCCAAGTCAAGTCTCAAGTCTCTGAGCTAGAGTCCAAGTCAAGTCACAAGTCTCTGAGCTAGAGTCCAAGTCAAGTCTCAAGTCTCTGGGCTAGAGCCCAAGTCAAGTCTCAAGTCTCTGGGCTAGAGCCCAAGTCAAGTCTCAAGTCTCTGGGCTAGAGTCCAAGTCAAGTCTCAAGTCTCTGGGCTAGAGTCCAAGTCAAGTCTCAAGTCTCTGGGCTAGAGTCCAAGTCAAGTCTCAAGTCTCTGGGCTAGAGTCCAAGTCAAGTCTCAAGTCTCTGGGCTAGAGTCCAAGTCAAGTCTCAAGTCTCTGGGCTAGAGTCCAAGTCAAGTCTCAAGTCTCTGGGCTAGAGCCCAAGTCAAGTCTCAAGTCTTTTAATAAGTAATAAAAATAATATGTGTTGCATCACGTACACACACACACACACACACACACACACACACACACACACACACACACACACACACACACACACACACACACACACACAGACACACACACAGACACACACTCTAACAGCAGGCCCTGACAGGATGAGGACAGAGTAAAGGTACACAGGACCTAAAATTTCCACACTTTTAAAACCTTTTTTTCCCCACTTTTTGAAAACACCATACAAGGGTTAAACAAACGCTCATTTATATTCTGTAGCTAGCTATCTTATGTCACTATGGACATGAAGCCAACAGGTTAATACCACTCACAGACTACAGGCTACCACCTTTCTTGGTGAAAAACTGGGTTACAGTTTGACTCCCTTTCCTTTGTCTTTCCTCTCTCTCTTTTCTCTCTTTCCTTTTTTGAAAACCAGATTTTGATTTAACGTTACGTGGCAACATTGTGGTCACTGTAGTTCTGGCGCATCTACAGACTGCAACTTAACTTAATAAACACGGTGAGTGCGCTAAGGCAGGACCAAACCATTTCATTTTTACTCTAACTCTTTTTAGTACTCTACATAGCTCTAATCACTTTTCAGATTCATCGTAACATAAGTAAGTACGTCTTTATTCAGCATCATTTAAACAACGAGACATTTTAACAGCTACCATTAAAAGTACAAGACTTATTTTTTGCAAGCACAACTGGAGCAAAAGTCTACTGTCCTAGTTTAGATTTTTACTATAAATCTACTACTAATTTATTGAAATCAGTTAATTTGTAAAAGAAACCCTGCAGTGTAATACACCACTGTTAAGTGCAGGGCTCCCCATGTTTGTCAAACCAGGCTGCTGTGGTGTTCTGTGTACCCTCTGCCCCCCCTCCCCCCCCTCATGGTAACAACTCTAAAACTTTACACTACAGCCCAGTGGTTGATTGTGTCCATATGTGTAAGTGTATTTCATAGAGGACATCGTTTGTCCATATTATAAAGCAGTGGTTTCAGTTGCAGTACATGGTGCTTTCCCATCTTGCTCCACATTCTTTGCCCTGTTGTTTATTTTATCTTGTTGTCAAATGTTCTGTTAAGAGCTCCTTTGCAATAAAAATGCAACATTGTGATGTACACATTATGTGAACACATCTATCACTTCCTGATTTCTGTAAATCAACAGCCAGCCATATGCAATCAGTATAGCCTAATGAAAAATAATACAAAAAACCCCCCAAAACAAATCCAGTAGCTGTACTTGGACAAGAGTGTGCAACCGTAGCCCCTTTGAGTTCATCATAGTTTAAGGACTAAGGTTTGGCTGTACGTATTGGTACAAAAGGATTGATAGAGCTATCGGCTCTGGTTTCCATGTGGTTTCTGTGGTTTTTGATTGTTAAAAACTCTATTCCTGTTTGTGGATGTTAATTACAACAAGTGTTTACCTCTGTGACGACTGTATCTGACCCTTCTTTATACTGTAAGATGTTGTACTGTATGATTGGAAGGATATGGAATAAGTCATCAGAGTAATAAATCACTAATGTAGTTACTTTAACCTTGTGATGTGTGTGTGTGTGTTTTTTAACAATGATGGTTGATGAATTTAACTACCAGTTTTTTTTTATACTGAAACAGTAGTGAAGGAATAAACTATGTACATTTACTCAAGTAAGGTACTTCCGTAGAAATTTGAAGTACTTTTCAGAGTCCAATTTTTAATTCCCCTCCTCACCATTGAAAGCCATGTCTATTCAGATTTATTGATGTTGAATGTTTTGTGATAAACGTATTAAAATGTACAAAATGTATTTGTTCATGTGTTGAAAAAAATCCTTCTCCTATTCCTACTCCTCAAGCACTTTACAAAACCTTTTGGATTAGCTGCAAAATGCATCGTCACAAAGCTGAAAACTGTTTTTTTCTTACCTTATGAACAGCTATCTTCTCAGAGATGCATAATAAAAATACAATAGTTATGTATGTAATGTATAAGATATAATAAAACACTGACAGGTGTCGTACTTCACTGAGTAGTTTTACTTTGCATATTTAGGTACTTGGATCAGGAACAATGTACTGCAATGTAGTGGAAGACAGTTATGTATCAATACATCTGTAGATCCCTGAAAAGTATTTCACTGTTCTTTCACATAACAGGAGTCATCTTGTATTTATCCACAGTATATTGCTTTTGACTTGACAGAAAACTCTTAACAGTTGCCAAAGTGCACCTGTAGCCTTTTTTAACACTGACATCAAGTATGTGACATCATGTAATTTTCAAACATCTATATACTGGCAAGGTGCTTTAAATCTTGCAGTTCAAGACCCACAACAAAACATCATTATTTGTTTCACAGTGTACTTTTGAAAATACAATAAGGCTAATGTTACCCAGTTGTCCATGTTATGCTAAGATCACACATTTACAAGTTTATCAAAAATAAACTGTTGTGTTCTCTGAAACAATGATTTGCCATTGTTGTCGTCATTTTGAAGAGGGTTAATGGTATCATTCAGTTGTTGCAAATCCCTGTCATTCAATGGGGAAAATCCTCTTTGAGAGTTTGGTGAGGAACAAAAAACGACCCCTAAATAGGTCTGTTGCATTGTCTACGTCTAGGATACCCAGGGATTCCAGTTCATAAAAAATGGGTGCATAAATATGGCTGCAGTTTTTGTTCAAGTCTCGGTTAAAACGCTCGATCCTCTGGTTGTGTACAGAACTTCCTGTTAAGACAGAGCCTTCCCCCCTGCTCGCATGCAAGTCCTCCCAAATCTGAACGTTCTCTCCTCCGTGATCAGTCGTGATGTGCAGTGGTCTGCCAAACTGTCCAACAGCTGCAGTAAAGAGGTCTCTTACAGTCTCAGCACGATTATTGTTGGAGCAGTGAAGAAACATCAACATCCTACTGTAGCCGTCCATGGCACCATGAACCAACCATCAACTTATGATTTCTGTCTACATGCCATATGAAATTTGGATGTGGGACAGAGTATACTCGCCGAGCTATTGCTGTTCTTCTCCTGGCTAGGACACCAATTGGGTCCATCCTGGATGTGGGTCAGACCCAACATCTGGATGTGGGTCAGACCCAACATCTGGATGTGGGTCAGACCCAACATCTGGATGTGGGTCAGACCCAACATCTGGATGTGGGTCAGACCCAACATCTGGATGTGGGTCAGACCCAACATCTGGATGTGGGTCTGGCTTGTCAGGCTACATAAGTCATAAAAGTGACACTAAAAACTCAAAGTACTCTTCAAATACAGTTTCTCCAAACGTGTTTATTATTTTATTTAGTTATTATCACGATAATCCATGTCCAAGAGTCCATTTCCCCTGATGAGATGGTTTTCATTCGTTATTTGACACTATAAACACACACTGACCTCAAGCTTTTATTTTGGTACTTCCGGTTACCGGCATTTTGAATTTGCATATTAGTTAAATTCACCCGAAACATTTAGATTTAAAGGAACACGCCGACTTATTGGGACTTTGTCTTATTCACCATATCCCCCAGAGTTAGACAAGTCCATACATACCCTTCTCATCTCCGTGTGTGTCGTAACTCTGTCTGACGGCTCCACCGTTAGCTTAGCTTAGCACAGATCCTGGAGGTAACCGGCTCCATCTAGCCTACTGCTCCGAGTAAGTGATAAAATAATGCCAACATGTTCCTATTTACATGTTGTGATTTGTATAGTCACAGCGTGTACAAATAACAAGGTCACATGAGACACAGCCATCTTCTAACTGTATATAAACTGGGAACTATATTCTCAGAAAGGGAAGTAGCGCTACTTGGGTGGAGTGATATGCTTGCAGCTCTGCTGAGCGCTACTTGGGCGGAGTAGCACTGCTTCCCTTTCTGAGAATATAGTTTGTTAGCTAGCTAGCAATCAGTGCAATGTTTTGTTAAAGGGGTGATAGAATGATTATATAGGGTATTTCACACTGTTCCTTGAAGCTACATTGTGTAGGATTTTCCCCTATCTAGCGTTGAGATCGTATATTGCAATCAACTCTCTCGAACCATGCACTTCAAAGTACGTATTACAGCTACGGTAGCCTTCACGCTTCCAAAAGCCTGTCACCGCCACACACCGGCCGTTTATCAGGAGAGAGGAGGGAGAGCAGCGAGCTGGAGCTCCGTCAGGGCAGCGGCGTTTGGTAGTCCAGTAATCCAGAAACGGTGACCTTGCGAGGGTATGGAGCGCCGCCGGCTGCCGGCCGTGATGGAGCTCCATCTAGCTCACAGCGGGCCGGGGTCTGTGAAGGAGGACAGGCCGGGCGGCGAGGCAGCAACCCAGGCAGCACCGGCCGCTGAACTCCGACACACAGTCGGACAAAACTTGCAATTAGCCATACATTTTCGTAAAACGGCACATATTTGACATCTACATAGTTGATTTCTTGCATAAAAATGTCTCAGAAGTGAATTTAGTAATTAAATAGCAGATGAACAATGTATACAATTTTTGAGAGCTGCGTGACCTAGATTCAATTCAATCCAATTTTATAGTATCAAATCATAACAAGAGTTATCTTGAGACACTTTACAAATAGAGTAGGTCTAGCCCACACTCTATAATTTACAAAGACCCAACAATTCCAGTAATTCCCTCAAGAGCAAGCATTTAGTGTGACAGTGGCGAGGAAAAACTCCCTTTTAGGAAGAAACCTCGGCACACCCAGGCTCTTGGTAGACGGTGTCTGACGGTGCAGGTTGGGGGTGTTATGAACAGCGGCAATAACAGTCACAATAAAGATAATGGATCAGTGACTAGAAAAAGTAGTCGTAGTAGTTCATGTCATATCAGGGCACTGCAGGGCGTTCAGAAGACTAAGCTGACCTCAGGTCAGTGGTGTAGCCTATGTAAATGTTGGGGCGTGACAAAGACTGGAGACTAGAGCCAAATAAGGATTGAAATAAGGAGGAGCCACCGAGTTGACGTCAACTCGGTGGTTTGTTGGGATTTGACCGTTTTCGGAGGCAGTTTCAAATAGTGAGATTTGCAGAGGAAAGAGATGTCTATGAGATTTTGAGGTTCTATGTACAGAATGTCCTATTTACCCACCAAACTGTCGTTATTCAACTATGACAAGGTAAACTCGGTTTTGCATTCCATCACCCCTTTAAGGAATAGCTACAGGCTAACTAACAGGTTTTTTAGGGTTAAGATCATTAACGCATGTTGAAGGTTTGAGAAAGGTTCAGGGCGTGCCATGTCTCAGCTGTCACCACAACGTAAACGTGTGCTCTTTCAAAGCTATTGAAGTCAGTGGATACACTGACAGAGTAAGCGCCCATGTTGTCGACGAGAAGCCAGTCCCCAACGTGCAACTCAGGGATCCAGTAGCCGTCAGTTACTTTGTCAATGCAGTCGCAGGTTGGACCCCAGATAACAGAGCGGTATCTCCGCTCGCTGCTGTCAACAACCTGCGTAGAGCACAAACATTAAAATAATGAATCCACATCACAGCCTCCGACATGGTGTTCCGCATTTTATTTGAAACAAGCAATTCTCCTTTAGGTCTTTAGTTAACTTTAGCCATTGGGTAGTAACCATGCACAGATACTGTGGATAGCAAGAATTTTAAATCATTGGCAATGGACATAATCTTGTGTTTTTGCAGAATCGTCCAATAATGGCTTTCTCATGTGGCGACAAGGTTGAATATTTACCCTGTGAAGATACGGTTCAAGGTTGGAGTGAGCAGGGTCAAAGACAACGCAACTCATGGAGCCGTACACTCCATCGTTAAGGTAGTACATCATCATTCTGTCAGGGCTGTTTTCCTCACCGTCTGGAGAAAGAAATGCATGCATAGTAATGAAAGGTACTAAAATGGCAACTGTGCAATATTTTTGCAAAGATGTTGGAAATGATAGGAAACTCAGTTTATTTATGGCCCACCAATTGCAACCAGGTATCTTGGGTTCTGCACAAAGTGAGTTACTAACACCCTGCGAGCCAGGATTGTGCTCACTCAGAGGCCGAATGGCTGAATGGCCATTAATGAGGCTTCAAAAGACATATCTACTGTATACATTACCGCTTTCTTCATCCATATCATCAAAGATCACTCTTTTGGCAATGACATTTGCTGCCAGTGTGAAGGCAGATTCCACGTAGTAGCGGCCTGGCTCTGCAATAATCTGCACCCCACAGTCAGGCGGGAAGAATTCATCCAGTGCTTCATTAATGACGACTGAAAACTAGGAGGGAAAACCACAGTGGGTTAATTGCATATTTCACAGGCATTAAGCTGGGTTTCCACAGGCAGCTGAAATGACGGCCGAGAGGAGCGATTCAATTAATTCCCCGTGAGAACGGCGTTATGAGCGAAGTCCGCTGACGGTGGCAAAAATGCCCCGGATGTCCACCGCACTTCTCGCTCTCCCAAATTTGACTCTGAGTCACTTTTAGCAGAGCGGTAGCCAATGAGAGGGCAGACTCGCAAACGTGCCTACAATATATGCTGTGTTTAAGATTCCGTGCAAATTAAAAGAACATGAATTTCCTATAGGGTGACCAGATTTCCAGGAACTAAAACCGGGACACTTTGCGCGTGACCGTAGTGCTCGTGCACGCACACGCTTTTTAATGTGAACATGTGCCAGCCCAGGTCATATTTTTCAGAGAAAATTGAGTCCTGCTTCCATATAAATTGTCTTTTCAGGAAACCGTGACCTGTAGTAAGTAGCACTGCAACAATGTTTTTTACAAACATTGTAACGCTGGCTGCACAGATTATGCAGACGCAGACCGCTATGATTGACTCACACACACACACCCACCCACACACACACACAGTTAAAATCATACGCTGGACGCTTTATTAGTCTTTCTACATGGGTTTAGTTAATGATCGGGCTATAATAAGACCACGTCGGCTGTGTAATTGCTGACAACCGGGACAATTTCATAGTGGTTGGTGTAAACCGGGACATTTTAGCGTCCCGACAGGCTTTTGTCAGGACTCGGGACACGCAACTCAAAATCAGGACTGTCCCGGTCAAATCAGGACTGTGCCGGTCAAACCGGGACGTCTGGTCACCCTAATTTCCTATAGCTTACTTTATGATATGTCTCTGTGCGACTACAGGGATGGTAACAGCTAGCTTAGCAAAGGGTTGCCCAGGCAGTTGGTACAGGGTAAATTCAGATAGCTAGCTAAACTATCTCCCTACTACTACTACTACTACTACTACTACTACTAACTTTTGAACGTACACATGTTCCACCAAAACAAGTTCTCATTCTGTAGGGGAGACCAGGGACGGTTGTAACACTTTTTGCAATTTTCCTAATAAATCAAGAACCATTTACACTGCAATAGCCAATTTGCTATATTATATACTTCACTTTGTCACCTATTGTAAAAATGCTTTCTAATGGTTTTATGAAATATGTACAGGATGCAAAACTGATTTGAATACAGTAACTCTACTGTTACAACCGTCCCAGTGTCTATCTGTAATGTTTAAGGCATATAACATTAATATAACGTTCACGACAGTGACGTATTGTTTTTACGACTGCTGTCATACGTGGTACGTACAGGGAACTGTGGCGCTAAGCCCGAAGCGCGGTTAGTCATGTATCGGTAGTCTACGGCTGCATGAGATCTGTTTTGAACACATCATGACAGTAAAGTATATTAACCACTCAACTAATGTCTGGTCACTTCAAAAACACCACACAAGGACATCACACTATCTTATCCACCTTTCTAGCTAGCTAACAGGCTTGCTAGCCAGCTATCAATCTATCTAATGTATTATAAGAATGCCTTTATTTATTTTAAACATGAATTAAATTTGATTTAACCAGCTATCTGTCTATCTAATCTATTGTATTAGGCCTTTAGGTTTTAAAAATACAAAATGAAACTTGATTCAGGGTTTTGTTTTCATCTCTTGTAAAATAGCCTAGCTGCTAGTTTGATTGAGTAATGCTAGACATTTAGATTCTTAGCTTGCAAGACAGTGATTCTAAGAAAAGTTCTTTGGATTTATAGAGATTTAATATCAGGACAATGTTTAAAAAAATACAACATTTAAAAAAATGTTTACCTCAGAAAAATACTTTTACCGGTAACTCTCTCTTTTAGTTTAAAATGAGGCTCCTTTTTTAAAAGCAAGAAGACAAACAACAAAGCATGTACTGTACAGTGAGGTTACATATGTTCACACTTGGCTTATTTTTTTGACAAGACTTGGGCGCTTTTGTAGTGAAAAAAAAGCAGTCTAGAGCGTCTTTTGTTGCTATAACAACAGCTACTGCTACAGTATCCTAGCTAGAGCGCTATGTGGAGCGGTGCTAACGTTAGATAAAACAAAGCGGTGGAGCGAGCTAGACAAAGAACAGGGAAAGAGAGAGTGGTGTTGCTAACGTTACATAAAACAGTTCCCTGTACAGGGAGTATAACTCGCTGTGCTCCGACTCCATTTCTTCTTGTTGTTATGGAAACAACAGGTCTGGCTACTCCCCTTGTCATTGGTCGGCTGTCAAAAAAAGTGCTTGAAGTAGGGCTTTTTTTTCAGAAAAGTTGAACTTTTTTCAACTTCAAAAAGACGCTCCAAGCGGCGGTGGCGTTTAAAAAAAGTGCTCAGGACTTTTTTGAAAAAAACGGTTTACTCGTAGGATTATAATATGAAAAAGATGCTGGCGGCTTCAAAAAAGATGCCAAGTGTGAACACTCTAGCTTGTTTCTGATTGGAGGAATTCAGGGTGTTACAACCGTCCCTGGTCTCCCCTACATGTCTTTTGTTTTAGTTTTTTGCTCCTTTGTGGTTTGTTTGACCTGGATAATGGAAGTGCAGACCAATTAACAATCACCAGCATTGCATATTTTTTTCTTCTTCAATTTTACCTCTTCAAATTTCCCTTGAAAGTCCCCAATCGCAGAGAATCCTCCACCAATATCCAAGAGTCTCATCTGGAATCCAAGCAAATTCTGAAAAAAAAATGTTTTACTGTTAGTACTCGCCAGTGAAGAAGAAGTACTCACGCCCTTTTTTCATTTAAAGGTCCCATTGTCAGTACACGATCCGTTCCATCTGCACGATCCGTTCTTCGCATGCGCATAACTCTGCGCATGCGCAGAAGCTCATGCTTTTACGACCCCAGCTGATCAGTTCTACGCTTGCACGGTCCGTTCTGCGCATGTGCATACATAACTATTATGTAGCTGCATGCTAACGCAACATATCTGTTATCTTGGCCAACGGTGGTGATTTTTCACGGTTAAGTCCTGCTATATACTCCGATGCTACTGCGAACAATCACCAATAAAGACTTCTAAACCAAACACTACACAACCGGACATGGCCCAGCACTAAAGTGACCGGAATTTTGGGAGAAATTACCAGCATTGGCCAAGATTACAGCTATGTCGCGTTAGCATGCTACGTAGCCGTTAGCCGCTAGGAGTATGCCAACGTTAGATAGTGGAACGAAGCAGCACTTTCTAACGTGAGAAATCTCAGATAAAGGCTTCTGAACCAAACACTACCACTACCACACTACACTACCCAATCGGACATGTTTCAGCAGGAATGAGACCCAGAATTGGGGAGAATTTAACAACAATGGCCGCCAAGATGACATGTTTACTGCCGTTAGCATGTAGCTACTATAGTGGTATACAGCAGTGGTGGCTGGAAGAGCTGTCATTTGTACGTTCACACTTCGTTGCGTTATTAATCAAGACCATAGACAGGTATATTAATAATGAATTAATGGTCTATGGTCAAGACGAAGTATTACCAGTAAAACTATCAACATAAACAACACAACAATGACGTCAAGAAAAATATGCTGCCAGTTGCCGTCAAGTGTTTTTTAACGCATGCGTGGTACAAATCGCACAGGTTTTCTGCTACGCAATTCTGCGCATGCGAAGAACGGATCGTGCAGATGGAACGGATCGTGTACTGACACCCATATGGTGACACTTAAACTTATGTCTGTAGCGGGGCTAGGTCGATTTTGCAACACGACACCTATTGGTTACTCAGTTTCTACGTAGCAAATACATCAAATTCTAACTGGCCCGTTCAGCTGGGAGACAGTCTAGTTTTGTGGGGGCTGGAGAAATGGCAATTTCACATTTTCATAGCTTTTACTTTACACCCCCGAGCATATATGACACACAGACTCCCATAAAAACCCATTTTCACCATATAGGACCTTTAAGTAAAACACTTCACTAAACGTAAAAGTCCTGCATTAAAAAACTTACTTAAGTAAAAGTATTATCAGCAACATTGACACAGTACTCATATCATTTATAGCCACTGTGTGCAACATTTGAAACTTGAAAAGCGGTAGTATCATAAAAAATGACTCGTGCTCATACCGGTTTGCGACACAACTGCGAATCATCAACAACAACAAAACTGACAAAGAATTTAAGTTCAGTTCTTGTGTTCTAATTGCTGTGACGTTGACTTACCGCGATGTCAAAGACGTGTCGGGCATCTACAATGGCCTGTTTGAACGCAGAGCCTCCAGTGCACCCGCTGCCTACATGAAAGCTGAGCCCGATGACCTCTGAGCCCAGCTCTCCAGCGAGTTCCAGCAGCCTGCCAACTGACACCAGTCTGGCTCCGAACTTTGAACTGAGTTTAACCAATGATTTGGAGTCATCCACTGCGATGCGGAGCACCAGTCTAGAAAGTGATCCAGTAACTTAATCAATACTCTTAAAGGGTAACTACCGTTTCTTTTCAACCTTAACCCTGTTTCCCTATGTTTGTGTATCTAAGTGACTGATGGGAACAACAATCTTTTACATCGGTCCAGTATTAAGCGAGTTAATGGGGAAATTGTCCAGCTTGTATTTACCTTCACAAAAGTGCTTGTTTTACCACTGACAGACTGAGATTATTATTCTAAGTGTCTGACAACATTATGGAAAGGATTTCTAAGGAGGACGATCCTTTTTTTAAACATAAAAACATCCGTGAAATTGCGTTTGCTTAAGCCACCAGACTCCATGTCAATAAACAGTAATTTTAGCATCGTAAAATACACTTCATTCATAGTCGACAGCAACAAAATAAAACTATGAAAAGATGTTGTGGGTCGTCTTTCCACTTTTCCAACCATCACAACTCTAGTTTTGGTTGAAATAAACACATAGTTTACAGATTTACATGTGAAAATATGTTGGCTCTATACACGCTAAAAGTATTGTTTATTTAAATGGAGTCTGGTGGGTTAAGTGCTTGCGACCTCAGAGCTGTTTCTGGTTAAACAGAAAGGTCTCAAAGAGTTTTTAAAGGTCTATCTCTGTAGGGATCCTTTCATAATGTTATCAGACACAAAAGTCAGTGGCAAAACAAGCACTTTTGTGGAGGTATAATACAAGCTGGACAATTGTCCTATTAACTTACATCGTAGCTTGTTTCGCCGCTGCCGACTGCAGCGATCTCGCTCAATACTGGACCAATGTCAAAGATTGTTGTTCCCATTAGTCACTTAGACATAAAAACATAGGAAAATAGGGTCCAGGTTGAAAAGAAACAGTAGTTACCCTTTAACAAGAATTTACACTCAACGTAAAAATCAGTCGTTCACCTACTTGGCTTTGGGGTGACAGAGAGACATTTTCAGGAGTTCATCCTCACTATCAAAAGTCATCACATCTACTCCATGAGCACAGGCGTATTTGATGTGCGACATTGGTTTGGTCGTATGTGCGTAAATTATTTTATCAGGTGTCACTCCGAGGGACAGGGCCATCTGGATCTCGCCCTGTGATTGACCAAAACGTGTGTCAAATGATCAAAGGACACATACCAAAGAAAACACGACAGCAAGTTATTCTTTTTATATTCTTCATCAGTACCTTGCTAGCACAGTCGAAACCTGTGTCCAGAGCGCTCATCATCCTCAAAACTGCCGCTGTGTTGTTGCACTTCACCGCATAGAAAGGCTTGACTCGAGGTAAGTTAGTAAGCCATCGGAGGTGCCTCTTGTACACGCTGTCTAGATTTGCCACAAAGAATGGCTCTTCAGTGTCCTAGATGAATAAAGTAAAGTTCACATTTTGTATTGAAAAGAATCTCGACTATCCAACAATACTTTCACACAATTACACAGAGATTCATAGTTCGGAAACCTTTAGGGACACGATGTCCCTGATCCTTACCATTGGACCGAGCTCTTTTATTTTATAGTCTATGACATCTTTGATGGTCCTTCCGTTGTCCAAAATGTCAATGTCACAATTCTCAGGGGACAAAACATGCATGCCCGATTCACTTGTATTCATTGTTCCTGCAAGGGATGACAAGCAGTAAAAGACAGAAGCATAGAATTATTGTTAATGTAAGGCTGGATCACAATCACAATCAGCAATGTCCTTCTATGTTCATAGCCACTTGTCTAGGTTATGCCATGCTAATAGTAGTCAAAATCCACAAACTGTAGGCCCATATGCCTCACATTACATCGCACTAAACATCACCCACAGTTTTTTCATCTTACCACGGTCCATGCTCCTCGATATGTCGCAACCCTGAAAATATGAAATGTGATGTGGGATGTGCCTAATATGTGCAATATCCCGCAGGTGAAAAAGGCAGTCCTTAAAGTTTGTTTTGTGGGGGCATCGAAGTGTAGATATAGATATAGATATAGATATATAACTCAGAGGTTCCTTACAGTGGTGCTGGAGGCCAGGGCAATGCAAGGCAAGGCTCACAGTGTTAACACGTGAATCAAAAAGTAAATAGACAGATGCAGTCTTTCTATTTATTTAGAAATAATCCTAAAAGGCTCTGAACACCCACACACACACATCAGCCAAACTGCAGAACTTCACACGTTCTGAATTCAGGCCATCACTGTATGTTACGAAGACTATCTCACATTTAAATAGGCCTATTACCCCTCGTGTTGTCTTCCCGCCGACACTGCAACGTTTTTCTGAGTCAACATTTTAAATGAAAAACCTTTATCGACGTTTTGGTCGTCTTTTTTCGATACTTTTGTGACCTTCCCCCGATGTTTTTGTGTTTTTTCCCCCAAATTTGCAAAGCTTTTTTGTGTGACTTTTGACATTTTTGTCACTGTTTTGTCACTTTTTTGACATTAGTCACTTTTTTGACATTTGTCTTTACTAAAACACCAAATTCAATGAAAGTAGTTCAATTCAATTGTATTTATAGTGTCAAATCATAACAGGAATTATCTCAAGACACTTTACAGATAGAGTAGGTCTAAATCATACTCTATAATTTACAAAGACCCAACAAATCCCCCAAGAGCAAGCACTCAGTGCAACAGTGGCGAGGAAAAACTCCCTTTTAGGAAGAAACCTGGGACAGACCCAGGCTCTTGGTAGGTGGTGTCTGACGTGCCGTTGGGGTGCATCACAGTATAGATAATAAACAGTGACTAGAAATAGTGGTTGTAGTAGCGTAGCAGGGAGCAGCACGGCATAGCAGGGTATTTCAGCAGAACCACGGCAACAGCTGGAACCATGATTTCGGTGCCATCCTAATCCCAGGCAGATGCTGTGAGAACTCAGGTTTCTCTTCATCATCTTCACTCTTCACAGGGACCAGAGTGAGAGATGGGATGGGAACTTTGTGATATCGGCTTCCTCCAGACCTTGAAGCTGCTCTTCATCCTGACTGATCCGGAGTTCCTCCTGTTCCTCTTTAATGTCTGGGGGCTCTGTGTCCTCCTGGTCCAGACTGGAGCTCCACTCCTGCTGATGTTCTTCACCAACAGTCACTTTGTGGACATCTGGGGCCCGTTTCAGGAAGGAGGTTTAACAAACTCTGAGTCCAACCCTGAACTCTGAGTTGATTTACCCTGAGATGGAAAACTCTGAGTTTTCGGTTCCAGAACAGCTGATTTGAGTTGGTTCAATCAACTCAGAGTAGGTTCACTCAGAGTTAAGCATGTACACCACTACCGCTATAAAAAGGCAGCATGAATGGATCCATGATACTACGATTCACCACGGCAACAACCACAAACAAACTGGTCGGCGGAAATACTCATGCGCACATACAGTGAGTTTGAACATGTATTTTGTTAAAAAAGCAACACAGCAGCTGCTGCAAAAGAGAGAGAATTTGCGTGGGAGAAAATTGCTGCTAGAGTAAATGCTTAACTTCCAATATAATTAATTTCATATTTAATCATAAGTACAATATTACTAGTGAAATGGTATTGAACCTATAATCTATTTCATTTAGGTGCAATACTGCGGGCCTACTAGGCCTACTAATCCCAGGCTGCAGCACCATCATTAACAGAATTATAATTCATAATCTTTTATTTCAAAGGGTTTACATCATTCACCTGCAATACTGTGGAACTCCTTTTTAAAAACGATACCGCTCAAATAGGTAGGCTAGTATCTGGAAATGAAAATGCATCTATAGTCGGGTCCTCAATACCATCTCCAGCATTATATGGATCACTAATGTTTAAATCGATTAGGTTTTGCTTTATAGCTGCGTATGTCTTTTGAATTAAAGTGCGCAGTGAACTCAGACAGGTTGAAATCCGTGCTGGCGCCGTTCATTTTTGCCACTACTTTCCTGCCAAAATGGCGACGTAAAAAGTCAAGTCACTTGGCGCCCAGAGCTCTATAGATGTCCTCAGGGTTGGACTCTTAGGAATCCTGAAAAGTTTCGAGCCAGGAGGTAGATTTAGGAATGTATGAATGGATGTCGGTTATGGGTGTATGTTTGCTAAGGGGTGTGAGTGAAGGTGTGTCTTACCTGTCTGTTCACTTGTCGTCTGTCTGTCTGTCTGAAGTTGGTCCTTTATAACTTGAACATTTAAAAAGTGTAAAGCAGGGGGAAAGTGTGTTCAAAATACCTTCTTGCTTGTCCCTTGGAGCTGAAGGTGAGCGTGTAGAAATTCTGCAGGATCCAGGCTGACGCTGCTGCACCGGTCTGACAAGTTAAACTTGTTGGCTTTTTATCTCTCATTGTTCAAAGGTTCATCCCTTCAGATGTGACATCTGACTGACGCTCCACCTACTCACCTACAGCCTAAATACTGCGTCAGACTGGGCAGTCAGGCATTTGAAACTTTAAGATTAGACTTGAAAATTCATGTTGAAAAATTCAAAATCCCTCCGGCGTGATGAGACAACGGCCGTCTTTATATAGTCTTTAAGTGAGGGCAGCTATATTGATCAGTACGAGTATTTCAAGATGTTTGTGACTGTAAAACAACTACAATTAGTGGAATACCCATAGTTGAGCATTAAATAACTAAAGCAAACTATTACATCTACGGAGTCAAACAAATGTAAAATAACAATTCACCTTGTCCCTATATAAATCATCAAATATATTGCCATTATTAGCCAGCATCAGGCATGTATACTCATTTATTTATGTACAACCCCAAATCAGAAAAAGTTGGGACAGTGTGGAGAAAAAAAATAAAAAAAGAAAGTAGTGATTTCTAAATGTACTTTGACTTGTATTTCATTGCAGACAATACAACAGCACATAATTTAATGTGTTCCTCGTGATTTTTAATATTTGTTTTTTTTCAAAAAAACAAAATTCCTATTTTGGTTCTTGCAACACATTTCAAAAAAAGTTGGAACAGTAAAGCATTTAGGATCAGCACCTCTAAATCTGAGGCCATGGTTCTCAGCAGGAAACCGATGGAGTGCCTTCTCCAGGTAGGGAATGAGTCCTTACCCCAAGTGAAGGAGTTTAAGTACCTTGGGGTCTTGTTCGCGAGTGAGGGGACAATGGAGCGGGAGATTGGTCGGAGAATCGGCGCAGCGGGGGCGGTATTACATTCTGTTTATCGCACCGTTGTGACGAAAAGAGAGCTGAGCCAGAAGGCAAAGCTCTCGATCTACCGGTCAGTTTTCGTTCCTACCCTCACCTATGGTCATGAAGGTTGGGTCATGACCGAAAGAACGAGATTCAGGGTACAAGCGGCCGAAATGGGTTTCCTCAGGAGGGGGGCTGGCGTCTCCCTTAGAGATAGGGTGAAAAGCTCAGTCATCCGTGAGGAGCTCGGAGTAGAGCCGCTGCTCCTTCACGTCGAAAGGAGCCAGTTGAGGTGGTTCGGGCATCTGGTAAGGATGCCCCCTGGGCGCCTCCCTAGGGAGGTGTTCCAGGCACGTCCAGCTGGGAGGAGGCCTCGGGGAAGACCCAGGACTAGGTGGAGGGATTACATCTCCAACCTGGCATGGGAACGCCTCGGGATCCCCCAGTCAGAGCTGGTTAATGTGGCTCGGGAAAGGGAGGTTTGGGGTTCCCTGCTGGAGCTGCTCCCCCCGCGACCCGACCACGGATAAGCGGACGACGATGGATGGATGGATGGAGTAAAGCATTTACCACTTTGTGATGTTGCCATTCCTTTTCACAACACTTAAAAGACGTTTAGGGACTGAAGACACCAAGTGATGAAGTGTTTCAGGTGTAATATTGTCCCATTCTTGCTACAAACAAGTCTTAAGGTGGGCAACAGTACGGGGTCTTCGTTGTCGCATTTTGCGCTTCAAAATGCGACACACATTCTCTATTGGAGACAGGTCGGGACTGCAGGCAGGCCAGTCAAGTACCCGTATCCTCTTCCTCCGCAACCAGGACTTTGTAATGTGTGCAGAATGTGGTTTTGCATTATCTTGTTGAAATATGCATGGACGTCCCTGGAAAAGATGTCTTCTTGAAGGCAGCATATTGTGCTCCAAAATCTCTATGTACTTTTCAGCATTAATGGTGCCATCACAGAAGTGCAAGTTACCTTTGCCAAGGGCACTGACACAACCCCATACCATGACAGACCCTGGCTTTTGGACTTGTTGCTGGTAACAGTCTGGATGATTCTTTTCTGCTTTGATCACGGCGTCCATTTCTCCCAAAAAATACCTGAAATAACGATTCATCTGACCACAGTACATGTTTCCACTGTGTGATGGTCCATTCCAGATGCCTCCGAGCCCAGAGAAGTCGACGGCGCTTCTGGACACTTAACATAGGGCTTCCTTTTGGCACAGTACAGTTTTTAACTGGCATTTGTGGCTGTAACTACGTATTGTGTTTGACAAAGGTTTGCCAAAGTAGTCCTGAGCCCATGTGGTGATATAGCTTATAGATGAATGACGATTCTTGATGCAGTGCCGCCTGAGGGCTCAGAGATCACGGTTGTTCAGCTTAGGCTTGCGCCCTTGTCCTTTACGCGCTGAAATTCCTCCACATTCCTTGAATATTTTAATTATGTTATGCACTGTTGAAGGTGAAATAAGCAAATGTCTTCCTATCTTTCTTTGAGGAACATTGTTTTTAAACATTTCAATAATTTTCTCACGTATTTGTTGGCAAACTGGCGATCCTCGGCCCATCTTTGCTCCTAAAGGACTAGACCTTTCTTGGATGCTGCTTTTGTACCAAATCATAATTACAATCACCTGTTGACATCACCTGTTTCAAATCACATAATTATTTAACCAATTTACCTGATTACTAGCCCTAAATTGCTCCTGTCCCAACCTTTTTTGGAATGTGTTGCAGGTCTGAATGACAGGAAAGGATGTATATTTACAAATGAAATTAAGTTGACCGGACAAAACATGAAATATTTTGTGTTCACATTGTCTGCAATGAAATACAAGTCAAAGTACATTTAGAAATCACTACTTTCTATTTTAATTTGTGTTTTTCATACTGTCCCAACTTTTTCTGATTTGGGGTTGTATTTACCTAGCAAATTGTGTACACCAATTTATTTGCATCCTAATCCATCTTCTTCGGCTCCACAGCCAACCTTTTATTCACACTCAGGTCCGTCAAAGCATGAATGAATATGTGACGTTTTTTGTTTTCGCCTAAACTGGGTCTACTGGATCGTCCAACAAACTGGGTCTACTGGATCGTCCAACAAACTGGTTCTACTGGATCATCAGACTACAAAGAACACTTATAATAAAAGGATTAGTTGTCAGAATTGTTACATTTAAGTGTTCTGACGATCGACAAAGCATGTTTTGTACTATAATAATCTGAGCATGTTCAGTGGCAAAACAAGCATTTTTATTGGACGTAAATTGAAGGTATACAATTGCACGTGTGTGTGTGTGTGTGTGTGTGTGTGTGTGTGTGCGCTTGTTTTAGTCTTCCTTGCTGAACACAAGTGTAAACAGTTTGATACATTTTTGTAATTACACTTATTTGGCTTTTGTACAGAGAGTTGAGATTTAGAAGATTGATATTCTAGTTGGCAAGAAAGTGAATAAGCGTATTTCCTCAAGTATTCCTGTAAGCTGTAATGTGTTTCCAAAAAAAAAAAAAACACTTTCTTTCTTTCTATACATTATGAACATTTTCTTTTACCCCATATCCTCTACCTGTACTTTACAGTTAGGTCCGGAAATATTTGGACAGTGACAAAGTTTTCATAATGTTGGCCCTATGCGCTAACACAATGGATTTGAAATGAAATAATCAAGATGAAATTGCAGTGCAGACTTTCAGCTTTATTTTGAGGGTATTTACATCAGAATTGGAGGAAGGGTTTAGGAATTGCAAACATTTTCATACATAGTCCCCTTATTTCAAGGGACCTAAAGTAATTGGACAATTGTGGCAAAAGCTGTATCGTGATTAGGTATGGGCTGTTCCCTCATTATTTCATCATCAGTTAGGCAGATAAAAGGTCTCGAGTTGATTTCAGGTGTGACATTTTCATTTAGAAGCTGTTGCTGTGAATCCACAACATGCGGTCAAAGGAGCTCTCAATGCAAGTGAAGCAGGCCATCCTTAGGCTGCGGAAAAAGGAAAAACCCATCAGAGAGATGGCAGAAACATTAGGAGTGGCCAAATAAACAGTTTGGTACATTCTGAGAAAAAAGGAACGCACCGGTGAGCTCAGCAATACAAAAAGGCCCGGACGTCCACGGAAGACAACGGTGGTTGATGATCGCAGGATCCTTTCCACGGTAAAGAAGAACCTCTTCACAACATCTAGTGAAGTGAAGAAGACTCTCCAGGAAGTAGGCCAAGTCTACCATAAAGAGAAGACTTCACAAGAGCAAATACAGAGGGTTCACCACAAGGTGAAAACCATTCATAAGCCTCAAGAATAGAAAAGCCAGATTAGAGTTTGCCAGAAGACATGTAAAAAAGCCAGCCCAGTTCTGGAACAGCATTCTTTGGACTGATGAAACTAAGATAAACCTGTACCAGAATGATGGGAAGAGAAAAGTATGGAGAAGGCTTAGGACGGCTCTTGATCTGAAGCACACCACATCGTCTATAAAACATGGTGGAGGCAGGGTAATGGCATGGGCGTGCACGGCTTCCAGTGGCACTGGGTCACTAGTGATTATTGATGATATGACAGAAGATAGAAGCAGCCGCATGAATTCTGAAGTCTATAGGAACATTCTGTCTGTTCATATTCAGCCAAATTCAACAAAGTTGATTGGACGGCACTTAACAGTACAGATGGACAATGACCCAAAACATACTGCAAAAGCAACCCAGACGTTTTTCAAGGCAAATGAGTGGAATATTCTACGATGGCCGAGTCAATCACCTGATCTCAATCTGATCGAGCATGCATTCCACTTGCTGAAGACAAAACGTAAGGCACAAAGACCTAGCCTCGTGAGACCATCCTGATCTCGGTACGTCACACGCTTCGTTGATCTGATTGGTTGATTTGGTCCGTCTGTCACCAACATAGGTGGTGATAGACGGATGGTTTATCCAATCAGCTAACTAGTATTTTCGTCCCTTCCCAAACGTTCTCCCACGGAAAGTTCCCAGATGGATATGCTGAGCAAATGCGAAGCAATCCATCTGGTGGAGTCGGATTAACAAAGACCTGCTAACAAACACCAGCTGAAGACAGCTGCAGTCAAGGCCTGGCAAAGCATCACAAAGGAGGAAACCCAACGTTTGGTGAGGTCTATGGGTTCCAGACTTCAGGCAGTCATCACCTGCAAAGGATTCTCAACAAAGTATTAAGAATGGACATTTTATTTATGATTTAATTAATTTGTCCAATTACTTTAGGTCCCTTGAAATAAGGGTACTTTGTATGCAAATGTGTGTAATTCCTAAACCCTTCCTCCAATTTTGATGTAAATACCCTCAAAATAAAGCTGAAAGTCTGCACTGCAATTCCATCTCAATGTTTCATTTCAAATCCATTGTGTTAGCGCACAGGGCTAAAATTATAAAAATTGTGTCACACTGCATTTTTCATGATGACCATAGCTCTTGTAAAAAGAAGTATATTCCTCTTTACTACGGGTGCATTTTTTGGGCAACATTCATTTCTTTGTGTTTTTCAACAGGCCCTCCCTCCACCCCTGAGGGTAATGTTGGCTTTTACATACCATAACCATTCCTCATGCTCGAGACCGGTGCAGTAGAAGAGACACACCTCAGTCCCATTCAGCTGCAACATACAGTCCCTCCAGAAAAACGTGATTATGCCATCGCAGAATTCAATGCATAATCAGCCAAAGTCCGCATATTTATGCGGGGGCTGCATTTTTTCAAATACGCCGCACTTTCGCCGCATAAATTAAATAAATCATTTTTGTTGCAAAAAAAGTCACAAATATCTCAGCAGAAAGTTGAAAAATGTTGCGTTCACTTCACACAAGAGCAGCCATTTTCCCCTGTTGCCATGGGAACGTTATGAAGTGACGTAATTTCACCTAGTGAGAACACGGTGTTGGGGGGGAATCACTTTTTTTCTCTTTTTCATCAAACCGCAGTTTTTGCAAGTTCACGCAATTTCATCGCATAAAATTGCATAAATATCCCGCATATTCCATCACATTTTTTAAGAAAACGTGCCGCATAATCAAGGATTTTTGCCTGCAACAATCACAAAAAAACAGTTTTTCTGGAGGGACTGAACATAGCCTAAACAGTACTCTGGAAATCCAGAGTTCTCGCAAGAGCACAATTTGATTTTGCTCAGCGAGTCACTCTGGTATTGAGTAATGATGCTCATTAACTATGCCCTTGTAGCCGAGCTGCACCAATCACATCGGTGTATCTGATGTAGGCGGGCCAGAGGCGAGCTAAACAGATGACGACAGTTTAATCTACCAGTTAACTCCGCTGGTAGCTAAGCGTATGGGGCTCTGGATACGTCACCCCGTGATAAAATGAAATGTCAAACAAATATATACTGATGTGATTACAGCAAAGATAACGTCGGCAGTATTGATAGCAAAATAGGCTACAAAATATTTAGTTCTGTATTGAAAGGTGCAATATTTGAAAATCGCTAATTATTTATTATTATTAATTTGAATTGCATTTATATCTGCATTTATGTCAAAACCTAGAGACTTTCAAACATGACCACAAGTCATAATGGCAACAACTTGGCTTGTGATCATGTTTTGTTTCTCATATCGATAGAATTGATTCTCAAAAATGAGATGATTCTCTCATAGTTATGAAAGATCATCAAGGTCATAATCTTGAGAACCGTGAATCCTCATGTGGCCACCCTCATAAAAATAAAAAGCTCATGGGGCTTTATCTTTATGTAGCCACAAACACATCTCCACACAGGACATCACAAAGGAATAGTCTACACAACCAGTTCATGATGCCAATTACATTTAAGAGAACATGTCTCAGCATTGTACATTAAGTATGGTATGCATGTTGCAAGAATGTCATTACTTGAATGTTTTAGCTAGTCATTGTTGAAATCACTTAAATATCGAGCCGCCACGGCACTGCCAACCTTTTAGATAACAGGAACCTATACCTATACCTTACACAGGTCTATCAGCACCGTGGTCTGAGTGACAACAAGGCAGGATTATGGTCTGGCTTGTGCCGTGATCACATTTCTCCACGGCGGGAGGTAGCAGTTACAGTTCAACACGAACTTCAGCAATAGCTGGATCAGTGATATTCATTTGGGACGCAGCAGTCCCGATCACATACTAATGGCAAAACAAACAGCAACAATATAGCAAATACTCATTAATAACACACACGGTTCTATATCTGCCTGGAACTCTAAAGCCTCTTACTTTTGTGTGTAGTCCGTTAGATCGTCCGGCGGGTTCCCTGCGATGAACAGAAACGGGTTAAACTCTTAAAAGGGAGGGAGAAGGATCGATACAGAATTCTCAAAGAAGGCTGGCTTGCTCCCGTCGCGTCCTGCTGTCTCTCCTACCTACACCGGCCCCACCGCGCCCTGTCCCCTCCTCCCCTTCTACCTGCCTGCTCAGTGCTTCTGCTCATGAGGAGAGAGCAAAAGGGGGGGGGGGGGGGGGGTGCTCCTCAGTCACAGAACAGAAGAGAGAGGTGACTGTCTTTTTTGGCAGCCACAAGAGAGAAACACCTTTGCGTGCTCGCCGGAGGACACTGGCGTCTTTTCTACAGAAAGTCGCCAGGTTTGTCGCTAGTCGCTTTTATGGAAAAGAAAGTTGCTAAATCTAGCGACAAAGTCGCTAAGTCGGCAACACTGGGGCCGCGTCTCATTCGGCGTACTTCCGTCAGTACGCTGCTGATGTGCACTGACCGCTTACTGCTGGAGTTTCGATGGTCAGTATTGTCCCAAAAGGAACACTTATGTTCAAACACTTACTGGAAATGGCGAGCGGGATGACCATGATGAACGCAACACATGTGAACGCGATTTTCAAGGCCGCCAAAAATACGTGCTTTCCTGTATGCAAATGAGGAACGGTAAAGAGACAGAGGAAACACAGGGACTAAATAAACTAGGTAACGAGCAAACACGGGACAGGTGACACCAGGGCTGGGGAACAGGTGGAGCACATCAGACAATCACACAGGCGGGAAAACACAGGAAGCAAAACTAGACATGACAAGGGAAAACAGAACCTTCAAAATAAAACAGGAAATGGGAAAGACTAACAGAAAACCTGAAACCAACTAAACACAGAAACTTGACGCAACAGTAACAGTGACAACAAGGGAGAACAGCGAACACAGGGACTAACAAAACATACACAATCACAATGAGACAACAGGAAACAAAGACCACCGTGTTATAGCAGTGATTATTATGCATTATAAAATGATTACATTATATTAAAATTATGAGAATTATAATACACTGTGATCATGGAAAGAATATGGTAGTCAGTGAGTGATGAGCAATTATAGTATTATGATATCTGACCTTATAGGTCATTATTGAATGGTTTATAATACGTTACGATTAGTGTTATAAAGCATTATGGTTATTTACAAGTGCTTATAAGTATACTTATAAGTCACTATAAGTAGATTTTAAACTCATTAGACTATTAGACACAACGTGACCGACAATTATAAAGTATTATGAAACTTGACCTTATAGGTCATTATACTGCTTTATAATGTGTTATGATTATAGTTATAAAGCATTATGATTATATTATGATATGCTTCTAACTATACTTATGAAGCGCCATAACCAGATTACAACATAACTGTGTTTTATAACGCATTATAGAGACAGGCTTCATAGAAAGTGTTCCCGAAAGTTCTACCAAAATACAAGTTTACTGCAAAGTACAGCAAAAGGGGCTGGTTGTGCATGGTCATGGATTTATTGAGTCTATATTATCAGCAGCAGGTGATCATGGTCTGACAAACTGTGTTCTGTCCATTTTCTGATCAACATCCCTTTTACCCTTAGCTGTTTTTCAGCACAAACTATATGTTTTAAGTATACGTTTTAACTATTTAAATGTGAGACAGTCTTCGTAACATACAGTGACGGCCTGAATTCAGAACGTGTGAAGTTCTGCAGTTTGGCTGATGTGTGTGTGTGTGGGTGTTCAGAGCCTTTTAGGATTATTTCGAAATAAATAGAAAGACTGCACCTGTCTATTTACTTTTTGATTCACGTGTTAACACTGTGAGCCTTGCCTTGCATTGCCCTGGCCTCCAGCACCACTGTAAGGAACCTCGGAGTTATATATCTATGTCTATATCTATATCTATACTTCGATGCCCCCACAAAACAAACTTTAAGGACTGCCTTTTTTTACCTGCGTGATATTGGACATATTAGGTACATCCTGTCTAATAAAAAAGGTGCAGAAAACAAGTCCATGCATTTGTTACTTTAAGGCATCCTGAATGTAATTCCTTATTATCAGGTTGCTTCAATTAAGACTCTCCAGTTGATCCAGAATGCTGCAGCACATGCACTGACAAGAAGATAGACGGTAGAGGGGAACATGAATGCAGAAAAATATTGCCAAATCCTGGAGGATAATCTGACTCTGCAAGAGAACTACAACTTAGAAGATTTATTTTCCAGCAAGACAACGGCCCCAAGCATACAGAAAAAAGCTACACAGAAATGGTTCAAAGACAACAAGGTGAATGTTCTGGAGTGGCCAAGTCAAAGCCCAGATCTCAATCCAGTCGAGAATTTGTGGCTGGACTTGAAAAGGGCTGTACACAATTGATCCCTGAGCAACCTGATGGAGATTGAGCTATTTTGCAAGGAAGAATGGAGAAAAATAGCAGTGTCCAGATGTGCCAGCCTGATTGAAACATATCCACACAGACTCAGTGCTGTAATTGCAGCCAAAGGTGCATCTACTAAATGCTGACCTGAAGGGGGTGAATATTTATGCAATCATCTTCTTTACTTATATATTTTTAATTAATTGACATTAGTTTGTAAAAATCCATCTTCACTTTGATATTAAAGATTTTTTTTTGTGGAAATTCTTGTCAAAAATGCCAAATTATATTGACCATGATTTCATGTATAAAAGAAACAAAAGGGTGAAACATCCAAGGGGATGAATACTTTTTATAGGCATTGTATATTCTGCTTCTGACTGGCTAGTAGTCCTTACCTAGGTACTGTCAGGACACGCCCTCATACTCTGCTCCTGACTGGCTAGTAGTCCTTACCTAGGTACTGTCAGGACACGCCCTCATACTCTGCTTCTGACTGGCTAGTAGTCCTTACCTAGGTACTGTCAGGACACGCCCTCATACTCTGCTTCTGACTGGCTACTAGTCCTTACCTAGGTACTGTCAGGACACGCCCTCATACTCTGCTTCTGACTGGCTAGTAGTCCTTACCTAGCTACTGTCAGGACACGCCCTCATACTCTGCTTCTGGCTGGCTAGTAGTCCTTACCTAGCTACTGTCAGGACACGCCCTCATACTCTGCTTCTGGCTGGCTAGTAGTCCTTACCTAGGTACTGTCAGGGCACGCCCTCATACTCTGCTTCTGACTGGCTAGTAGTCCTTACCTAGCTACTGTCAGGGCACGCCCTCATACTCTGCTTCTGACTGGCTAGTAGTCCTTACCTAGGTACTGTCAGGACACGCCCTCATACTCTGCTTCTGACTGGCTAGTAGTCCTTACCTATCTACTGTCAGGGCACGCCCTCCTACTCTGCTTCTGACTGGCTAGTAGTCCTTACCTAGGTACTGTCAGGACACGCCCTCATACTCTGCTTCTGACTGGCTAGTAGTCCTTACCTAGGTACTGTCAGGACACGCCCTCATACTCTGCTTCTGACTGGCTAGTAGTCCTTACCTAGGTACTGTCAAGGCACGCCCTCATACTCTGCTTCTGACTGGCTAGTAGTCCTTACCTAGGTACTGTCAGGACACGCCCTCATACTCTGCTTCTGACTGGCTAGTAGTCCTTACCTAGGTACTGTCAGGGCACGCCCTCATACTCTGCTTCTGACTGGCTAGTAGTCCTTACCTAGCTACTGTCAGGGCACGCCCTCATACTCTGCTTCTGACTGGCTAGTAGTCCTTACCTAGCTACTGTCAGGACACGCCCTCATACTCTGCTTCTGACTGGCTAGTAGTCCTTACCTAGCTACTGTCAGGACACGCCCTCATACTCTGCTTCTGACTGGCTAGTAGTCCTTACCTAGGTACTGTCAGGGCACGCCCTCATACTCTGCTTCTGACTGGCTAGTAGTCCTTACCTAGGTACTGTCAGGACACGCCCTCATACTCTGCTTCTGACTGGCTAGTAGTCCTTACCTAGGTACTGTCAGGACACGCCCTCATACTCTGCTTCTGACTGGCTAGTAGTCCTTACCTAGATACTGTCAGGACACGCCCTCAAGGTGAAAAGAGGATGTAAACCTATTCTGATATTACCTCTAAATACAATTTTGAACCTGAAAATGAGCAGAATATGATCCTTAAAACTCTCCTCTGTGATAAAGGTTAGAGCCCAGCTCGACTCACCTCACCTCCGTCGAGGTCGTATGGAGAGTGTGCGAGTGTTCTCAGTATAAAGAATTTAAAAACAATGTAGTGAATCCCCGCCCCCGCCTGACTGAGACAGGGCACGCTTATGTCATTGATTCCCCCATAACCACATACATGCTGTAACGACTAGAATGCCTCTGGCAGCTTGCTTAACACCTGACCTGTGTGTCTTTATTTAGTGAGAATTGTTTTTTCAAGGTAAATATGTTCTTTGTTGGGTTTGAAATGGTGGGCGGGGTTAAGCCAAGACTGACCCAATAAAATCAGCACGCTCTCATGAGTGTTAGCTGGACGTGTATTAGGACTTACTGACAAACGTACATCCAGTTTACGTGCGGTATAGAAGGGCTGCAATAACACATATACTATTTTGATCATTTCAGGGTTGCGACATATCGAGGAGCATGGACCGTGGTAAGATGAAAAAACTGTGGGTGATGTTTAGTGCGATGTAATGTGAGGCATATGGGCCTACAGTTTGGGATTTTGACTACTATTAGCATGGCATAACCTAGACAAGTGGCTATGAACATAGAAGGACATTGCTGATTGTGATCCAGCCTTACATTAACAATAATTCTATGCTTCTGTCTTTTACTGCTTGTCATCCCTTGCAGGAACAATGAATACAAGTGAATCGGGCATGCGTGTTTTGTCCCCTGAGAATTGTGACATTGACATTTTGGACAACGGAAGGACCATCAAAGATGTCATAGACTATAAAATAAAAGAGCTCGGTCCAATGGTAAGGATCAGGGACATCGTGTCCCTAAAGGTTTCCGAACTATGAATCTCTGTGTAATTGTGTGAAAGTATTGTTGGATAGTCGAGATTCTTTTCAATACAAAATGTGAACTTTGCTTTATTCATCTAGGACACTGAAGAGCCATTCTTTGTGGCAAATCTAGACAGCGTGTACAAGAGGCACCTCCGATGGCTTACTAACTTACCTCGAGTCAAGCCTTTCTATGCGGTGAAGTGCAACAACACAGCGGCAGTTTTGAGGATGATGAGCGCTCTGGACACAGGCTTCGACTGTGCTAGCAAGGTACTGATGAAGAATATAAAAAGAATAACTTGCTGTCGTGTTTTCTTTGTTATGTGTCCTTTGATCATTTGACACACGTTTTGGTCAATCACAGGGCGAGATCCAGATGGCCCTGTCCCTCGGAGTGACACCTGATAAAATAATTTACGCACATACGACCAAACCGATGTCGCACATCAAATACGCCTGTGCTCATGGAGTAGATGTGATGACTTTTGATAGTGAGGATGAACTCCTGAAAATGTCTCTCTGTCACCCCAAAGCCAAGTAGGTGAACGACTGATTTCTACGTTGAGTGTAAATTCTTGTTAAAGGGTAACTACCGTTTCTTTTCAACCTGAACCCTATTTTCCTGTGTTTGTGTGTCTGAGTGACTGATGGGAACAACAATCTTTGACGTTGGTCCAGTATTAAGAGAGATCGCTGCAGTCTGCAGCGGAGAAACAAGCTACGATGTAAGTTAATAGAGCAATTGTCCAGCTTGTATTATACCTCCACAAAAGTGCTTGTTTTGCCGCTGACTTTTGTGTCTGATAACATTATGGGATGTATCCCTTCAGAGATAGACCTTTAAAACCTCTTTGAGACCTTTCTGTTTAACCAGAAACAGCTCTGAGGTCGCTAGCACTAAACCCACCAGACTCCATTTAAATAAACAATACTTTTAGCGTGTATAGAGCCAACATATTTTCACATGTAAATCTGTAAACTATGTGTTTATTTCAACCAAAACTAGAGTTGTGATGGTTGGAAAAGTGGAAAGACGACCCAAAACATCTTTTCATAGTTTTATTTTGTTGCTGTTGACTTTGAATGAAGTGTATTTTACAATGCTAAAATTACTGTTTATTGACATGGAGTCTGGTGACTTAAGCAAACGCAATTTCACGGATGTTTTTATGTTTAAAAAAAGGATCGTCCTCCTTAGAAATCCTTACCATTATGTTGTCAGACACTTAGAATAATAATCTCAGTCTGTCAGCGGTAAAAACAAGCACTTTTGTGAAGATAAATACAAGCTGAACAATTGCCCCATTAACTTACATTGTAGCTTGTTTTGCTGACTGCCGACAGCAGCGATCTCGCTTAATACTGGACCAACGTCAAAGATTGTTGTTCCCATCAGTCACTTAGACACAAAAACATAGGGAAATAGAGTTCAAGTTGAAAAAGAAATGGTAGTTACTTTTTAAGAGTATTGATTAAGTTACTGGATCACTTTCTAGACTGGTGCTCCGCATCGCAGTGGATGACTCCAAATCCCTGCTAAAACTCAGTTCAAAGTTCGGAGCCAGACTGGTGTCAGTTGGCAGGCTGCTGGAACTCGCTGGAGAGCTGGGCTCAGAGGTCATCGGGGTCAGCTTTCATGTAGGCAGCGGGTGCACTGGAGGCTCTGCGTTCAAACAGGCCATTGTAGATGCCCGACACGTCTTTGACATCGCGGTAAGTCAACGTCACAGCAATTAGAACACAAGAACTGAACTTAAATTCTTTGTCAATTTTGTTGTTGTTGACGATTCACAGTTGTGTCGCAAACCGGTATGAGCATGAGTCATTTTTTTATGATACTGCCGCTTTTCAAGTTTCAAATGTTGCACACAGTGGCTATAAATGATACCACAGTGCTGATGCCAGTAGTTGAACGTAACTAAGTAGCCTACAGTTACTCTGTACACATTTGTATTTTATACGTTATGCAAATGTATTCTTTTTACTCTGCTACATTTGTCTGAAAAGTTTTCATACCCTTACTGTCTAGTGAAAACTACCTATCTCCAAATTTGGTGAATTTGCACGTTTCTGCTGTTCCTTTATGTGTTAAGGGGAGACACTGCAGGTGAATCGGGGGATTACTAACATATATCACCATGACATCCCCAGTTGATTACTTACATTACGACAAAAACATTTTGTATTACAAGTTTTCTGACATGTAATGTTTAAATATGCAAACATACTGTATGATGATCTTAAAGAATATGATGCATTGCTGTGGAATAAACGACCCAACAGGATTTAAAGGAGTTAAAATGAGCAGAACCTTAAACATTT
Organism: Gymnocephalus cernua; assembly: GCA_023631565.1. NCBI lineage: Eukaryota > Metazoa > Chordata > Actinopteri > Perciformes > Percidae > Gymnocephalus > Gymnocephalus cernua. The sequence goes on along the minus strand of CM042448.1, from coordinate 2,995,867 downwards.
CCAGCAGGAAAGTGCAACATACACATGAATTCACATTAAGAATATTAATCCAGAAACATAAAAACAAACACTAACGGGGAACATTTCACTGCACAATGAGTACTGTGACTGTGTCAATGCAGGACTTTTACTTTTAGTGAAGTATTTTCACAGTGTTTTACTTAAATAAAGAAAAAAGGGCGTGAGTACTTCTTCCACCACTGGTGTGAGCTAAATTTTTGATTGATCTTTTTTTTCAGAATTTGCTTGGATTCCAGATGAGACTCTTGGATATTGGTGGAGGATTCTCTGCGATTGCGGACTTTCAAGGGAAATTTGAAGAGGTGAACTTCCATTATCCAGGTCAAACAAACCACAAAGGAGCAAAAAAAGATATATAGGCATACAAAATGAGAGCAGAGTTTCTATTTTTGCCGGATGCCGGAGAGCTCCGCAGCAATTCAGCACAGGGCAGATAGCGCGGGACAGGAAGTGGAGCACAGAAACAAAATAAAACATTTGGTTCATTTTCAAAATAAAATACACCGTGCTCACGGCGCATCATACTTCTCTGCACTACACCTTGAAAACGGCGTAATGGGCGGAGAATGGATGGAAACAAACTTTTTGGTTTTGTGGTTCTGTTTATAGAAACTACATCCTGTTATATCGCACGATCATACGTGAATTCGCGAGATCTCGTGGGTCCTCGTGACTTCAGCTCTCAGTCATGGCCGCAGCCGTTCCGCAACAAATTGTAGGCACGTTTGCGAGTCTACCCTCTCATTGGCTACCGCTCTGCATGCATTTTCGCCACCGTCAGCGGACTTCGCTCATAACGCTGTTCTCACGGGGAATTAATCGAATCGCTCCTCTCGGCCGTCATTTCAGCTGCCTGTGGAAACCCAGCTTAATGCCTGTGAAATATGCAATTAACCCACTGTGGTTTTCCCTCCTAGTTTTCAGTCGTCATTAATGAAGCACTGGATGAATTCTTCCCGCCTGACTGTGGGGTGCAGATTATTGCAGAGCCAGGCCGCTACTACGTGCAATCTGCCTTCACACTGGCAGCAAATGTCATTGCCAAAAGAGTGATCTTTGATGATATGGATGAAGAAAGCGGTAATGTATACAGTAGATATGTCTTTTGAAGCCTCATTAATGGCCATTCAGCCATTCGGCCTCTGAGTGAGCACAATCCTGGCTCGCAGGGTGTTAGTAACTCACTTTGTGCAGAACCCAAGATACCTGGTTGCAATTGGTGGGCCATAAATAAACTGAGTTTCCTATCATTTCCAACATCTTTGCAAAAATATTGCACAGTTGCCATTTTAGTACCTTTCATTACTATGCATGCATTTCTTTCTCCAGACGGTGAGGAAAACAGAATGATGATGTACTACCTTAACGATGGAGTGTACGGCTCCATGAGTTGCGTTGTCAATGACCCTGCTCACTCCAACCTTGAACTGTATCTTCACAGGGTAAATATTCAACCCTGTCGCCACATGAGAAAGCCATTATTGGACGATTCTGCAAAACACAAGATTATGTCCATTGCCAATGATTTAAAATTCTTCCTATCCACAGTATCTGTGCAGGGTTACTACCCAATGGCTAAAGTTAACTAAAGACCTAAAGGAGAATTGCTTGTTTCAAATAAAATGCGGAACACCATGTCGGAGGCTGTGATGTGGATTCATTATTTTAATGTTTGTGCTCTACGCAGGTTGTTGACAGCAGCGAGCGGAGATACCGCTCTGTTATCTGGGGTCCAACCTGCGACTCCTATGACAAAGTAACTGACGGCTACTGGATCCCTGAGTTGCATGTTGGGGACTGGCTTCTTGTCGACAACATGGGCGCTTACTCTGTCTGTTTATCCACTGACTTCAATAGCTTTGAAAGAGCACACGTTTACGTTGTGGTGACAGCTGAGACATGGCACGCCCTGAACCTTTCTCAAACCTTCAACATGCGTTAATGATCTGGTAACTCTTCTGTTGGACAATAGCTCAATACATGTCTGAACTAAACTTTGATTGCCTTTGATTGGTCAGTTTCACAGGCCTGTTGTAAATATGTTGTTGAAATCATTTTACTGCACCTGCAATCCACATTAGGATACTTTTCTTCTAATTTAAAATTACATTTGTGATAAGTCTGTCATATAATCATCCACTGCGAGTTTCTGTCTGAGAGTCTTACATTACAGAGTTTGGCAGGATTTGTTTGAAAGTGTTTTAAATTAGGGATATCCTAATCAAGTTTATTTGGCCAGATCCAGATCTGAGGCCTCTACTTTCAGGTGTCTTCCGATGCCAATACTGAGTCCGGTTCAAAACCTTATACTACAATCCAATGTTTTTGCATTAATAGTCCTCTCTAAATCCCATTAAACTCTTAATTACATAATTTAATGGGTAAACAAATATAATTTAATGGTGAAAACTTAAGGAAGTCAGCTTCTATGTTATCAAAAACTTCTGCTGTCTGTAAACAGAGTTCTTTATTTTAACAAAACATTGCATTGTTTGCTAGCTAGCTAAACAACTGTTAGTTAGCCTGTAGCTATTCTTTAACAAAACATTGCATTGTTTGCTAGCTAGCTAAAAAACTTAGTTAGCCTGTAAGTATTCTTTAACAAAACATTGCATTGTTTGCTAGCTAGCTAAAAAACTTAGTTAGCCTGTAAGTATTCTTTAACAAAACATTGCATTGTTTGCTAGCTAGCTAAAAACAATTAGCCTGTAGCTATTTCTTAACAAAACATTGCATTGTTTGCTAGCTAGCTAAAAAAGGTCTGTGAGGAAACCTGTGAGCTTCATTCTATGTTGATGCTGAGAAAGTGAAAAAAAATATGGCAAATAAAAGTGAAATAAAGGTAAAATAAAAAAGCGCTTTCTTTTGCCACTAAAGGCATAGATTATTAGTCTAAGTATCTGACAACATTAGATTACAGAGATTGGCAGGATTTTATATTTTAAAAAAACAAAATACACCGTCTTTATCCACTATGGTTTTTTGTGGGGGTATAATGTAAACATTAGGGATATCCTAACCAAGGTTATCTGGCCAGATCCTGATCTGAGGACTCTAATTTCCAGTGTCTTCCAATACCAATACGGAGTCTGGTTCAATACTTATATTTACCTAAATGTTGATTCAAGGCCAAGTCCGTGTTTTTATGATGTTTTCATGTCATTCTGTAGCGTCCTAGTTGTGTGCCTTATGTATTTAAATCCAAACATACAAGTAAGTGTTTTTAGTGTCAACATGCTGCTCCATTGACAAAAACAGTCATTTCACCTCGCAGAACACGGTAGTGGCTAACGTTACCACTGCGAAAGCGCCGTCCATAGTAGTATCGTTCTATGCTGTCATTTTTAAACTTAGCACAGCGAATGGCGCCTCAGCTAGTGCTGGCATTCACATTATCCATAACCTCATTGATTAGCTTACTGTGAAGAATGATGGATGGACTCGACTGTCTACAGTGGTGGCCTAAAGCAGGTAAAAGCAAGGAAATAATAAAGGGAATAAGAGCTATGAATTAAAATATACAAACTAAAATCTGCTTCTGTGTGTGTTCTCTACGTCCTCTGGCCCAACCAGGCCGGTCCTCCCCGGGCAAAGGAAGAGAAATAAGAGCCAACGCAGCAACTAAGCCTAAAAATACCAAAGAAGGCCTGATGTATTGGATGGAACATTTGCTCAGATTATAACACACTCCAAGACTCAGAAAAAAAATAAGCCAAGCTAAAACATCATGCCTTTTTTGGTTGCTAATGTTGCTGCTGTTTCGCTTTTGTTTTGAGTTATCTGAGTCTAGTTCCCCTGCATGTCTTTTGCTGTGTACTATGTTTGATTTGCTTGTTTTTAAAGTCCTTCACTTGTATTGCACCATAATAAAATTAAAAAAGATATGCTGTTTGAAAAGGTTTGTCTTGACCTGAGGAATCCAGACAGTATACATTTCGGGATAGCTTTTATGTTATTTGTTAATTAAACATTTGTGTAGGGGCCCTTAAATGGTGCACATGATCCATTAAAAACCTTATACCACAATCCATTTTTTTTTTTTTTTACACATTAATAATCCTCTCGAATTCCCGTTCAACTCTTAATTACATATATCATTTTTATGGTGAAAACCTAAGGGAAAAGTGGCAAATATAAGTGCATTTAAAGGCTTAGACTATGATTCTAAGTATCTGACAACATTATGAAAGGATCACTTCAGAGATATACCTTTAAAACCTCTTTAAGACCTTTCTGTTTAACCAGAAACAGCTCTGAGGTCACTAGTGCTAAACCCACCAGACTCCATTTAAATAAACAATACATTTAGCGTGTATAGAGACAACTTATTTCCACATGTAAATTGGTAAACTATGTGTTTATTTCAACCACAACTAGAGTTGTGATGGTTGGAAAAGTGGAAAGACGACCCACAACATCTTTTCATAGTTTTGTTTTGTTGCTGTCGACTTTGAATGAAGTGTGTTTTACGATGCTAAAATTACTGTTTATTTATATTGAGTCTGGTGGCTTAAGCAAACGGAATTTCACGGATGTTTATGTTTAAAAAAAAGTATCTTACTCTTTAACAGATAGGTAGTCCTCCTTAGAAATCCTTACCATAATTTTGTCAGACAGTTAGAATAATAATCTGAGCTCGTCAGTGGCAAAACGAGCACTTTTGTGAAGGTAAATACAAGTTGGACAATTGTCCTGTTAACTTGCATTGTAGCTTGTTTCACCGCTGCTGTCTGCAGCGATCTTGCTTAAAAAGGTATAATGGAGGATTTTCCCGAATTTTAGAAAAGAACCGCCCTCTCCACTTTTTGAAAAAATGCTCCCGAGAGGGAACGCCTATTAAACGTGTGCACGAGAGAGCGTGCACGAGCCTAGTTCTCCTCGTGCACGCTCTGTTTACAAGTTGCTGTCGGCATGGCTCTACAAGCCGACTTTCCAAAAGAAGATTTGCACTTTTTCCACTATGTCAGACTTGCCACCGGTAAGTGGAAATCTATTTACTATTTATCTCTATAGCTAACGTTAGCACGCTACAGGCCAACAAACAAGCTATCGCCGAGGGCGGGGGGGCAGCGGTCGGAGGATTTTATATACTGTCTATGGTCGGACGCTGTGGCCGTCTGCTCCCTGACCTGTCACGGGACGTAAACATATCCCAGAATGATTGACAACTAGGAGGACCAATAGTCTTGATGGTCCACCCGGAAAAAGAAAATCCTCCACTATACCTTTAATACTGGACCAATGTCAAAGATTGTTATTCCCATCAATCACTTAGACACAAAAACATGGTGGTGGGTTTAGCGAACGCAATTTCGCAGATGTTTTCATGTTTAAAAAAAGGATCTTACTCTTTAACAGAAAGGTCAATGTCCTTAGAAGTCCTTTCCATAATGTTGTCAGACACTTAGAATATTCGTCTGAGCCTGTTAAAATAAATTCAAAGTACCAAAAATAAAAGTAGGCAACCAATTCTGCAAAAATAATATACATTATATTGTTGTATTGTCAATGTTGCAGCTGGTAAAGGTGGAGCTCATTGTAATTACATTATATGCTGCTGGGTAGTTTTAATATATAAATGTACAAATATATTCATTATTTGACTATGTTTTGTTTTAATAATCGGAAACTGTAAAGTAACTCAAGCTGTCACATTAATGTAATGCAGCAACATGTACAATATGTCCATCTCAGACATAGTGGAGTACAAGTAGATAGTAGCAGAAAATGAAAATACTGAAGAACAAGTAGGCCACCTAAAACATTGTACAGTATGCTACTTGAGTAAATGCACATTGCACCACTGATCTTATCTTATCTTGTTAAAGGACACTGGGTAGAATCGACTTCTTAAAACGATGCCAACCGCCATTTAACTCAACAGAAGACTTTTTAAATGCTTTTATTTTGAAAGCCGGAGGGGTGTAGCGGAAGTTGTGTGTGTTTCCTAATCTCAGCGATGCTTTCCGACGGAACACAGTTAGCATGTCGGTGTTAGCATGTCCGCCGAGCGTAAATACGGAATAATAAGTTTCATTTAGTCTTCTTTGACTATCTGGGGTTAATGTCCACATTCCAGCATCTGGCGAAGCAGCGGAGGGAAGCAGGTTGGTTTTCTTTCTCCTTCTGGAAACATATTTATTGATAATGTGTTCCGTGCTAAGCTAACGTTAGCTAAACTAGCCACACACAGCTTGCTAGCAGCTAGCTCCTGCTAACACGGTGTTGTGTGTTCATGAGGCTTCCTGTCAACGGTTCTTCTTATTAACGAAGTGGTGCAATGTAACTAAGTACGTTTACTCTAACTAACTCGAGGTACTTGGTCTTTACTACACGTTCGGCTACTTTCTACTGCAATACATTACCTCATGTTTGAGATTAGTCTGCCCAGTCTATCATGCACACCACCTTACGCCGACTGTTGGAGACCCTTTTCACGGCAGACATGTTGACATGTCATAGTAGGAAAAGCACAGGTGTATTCAAAACCATGAATGATGGCTGCATTCCACTTAGGAGAGACCCTGGTATTGTGCATGCTGACTCACTGAAATATCTTAATGGACACTAGATGGAATTGAGCCATCGTTAAGGTTATCAATTTCAGCTGTGCTTTCACTACTGTGACAAGTCAAAATGTCTGCTGTGAAAAGGGTCCATTGGAGGGAAAATATAATGTTATATAATAATACTAATGATACAGATCACATTCTAAGTACAATACACACCTGGAAAGCATTAAAACATCAATAACCATGTGATACAGTGAAAATCAGAGCTGCAACTAACTCATCGTTAATCATTTTATTGATAAAATGCGAAGGTATAGTTTTTTAAAAGTCGGACACAATTTCACACAGACCACATAATGTCCCTCCAACATATTCCACTTATAAAATAGCAGGAATCGATTATCAAAAATTTCTACGTCTAGCAGCGTCAACTCCACGCCGTCGCTCCTACGGCGTCGTGACCCTTTCGGAGTTCTGCGTCGGGTTGCTTTGCATCGCGGTTCGTTTCACCGCCGTAACGCTAGGGGGCGCCGTCTGTGTCGCCGTCTGTGTCGCTCACATATCACGATATCGATATAATATCGATATATTGCCCAGCCCTAGGGGTGTGTCCATCGTCGGCGTCATTTCCCCGCTTCCCATTCATTTCTATGGGAGCAGCCGTGCAATGCATTCTGGTGGCGTCGCGGGGACTTTGGAGAAGCGGGGGCCTTGAGTCGCCCGCTCCTCATTTGCATAAAGTTGAATACAGCCAACTTTATGCAAATGAGGAGCGTCTGGCTCGGCTCGGCCGCCTCTCAAAAAGGTGAACTTTATTTTCATAAAATATTTTTTTTTCATGTCCACAAGTAAACATGCAATATATGGAAAAAGAGAACAAGAACACGTTCTGCTGAGAGTTCAGAATGTTGAATCTTCCAAACTCGTAGAATAATTAACAACGTCACACCCCCACCTGATTCCAAGGCCGATGAAGTGGCGGGCACACGGGACAAACCGGCAGAAAAGAGATAAAAATTTTGAAAAAAAACCCAAAAACTTTGAAAAAAGCAACTAAAACAACAAAAGTGTTTTTTTTTCATGGTTGACGGGAAGACAACACTAGGGTTTAAAAAAGGGATTTTTAAGAAGCCGACAGGATGCTGGATACGTGCAGAAGCTAGTGTGTTTCTTATTAACAGAACAACAAAAAACAGACTCACAAAAGGGCACAAACTGAACCCTCCAGTAATTAGGGCTGTGTATTGGCAAGAATCTGACGATACGTGGGTCACGATTCAATATATTGCAATATATTTCAATACTGTGCGTAAGGCGATATATATTGGGATTTTTTTTTTAAGTATCATTTTAGAAAAACTAATATTTAAAAAAAAAAAAAGACATGATGTGCATAAAAGTCAAAGAAGTTCACTTTAGGTATTGTGGTTCACAGGTTCTTAGTGAGCACATTTTTACATGCTAAAGTAGGCCAAAGTTCAGCCATAGCTACATTGTTAGCTTCTAGCTAAAAGTCAGGCGCTGCTAGGCGAGGACACTGGTGGTGCGTAGCATAGCCATCTAGCGGTGGGGGGTTTAAACACAACATTAACATTAACCGCTGTCTTACATGAACATCGATATTGCTTTTTTGAATTTGAATTGATTTTATTTCTTACACCCCTACACGTAATACAAAAAAAACTAAGTTAAACTGAGGCAAAATAACTGCTAACAACCAAAGCGGCAACCTCACCACCAGCTGCCAAAGTCCTTTCCTCCGCTCCCCCTCTCCTGATGCTCATTTGGCTCAGCCTCACCTAATTGGCACCTACCACCTGGATGAGTAGCCTAGGGTGAGCAAAACCTGAAGGAAAAAAACAACAACTAAACTACCATGACCTGTAGATAAAATAGTTATTGCTGACATTGCTAGTATAGATATATGTGCACCCACAACAACAAGCATCCCACATAATATAAAAATGGCAATTGCTAAGGCAAAACGCCTAAGGAGTGCCCAGCCCCTCCCCTGCTAAAGGGTCACGCAAACCTGCACGCACTCTTCTTAATTGCACTGGCGAGCATGCTGATTCCCTCACAGGCAGAACCGAAGCAAAACATTATGTCCCCATAAACCAAACAGGCCTACGCACGGCAGTTAGCATTACCGGTCCGTGTACAGTGGGCGTCGACCAATACTGGTTTTTCAAGGCCGATACGGATTATTAGTAGTTAATACCTAACCTACTCCTAACCCTAAAACCTGCCGGCGGGTTAGAAAAAGCATAGAAAAAAGCTGAAAAAAAGGAATTGTTCGTCGGATTATCAAAATGCCGACGGTCCCTGAATGCGCCTCGAGAGACTCCGCCGACATTATGTAAAAGTGCTCCAAAATAGGCCATAAAAACCTCCATATAGAACATGTCAGATTTAAATAAAATCGTAAAAAAATCCACCATTTGCATGGTCAAGGAGCTGTAAAATGCATAAAATTCTCCAGCGTCTCAGCTACGCGTAGGCAGCCATGTTGTTTTGTTGTTGTCCAAACTGACTGAGACCAGCACGAAAACACAGCGCAGCTGAGTGGCGGACAGTGGTAGAAGAAGTATTCAGATCCTTTACTCGATGAAACCGATAACCGATATTTGGTCAAAATTAAGATTTTGGAATGTTACAAACTCCGACACATAGCTTTGTTAAAATGCTTTAAGCAATTATTTAAAAAATTAGGAACTTTCAACATAAAAAAAAAAAATGTCTATGCAGGAAAAACCCTGCTCTTCTCAGCACTAGTAGACTGACAATGTGCATAAATGAATAATCCGATTTATACCAGTAGATGTTTACACACTAGGTCAAGTATTGACAGCATATTATATCTTCTATCATGCCTACGGCAATTATGAATGAACTAAATCACATACTATACTTGTCTATTGATACTGCAACCAACTGACAGCAAACCTCTCCAAGATAAACTCTCTATGTCTCTCTTTCACTTGCAGAATGACAAAGCCCCGGAAAAAGCCGTGCCCCCAATGTCGGGCCCCAAATTCCCTCGGGAGGATGACATGCGTGGAGTGTGTCTGCCCTCTGCAATTTAACGAAGGATTAAAGAAAAAACAAGCCAAGCTGAACCACTGTAGCTGGGCATCTACTGTCAAGTCTCACAGAAACTCCAGCAGGAGCATTAGGTCGGCCCAGCTATCTGTGAGTTGTAATCCCTCTAATTTAGAGGGGGGGGGTTGGCCTCTCAGACTATACTGTACATAATTATCTTACTTCTCAATCAGTCTTGCTTTTAGTGAATGTGGAAAACCACCAATAGGGCTGAAACAAACCATAAATTTTTCTTTTTTATCATTGATCAATTTGTCTATTACACTTTAACGCTATCACACGATGTATGAGATATCTAAATATTGTGACAGAAGGCCCAAAGCGTAGCTGCTAAGAGCAGAGCAAAAAGTCATTTAACGTTTCTTGTGCCGATAAGCCTCACTTGTACATGGCTAAACTCCTGCTACGCTAATGGGTCAAGCCAAGGTGAGCATAATAATCATACAAATAATAGTAAATGCGTGAATCTTTCTTCACTGTTTTCTCGCAGGTTTTTAAACTCAGTGCCCTTGGCTGCTGCCCGATTCTTTTTCTTGGGCGTCAGGGCCGCAACGGGCAGATCTGCGGGGACATAGTCCACCACATCTCTCTGACTGATGGGGTTGTCCAGGAGATAGTGAAGGACATGAGGAGACTCTATGAGCACCTCCTGAAAAGTAAGAGCATCCTTCTTAAGGTCAAAAGTCATACTTGTCAATACATTCAACAAAGGTAAATATACACGTTACATCTTGGGTTGGGTACCGTTGTGGAGAGTGTCCTGTAAGGCTCGGTCCGTCCCATGGTTTATGGCCTGCTGTCCTTTGTTGGTGTCCTCCCCCCTCTCTCTCTCTCACATGCATTAAAGATTCAAGATTCAAGATGTTTATTGTCATATGCACACAGTTTACACCAGGCAATGAAATTCTTAAATTGCAAGTTTCCGACACAAAATATAAATATAAAATATACACAATATACACACAATATACTTAAAAATATACTTCCAAGATGCATGTGTAAAGTTTGCATTCAGCAGAATCACTGAATGGCATAAGAGATAGAATATAGACATTGGAAAGTGCAATTATTCACAGTATAGTGCAAATAGTGACTATAGTGCAAATATACTGAGTTGTCATGAGACCGAGTCATTCAACAGCCTGATGGCCTGTGGGAAAAAACAGTTTTTAAGTCTGGATGTTCTGGCTTTCATGCTCCTATAGCGTCTGCCAGAGGGTAGCAGTGTGAACAGTGTATGCTGGGGGTGTGTAGTGTCTTTGGTGATGTTGTGTGCCCTCTTTGTGACCCGGGTTTTGTAAATGTCCTGAAGTGATAGGAAGGCTGTTCCACAGATGTATTGTGCAGTTTTAATCACACGTTGGAGAGCTTTAAAGGTCATTTATGCTTGACGCTTTGGAGGTGGCGCACGCCTAGTCTGTAGAAAGACAAACATCGGTAGCCTTTGCTTCTTAGCGCCACCGCTGTTCAGGAGAAGACTGCAACTAGTGCCGCGACCGCCACGCGCCAGTATAAATACTCACGGCGGACCCGTGACGTCACATTTGGATGCGCTAGCTTGGCTGCGGCTACTGTAAAACGGCCTTTACTGTCTCTCCTGGCTCTGTCACGTTAAGCATAAAATAAATAAAACCTTTATTGCCATAGCAGTTGATAGACTATAGTCAATATCCCCACAACACATTTTAAAAGTCCTACATTTGGCTTTTAAAATCCCTTATGCCTTGTTATTTACAAATAGTAATAACTTACCTCACATATTTCTTTGAACAGTGGTTTTCCTATCTGAAAAACACATTTAAAAAAAGAAAATATTTAGCAAGCATGACAAAACTCTTGAACTTAGGGTATGAACATTTATAACAACAACAATAACGGCACATTCACATGAAACGTATTTAATAAAAGAAGTCTGTGAGGGGGGGGGGGGGATCTTGGCCACAGCAGCCTGTGACACTGAGCTTCTTGACAGAGCGAGTTGCTCAACAGGTTGCGCCTTTTTTGCCCACGGAGACCTCTTGTGAGTGAAGACGGACTTAACCGACAATCGCCCGACTACGCCACATTCGCCACCGCTGTCGTCCGTCCGTCCATAATTATCTTAACCTTAGCCCGTGGACAAATATATTCGAACAATTACAAATTGAAAAAATACCTGCCTCCAGCTTAGAAGGTGCAAATGTGTTGTAATTATACAAGTTGGAGCCTAATGTTAAAACAACATGTAACGTTAAGAAGGCTATCGCTAACTAAAGTGTCGTTGTACTGAAGACAACGCATAGCACGTGCAGACGTCCACTAGCTAAAGTGTGCTAACAGGCCACATTTGCATTGGCAAAGAATGGCTTTGAAGTGACGATAGATATTTTATGCCCAAACATTTACAGAAAAATAATAATGTTCAGTCATTTTTTTTTAGGCAAGAATCCCTTTATATAACTTTTACATTTACAAGGCCCTTCAATTATTTATTAGTGAATTTACAATTACCACATAACATTAGCAAACAATTGAGGAAGAACTAACTATTTTACATATTTACATCATGGCATGTAGGGTTAACGTAACTATGACCGTTCATGGTGCTAACGCTCTAGGGAGGCGCTGGCTGAGCGTTCATTCACAAACACTGCCTTGGTCGTCACTCGTCAGACAATCTGCCAAACATGCGGGTTCTTTGCATCTGCATCCGACCGATAACCACCGACCGATTCTGTTGTAATTCAAAATTAACCTGACGTCACCCTGCGGTGGACAATCATGTAACGCGAGTTCAGACTCGTCCGTCCGTATTGCGGCGTGAGAGTCCCGGTAGTGTTACAGGATCAACATCACTGGCTATCGTTGCAAAAAAAACAAAACGTTCTAGACGCAATGAAGGAAAAAACAAAACACAAGCATTGAACCGCTCAGGAGTTTGTGTGACAATAGGTGACTGTGTCCTGCAACAACTCTCACTTTGTCTCTTTTCCTGCCATCTTTCTCCGCTGCCTTCACGTGCGGTCGGAAATTTGGACAGGTTGAAGAAAAAAAAATAAAATTGCCCTTTAAGATTCACATTGACGGCTGTTTATCTGTGTTTCAGGTTTACCTATGGATGTCCAGAAAGTGATTGTTGGTGATGAACATCAGCAGAGCTCCAGTCTGGACCAGGAGGACATGAAGCCCCCAGACATTAAAGAGGAACAGGAGGAACTTCAAGGGCTGGAGGAGGCTGATATCACCAAGTTCACAGTCACTCCTGTCCCTGTGAAGAGTGAAGATGATGAAGAGAAACCTGAGTTCTCACAGCGTCATCAAAGACAAACTGAAGAGATAAAAACAGAAGCTGATGGAGAGGACTGTGGAGGACCAGAACCAGCCATGAAATCAGATCCAGATACACATTTACAACCAGATAATGACACTGGAGACTTCTCTGATCCTGAGACTGATGACAGTGCTGATTGGAAGGAGACCAGAGAACCTCAGTCAGGTTTGAACTCTCTGAATGGTAATGAAGTCTATGGCAGTGATCTGAGATGTAGTACTGGTGAGAGAGAGTGTGGGGAAAGAATTGGCTCCAGTGGGCATGTGAGATCTCATGCAGGAGAGAAACCATTTAGCTGCTTTGTCTGTAAAAAAGGTTTTATAAAAAGTGTACATTTACATAGACACATGAGAAGCCACACAGGGGAGAAGCCATTTAGCTGCTCAGTCTGTAAGAAAGCTTTTGGAGTGAGTGGAAATTTACAGAGACACATGAGAATCCACACAGGAGAGAAACCATTCAGCTGCTCTGTCTGTAAACGAGCTTTTATAGAGAGTGGTAATCTTAATAAACACATGAGAATCCACTCAGGAGAGAGACCGTTTAGCTGCTCAGTCTGTAACAAAGCCTTTACAGGAAGTGGAAGTTTACATACACACATGAAAATCCACACAGGAGAGAAAACATTTAGCTGCTCAGTCTGTAAGAAAGCTTTTATCCAGAGGGGAAGTTTACAGAAACACATGAGAATCCACACAGGTGAGAAACCATTTAGCCGTGTGGAGTGGAGCTCCAGTCTGGAGGGAGAGACGATAACCTCAGTCAGGTTGAAACCCTCTGAAAACAAATCAATTATTTAAAAGTGATATGAGATGCACTACTCTGTGGGTCCTTTAAAAGTCCTACAAGTCTAAAATCCAATAACGAACAATTATCAAGAAATTGATCGGATATGAACATAATGTAACTGTTGGAATTCCAAAGATGAACCTGTTCATTTTTGAAACTTAAAGTGCACTTGTTTTCAAAAATGAAACAAACAGCCAATTTATTTGACCCAATCCCTCTCCTAAATGGCAGCAGTTCTGTAGTCACACGGAACAGCCACCCAACTCAGTCTCCCAGCAGACTCCTCTTCGTGACTTAAGTTTGACGTGCTGTGACATCACCATCCCTCTAAAGGCAACAGCTGCTTGGCTCTTCCTGCACTCCGGATATTCTTCTTTGGACAAAGTCTACCAGCTGACCAGAAACAACTGAAGAACAAAAGCAGTTAGCACCAAGCTAACTACCAGGACTGAAGCAAACAGCTTCGTTCTGCCTGCAGGATTGGTAGGCAGCACACCAGAGACTGCATCATTTGACTTCAGAATCACAGTTCCCCCAGCCTGGCTTTCCCACAATAATGGAACTGACAGCTAACAAAAGGATTTCTTCCTGTGGTGATGTGACCAACTGGGCTAGCATTAGCATAGCGACAGCGGCTAAGCAAAGCTGTTAACTGTTTAGCTTCTTTTAATGCACATGTATTGATTTGATTTAATGTCATCCAGATCTATATTTTTCTAATGTTCTTTTGGTCAAGTTATTGGATAGCCAAACTGGTAAGTTGATGCCACTTTAGGCTTTGACACTAAGTCTAGCATGTAACTAACATCCTCATTCTAAACCTGGTACCTTAAAGGTGCAGTAGGTAAGACATATAAAACTACCTTTCTGTCCTATTTGCTGAAACTGACCCTATGTTCCAGTAGAACTACATGAAGCAGGTCATTAAAAAAGAAATCTGGCACCACCTACAGCCTGTAGTGCCACCGCTCCCTGTTCAGATGCACCAATCAGGGCCAGGGGCACGGTGTCTAACATACATTCATTCTCCCTTGTGGGGGGAGGGGCTTACAAGACCGTTTTGGGCTTTAGCGGAAAGGGGGGAAGGGACTGAGAAGTTAAATTAATTGCATACAAAATTTTTGCTGTGAAAGTATTTTAAATATTTCAATTCAAATGAATCAATGAATAATCAGCATTAGTGACATTAAAGTTAAAAAACTTTATTTTCACTGTTCAAATAATGACATATATATATATATAATGACATATATATATATATATATATATAATGACATATATATATATATATATATATATATATATATATATATATATATATATATAAACAATCAACAATATGACCTAATATGCTGAGGAAATAAATTCAAAAGGGTATTTTACAATAACTCTGAATGCACCGCGAGGCTGTAGATTACCAGTTTCATTGAACGCACCGTCTCCGTCTGTGTTTTTCCGACAACGGCAGAAACAGTCAAACTTTAGACCGTTTAGCGTTAGCTGTCAGCATTTTAACCGTGTTTAATCCAGCTACTAGCTAGCGGAAGGCTAACGCTACCTGCTGTTGAGTGCTAACCACAGACAGTTAAAGAAACTAGCGTGATGTTTCTGTTGCACATTCTCTCGTCTCCCTTCATTTACAGTCGAATGGTGGCTAGAACGGCTCCGGGTGAAAGGTCAATATGGAATGGATTAATCTGCGTTATTTTGACAGCCCTAGTAAAAAAACACACACACACACACACATCCTTTTCCTTCTTTTAGCTTAGGTCTTTTAGTTGATTTAGATATTGTGTATTTTACATTTGTTCTATTCATTTTGTGAATAAACTTTTTCTTTTGGAAACTATGTCTATGCTGTCTATGCAACTTTGTAAAAAAAGAGAATTTTACTAACCTCTTCTGTGACAAGAACTTTTTGAGTTTTGAAAACGTATCAATTCCAGATTGATAGTTTAGTATATTTTCTTGATGTCTCCAAGTGGTGCCCCGCAAAAGGTGACTTAATTTACATTAAATCACATTGTTTAATCATGGAACTTCCTAATTATTTTGATAATTATTATCTGATATATGAGGCCTGGTTCCCAACATTTTCTATAAAATTGCATTAACTTCAGTCTCACATTTTAAATGTGTTTTAATAGCAACTTCTAGAAGTGATGACTTTCCGTCAACATTCCTTACACCTAATAGTGCTCAGTGGGGGGGCACAAATACATGCTGTAATAAGTCACCAGTAAACCCCTGCCATCACCGAATGTTCTGTATTCATCAGGAGCATCACTAGCGTCCGGCCCCAGCGCAACTCACTCTGCGTTAACGCATAATAACTCATGTAAGCAACCTCCGGGCATGGTTTGGATCTATGGCAACATTAAAGGTGCTATAGGTAGGATGGTGAAGATCCAGGACTTAGCCAAAAACTTTGAACATCAACAACTTCTCAGTCCCTCTCACCTTTCCGCTAAAGCTAAAGAATACATTGCAATTGTACTTTTGAGATAGGCTTGTTGTTGTCTGTTGTTGGTATTCACTCCAGTTAAGGATGTCAGGCCTTGGGGGTTCTCGACTGTGACAAATGTACTTATTTTACAGCTCTGGTGGCCAAGTGGTTAAGGCGTTGGACTTGAAATCCAATGGGGTTCTCCCCACCGCGATTTCATACCACATCATTCATGTAGAGCTTGAATTGAAAATAATATTTGGAAAGCATGGTCTTCAGCAGACTGAAACCAGAAATCCAGTCTTTTTCATTGCAGTGCCCTAAAAAGTTGTAATTCCGATCAATCTTTGCTAGTTTATTTCATAATACCTTTTACACTTTGGTAAGAGCAGCCGCTTATAATGCTGTCGAGATAACATTTCAACTTCATAGACACTCGAGGTGTGAACAATCCTTCAGAGGTTAAAGGTCGGGGACTCCCCATCAATCAGTGCGTTTACATGCAAAAATGATTGTGGGCGCCTGAGTAGCTCACCTGGTAAAGCGCGCGCCCATATATATGTATGTATATATGTATATATATATATATATATATATGTGTATGTAAAGAGGTGTACTCCTTGACGCAGCGGCCGCAGGTTCAACTCCGACCTGCGGCCCTTTGCTGCATGTCATTCCCCCCCCTCTCCCCTTTTATGTCTTCAGCTGTCCTGTAAAAATAAAGGCCTAAAATGCCCGAAAAATAATCGGTTACACTTTACTTGAAGGTATCTACATAAGAGTGACATGACACTGTCATGAACATTATAAACAAGTTATAAATGTTTATGATCTAACGCTTCTGTCATTCGGTTTTTGTCATGACAAGTTAGGGTTAGAGTTAGGGTTAGGGTTCATGTGTTCATGCCCTGCTATGCTATGAACTACATCTACTATTTCTAGTCATAGTTGCATTACCTTTGTTACTATAATTGCCACTGTTTATCATACCACCAACCGGCACCGGCAGATGCCCGCCCACCAAGTCGCTCCATTGTTCCGACCTCTCAATAACCTGAAAAATTCCCTTTGGTCCTACAGCCCACTAGTCCAACGTCCCTTTGATTAGAAAAAAATAAACCCTCTGCTCCGACA
This sequence comes from Gymnocephalus cernua, assembly GCA_023631565.1. Classification (NCBI taxonomy): domain Eukaryota; kingdom Metazoa; phylum Chordata; class Actinopteri; order Perciformes; family Percidae; genus Gymnocephalus; species Gymnocephalus cernua. The sequence goes on along the minus strand of CM042448.1, from coordinate 2,978,553 downwards.
TCCCGTTGTTCCGACCATATAGGCTTTTGTGGATCACCTCAAAATCATCAAAAATAACAAGCAACATTATACTTTATACTGTTATTTTGACAGCCTTACTATGAATTCAATAAAATTGAATTGACTCACAACCCCATCAGGCCTCCCAGGTCATCAGGCAGAGGCCTTCTAGCAGCACAGAGATCCAACAGGACAGCTCGAAGAAGTTGGAACCGGCTCGTTCTCGTTTGCCAGCATGTCTTCTGGCTGTCTGATGATTCAGTCCCTCCGAATCCTTCCATTTTCCACAGCTTCCAAGAGTAAAAAAAAAAAATCAGCCATCGTGTGCAATTGCGCACTGTGATGGCGTGCCATTTTAAAGCCATCCACTTGATCTAAAAAAGCTAGGCGTCGCAATTAATCTGTTAATGACAAATAGTTCTGTGCAGGGAGCATGTATGATCAGTAAAACTTTATTTATATTGCACCTTTCAAAATGGTTAAAACATGCTTCACAATGCAAACATTTAAAACAAAAATAAAACAAACTAAAGCCATAAAACTAAACACTGTATAACACGATATGATACTTTATATGATAACCATATGTGACCCGCCAGACGACTCTTCACAATGAACTATGAAGCGAGGGCCCTCTGGGTGTATTTCTGGGCGACGGATGACGCAGTATTGCAGTTTTGGTGCAGTTTCGACAAGCGACACATTCAGTTTCAATGAACTGTGAAACGTTTTGTCTTTACAATGAACCGTGAAACTGGATTGACCCGCACATACAGTAAAGACGTCACACGCGGCTCACTGTTGTGCGAGCCTCTGTGCAGCATGTAGGCATCCTAGAAACGTTTTTATCCGGATTCACCTTTTCGAATAACGAATAGATTAGCGCCACCTTCTTGCATGGATTTATTTCCACTCACGCAGGCGCAGAACATACGCGTGCTGTGTCCTGTTGGTGCCGTTGGTGAACACTCGGGGCGCTAGAGTGCGCAGGAGGATATACAGGTGAATGTTATGTACGTAGAAGAGGAAGAAGAATAAAGTTGGAAAATAGCAGGATACATGTCTCTCGGCTGGTACTTAAAATACCTTTACAAAACACCACGACGTGGTAGTTGGCTGACAACTGTAGTCTTTGCAGTGTGGTCAAGTTCAATCTTCTGGCCAAGACAAAGGCGACATGCAGCGAGATGCGGCTTTTGTCGCCACTTGTTCTTGGCTGTCTACCTGGTGTGTCGGTCAAACGTACGCAAGATCCATGAGTACTTGTGTAGGTGCATTTATTTCAACATAACCATGTTTTTTTAAAAGGTCTATATAGCTACACATTACCAACTTCACTAATGATAATAAACTAATGTCCTATACCATGACATTTAATATGAAGGCTATACTGTTAGACCTCTCTCTCTCACTGCACCGTGTCTGGTGTGAGACAACTGGGCCCCCTAGCAAACAAACTAGCTAACTAGCATGCCGGCCGGCCAGCCACTAAATTAGTCAAATGTAACTTCATGTTTCATTTACACGCTCGTCACAGCATACAAAAGCACAATTCTATCGCCAGATAAGTGACAACTTTTCTGTAACCAGTACACGCAGGCACGTTGGGTGGAATTGCCAAGCTAAGGTAAGCTAACTGCTCCCGCCGCAGTGAGATTTCCTTTGCGGAGAGAATAGATAACAGCCCAGTAGATGGGCAGTTTGGTTAGCCGTCTCCCCGTGTCTGCTGTCATCTCGGCAGGGAGTGAAGCAAAAGGGGCCATTGTAGGCTATAGGCTTTGTGCAATTTTTTTGGGCCAAAACAAATACTAAGCCACAGTCGGCTTTCGCCGTCCCTAGTTCTTGTCCGTCTGCTCAACACATTCTCACTCCCGTCGTGTTAAATACGGTCGCTTGGTCAGGTGCCTTTGGCATTGTTGTTGACGCTAAAAGTCTACATTAGCGTAATACCTAAAGGCGCTTTATCTAAACGCACTTGGTCGGGGCTATTGGCGTCACTTTTGACTAGGGTTGCAAAGGGGCGGAACTTTTCCAGTAAATTTCCGGAAACTTTCCATGGAAAGTTAAGCTGGGGAATTTTGGAAACATTCCAGTTTGGAAATGTTCATGGGAATTAATGGAAATGAATGGGAAATTATGGGAATTAATGGGAATTTATGAGAATGAACTGGAAATGTTGGGTAATTCATACAAATTCCATCTTATACAAACATAAATATAAACATTTTGTTTTGTAATAAGCAGACAGGCACATACAGTTAGTACCTGACTGGATGTAGTCCTTTGGCTCAAATACAGTAGTCTTCAATCAGCTTCAATCTGCTGTAGAATGTTGGATTCTAGAAAGCCCTGCAGTAGGCGAAGTAGTAGCCCAAACCATTGACCTTTAGCTTAACATACAGTATGAAGGTAGCTAGCTGCCTTTGATTTACTATGGTTATAGTTATACAGTAGCATGCTAAGCTAACCATCAGCGCTGTCTCTTGTTTCCAGTCTATCAAGAACAAGCGGGCTATACAATTAACACACATAGGTTAATAGCAGTGTAAACCCCAACCCCCCCCCGCCCCAAAAAAGAAGAAAAAAACTCCCATATTTTAAAAACTTAATGTCGGCAAGTATGTAGTAGCCTATGCTGATTACTGCGTGTGTGCATGCCATTGACGAATATAGGGAGGACATTCAACTGAAGTTGCATTAAATCAGGTTGTTGTAACCAAGATTATGTTGAAGAAGATGCTTTTTTCCCCAACTACATCTAAATTCATTTAAGTTATAGACTAACAGTATTATAACAAGCAATATTAAAAATATCCAGTTTATTCCCATTAATTCCCGTTTATTCCTGTTAATTCCCATATATTCCCGTTAACTCCCATGGAAAGTTTCCAACTTTCAACCCTGCAACCCTACTTTTGACGCAGTTAGCTTAAAGAAAAGATCGCGGGTGGGCTTATAAAAGCGGGACAGTTGGGTTTACGGAAACGTGACATGCGTGTTTGTTTGACCCATCCACCGCCGCAACCAGCCTCCCTACGCGGAATTTCGGGCTTTAATACTACTCACTACCGCTGTCGCTCTTAATAGTACGTCATCTTAAAGCGCTGCTTAGCTTCTGCTCTGCTCAGTGCGTTCTACAAACACGCTGAAGGGTATTTTTTGCGTCGTATCCGACGCAGACAGCCACTGCCCAAGCGTCCGCCTTTTACGAGTTCGGAGTGACTACGGGTTGGTCTGCTCGTTGTTATTTTGGGGTACAGTGGTTCTGGAGAAAGCTCCAAGCAGCAATACCACAGGCTAAGCAATTGGCCCGAACAGGAACTGCACTAGTACCCAAAGTTCTTCAATTCATTGTTTTTTTGGGTGGCTTGCAATTTGATTTTTTCATCAGGCTTTAACAAAGCACAGTGTGCTCCATTCTCGAGCCAGATCTCGTTGAAATTGCGCTTAGCCCTACTCGATGAAAGGAACATTAACAGAAACTATTTTAACTTATTATTTCTAGGGTTGCACTGAATCCAGGATTCAGGTTGGGATTCGGCCGAATATTGGGCTTTTTGACGGAGTTGGGTTTCTGCCGAACCTTAGAATTTTTTTTCCACCGAACCAAACCCTACGCTTGCACTGCGTGCGCTTCGCTGGTTGACGTGACCACTCAATGCAGTAGGCTGTGAGCAGTGGCGGTTTTTGGCACAGGCAAACCGGGCAGTCGCCCAGGGCGGCATTTTTTCATGTCACATGGGGGGCGGCACGACAACTTAAAAAAATCATTTATCATTTCACTGTGTGGGGAATTGGCAGGTCAGCGCCCCCAGCAGCTGGAGGCGCCCTGCTTGCTGAGAGAGGTCAACACCCCCTACTTTCACAATGAAATGGACTAGTCCGTAACAGTGCGCTGCGGCGCGAAAGTACACAGAGACGGAGCAAGACGAGTCTAAACCTTTCTTTTATGTCAACTGTCTAAACGCGAAAATGAAACAAAGTTACCCAAGCGGCGCAAATAAAAGAAAGAAGCGAAAAGACATGTTTTCGGCAGCAGCAGGACCTTCATCAGCTCCCGTGGATGATGATGATGGTGGTGGTGTCGGCAGCAGTGTCCCAGTGAGGAGGAGAGGGACAGAGATGAGGAGTGAGGGTCCAACCTGCGGTAAGCAGAACTCCCCTTAAAACACTTTGCCCCTTGATAAAACTGAGTGGTGGACAGACTGTTGATGATAACACTACAACAATAAAAGAAGTAGGCATGCTTTACTCTATGATTGCATTAGTAGCCTAGGTAAACGTTGCACATCATGCAAACTTTCTTAACAAGAATTGTAGCTTTTCTATCTGCTTTGGCAGACAAACACTAACGATAGACTTCTTCAAATTATAGCACAGGGCCTCTTGAAATTATAAATATATATATATATATATATATATATATATATATATATATATATATATATATATAGTGAAAATGGAACTCGCAAGTTGAAAAAGCTCCACCCGGCAGCACCCAGGCTAAAAGAAGGTGACCCAAGCCGAGCCACACGCCCCAACCCGCAATGCTGACCTGTCCCGTGGCGGCATGGACCCTAAACAATACACAACATCGCCGCTGCCGAAACACCTGCGCATGAAACATCCGAAAGAATACGAGCCGCGCATGAAGGAATCCACAGACAGTAGCCAAAACGCAGCAACCCCAGGTACGGCAAAGGAAGCACAGTCACAGCTAAAAACAGCGCCGCTCCCGGGCTGTCGGAGCGACCGAACGGCCGGCTGCTGCTCGTTAGCTAACATTAGCGTTCTAATTCCACCCCCCCAACATGCCTTCATTATACACTGGTTAGCGAAAATTTGCCAAACTAAATTGTCACTCATCTGCCGATAGCGATGTGCTTTCCTACGATGTGAAAAGAGCGTGTAAATTCAACATTAATGTTGGTTTTGTTTTGGTAATTCTGTTACATCATGAGCAATATAACCCCCCCACCCCCCCCCCCACATATAAACATAAAATGGTTAACTGAATATAATGCAACTTCATAACAGTAACTTCATGATCCAAATTCATTTTTCAGGGCTGTCAAAATCATATTTAAGACAATTCAAAGCTTAAATTCTAATTATTGGATTATAGACTTGTTAAGGACCCACTGATCTCAGATCACTTTTAGAGACTTTATTCATTTTCACCTTGCAGACTGGGGCTCCACTCCACACGGCTGAATGGTTTCTCTCCTGTGTGGATTCTCATGTGTTTCTGTAAATGTCCACTTTCTCTAAAAGTTTTCTTACAGACTGAGCAGCCATATGGTTTCTCTCCTGTGTGGATCCTCGCATGTTTCTGTAAATTACCACTTCCTGTAAAAGCTTTCTTACAGACTGAGCAGCTAAACGGTTTCTCTCCTGTGTGGATTCTCATGTGTCTCTGTAAATTTCCACTCACTGTAAAAGCTTTATTACAGACTGAGCAGCTAAATTGTTTCTCTCCCGTGTGGATTTTCATGTGCGTCTGTAAATGTCCACTCTGTTTGAAATATTTCTTGCAGACTGAGCAGCTATATGGTTTCTCTCCTGTGTGGGATCTGATGTGTCTCTTCAAATGTCCATTTATGCCAAATCTTTTCCCACACTCAGAGCAGCTAAAAGGTTTCTCACCAGTACATCTCAGATCAAAGACAGAGACTTTGTTATTCAGAGAGCTTAAACCTGACTGAGTTACTCCGATCTCCTTCCAGCCATCAGTCTCAGGTTCTGCAGAGTGTCCAATCTCGTAGGTATCTGGATCTGAGTTCCTGGCTGGTTCTGGTCCGCCACAGTCCTCTCCATCAGCTTCTGTTTTCATTTGTTCAGTTTGTCTTTGATGTGAGGACTGAGCTTCCTCTTCATCATCTTCACTCTTCACAGGGACCGGAGTGACTGTGAACTTGGCGATATCAGCCTCCTCCAGCCCTTGAAGCTGCTCTTCATCCTGACTGGTCCGGAGTTCCTCCTGTTCCTCTTTAATGTGTGGGGGCTTTGTGTCCTCCTGGTCCAGACTGGAGCTCCACTCCTGCTGATGCTCTTCACCAACAATCACTTTGTGGACATCTGAAGGAAAAGCTGAAACACAAAAGGAACTGCTGTTAATGTTAATATTAACAATACTTCGCTAATTAGCTCAATTCAAATCACATTAGGGCACCGGTTCATAATGACATCATCTGCTTTACCTCTGGCCCCGAAGTGCATCATACAATGCTGAGCACAACTCGCCTCGCTGCTGACTTTTTAGTGGAAAAAGCTAGCACCCTAGAGCTGCTACACTTCCACTCCGAAAAGTTATGCCTCTACTCTGCTCTCCAACCGACTGTAAAGCTGTGTCCGTCCTGTAAGGTAGGATAACTCTGCAGTACCAGATCAGATCATGCTTCAGCCTCCATACCTGCATTGGACACGATACAAGTCAATTTCATGATGTGACAACTATATGTTAAGGTTTAGGTATAGGAAAAGTAGGATTTGGGTTAAAATAAGCACTTAAGTGAAAAAAAAGAGGACCACTCTGATTTCACCGTTTATTTCACCTCAGAGAAAGCAACTGTTTGTGTCTTTGACATCGGTCGAGTATTAGGCTAAACCGCTGCAGTCAACGAAACAAGCTACAGTGTAAGTTATAGCCAACGCAATTGCACCTTCTTTACGTTCACAAATGCTTGTTTTGCCGTTGACATGCTCAGATTAATATTCTAAGTGTCTGACAACATTATGAAAAGGATTTCTAAGGAGGTCGACCTCTGTTAAAGAGTAAGATCCTTACTTTTTAACCATAAAAACATCCACAAAATTGAGTTAGCTAAAGCCATCATACTCCATGTGCATAAACAGCAATTTTAGCGTTGAAAAATACACTCCATTCAAAGTCAACAGAAACTAAATAAAACAATGAAAAGCCGTTTTGTCATCTTTTCACTTTTCCAACAATCACTACTCTAGTTTCTGGAAGTTATGTTACATTGTGATCAATATCATTTTTTTTTCACCTAAATAGATTTAAAAGTGACACTGAATATGATGCAATTTTTATAAATGGAAACATAACGTCATAATCCAAATACATTTTAAAGCCTAAATTCTAATTGTTGGATTTTAGACTTTTTAAGGACACACCAATCTCATCACTTTAGACACTTTACAGGTGAACTATTGTATAGCATTTTCAGGTCCATACTTGTATCTTGTGTTTGTAAGAGTTTATATGATTTATGTTCCATGTTACATGATGCTCAAAAAACACTATCTTTCTCATACTGCCGATTGCTGCTGCTCCTGTGTTCACCCTCCGTCTGAGATGCTCTGTAGGAGTGCCTGTAGCTTTCATCCCCCCCTCCGACAAAACCCAGTCTGCTCTGATTGGCCAGTGTTTTCACATCTCCTGGAATCTCCGCTCCGCAGCCTCCAATTTTAATTTATTGTTATTTATAGTGAATTATCACCATGGACCATGGTCTCAGAATGCTTTAGCCCATGTAAAAGGCAAAGTTAACTATTAAACATAAAATCAACAACACAAAAAGGAATATAATTGGAACAACACAGGTTAAGATCGTTAAGGATAGTGCTTAATAAAATAAACAATAAAACAAGGGTTCAGAGGTTATGGGTTTAAAACATGTCCATAATGGTTTGAATAAAGAAATGTTTTAAGTCTAGATTTAAAAATGTCCACTGAGCCTGCCTCCCTAACGTTGGATGGAAGACCATTCCAGAGGGAGGGTGCACGAAAGGCAAAGGCCCGGTGACCAGCTGATCTTTTTTTTATATTTGGGATGTTCAGGAGACCAGCATCCATAGAACAAAGGGGGCATGCTGAGATATATGGTGTAAGTAGCTCACTTAGGTAGACAGGCGTAAGACCTTTTAGGGCTTTGCAAGTCAAAAGGAGAACTTTAAAATCAGCCCTGGCTTGCACAGGTAACCAATGTAGAGCAGCCAGAAATGGTGAAATGTGTAACATTTTTTTTGTCTTAAACAAAACTCGGGCTGCCGCATTTTGTACGAGCTGGAGACTTTTGGTCGTACAGGCAGGGAGAGTTGAGAACAGCGCGTTGCGGTAATCGAGTCTTGATGAGACAAATACATGAATTAGTATTTCTGCATCATGCATTGATAGCATTGGTCTTATTCTAGAAATATTGCCTAGATGGTAAAAGGCGGTCCTAGTGATAGCCTTTATATGTGGTCGGAAAGTTAGTTTGGTCAAAGGTGACGCCTAGGTTCTCACTCTCTGTGATCACACAGTCGTTAAAATTTAAAATGTGTTTCTCTGCAGGGGTGCTACTTTTGGCTGGCCTCACTATGAACAGCTGTTTTTGTCTGCATTAAGTAGCAGGAAATTCTTGCCCATCCAATTTTGAATTTCTGCCAGGCATGTCTGCAATTTAAGAATCTGTGAATGGTTATTTTGTAGAAGAGGGACATATAACTGCGTGTCATCTGCATAACAATGAAAGTGAACATCACAGCTGCTGCTGATGGAACCAAGGGGGAGCATATAGATGGAGAACAACATAGGGCCCAGTACTGACCCTTGTGGTATACCACAGCCTACCTCACACAGTTCTGAAGTGGATTTATTAAAAATGACCTGCTGAGATCTACTGGATAAGTAAGAATATATAACTATAACTACGTTCCTGTAACTACTTGGTCGGAAAGAGGCTCATGATGTAGCATATAAACAGCAGAGAAACGGCACCTGGCCAGACAATGTCTGGCCATGGCCTGGCTTGAATTTCCTCACTCAATATTGGCTGAAACCACTACTTTTAAACAAGAAAAATCACTCGTGATTGGTTGGCAGATCTGTCACTATTGGTCACCCTGGGTCATTATAAATGTAAACCCCAATAATAAAATAATTTATTATTACTATGTTTTTATATATATATATATATATATATATATATATATATATATATATATATATATATATAGATGATATGCTATATGTTGTATATTCATGTCATTGTTATGTTATGGGCTACACTATTACCATCAAGGACATGAATGAATTTATTGAGTAAAGAAATTTGCCAGGAATGTGCTGTTTATTCAAATAAAGAGCTTTATTAGCACAAATGCAAACACAACTATGTACAACGCGTAGGAGATCTGCCCACACAACAAATGGGACGCTCACGAGAAGCCCAAAATCCTACAGCACCGTGAAGTGTCTGTTTGCCGCCTCGGAGCTCTAGGTAACTGGCGGCATTCTGTCTGAATTCGGTCCATTTTGCAGACGTCTGTGGTGCGTTGCCCTGTACTTCGGAATCGCCTCTAATCTTGACTGCAGCGTGGCACAGAGCTCGGTGAGCTCCTGGCTGCGAAAGGACGGAGGTCGCACAATCCACCCAGACACCCCGCCAACGATGCCGTCTTCCTCATCAGACATCAGGTCTATGGTGGCGCCCTTCCAAAGGTCCACCTCATCCTCAGCTAGCACGCTCTGTCTCGCTTCCAGCAGCTGTAAAAACAATCAATAAAGACAATCAGTACTCCGCGATGCACTGCGTATGGACACAACACATCTATTAATGCACCTGAAAAATAGTCACATTGACCAAAAACGGATCTAATCTAATCAGTCTTACCCTCTTTCTTCTCGATCGACTTCGAGCTGAACTCTTCACAACTTCCTGTTGATCTGGTTGTTTGTACCTGAAGTTCCTGCGTACTGTCTCGTAATATGTCTTACAGGCAGCTGGAAAACAATTAAATGAGTGGTATGAATAAAAAAATGTACGTCAGTAAAAGGAAGGAGAAAATAGTAAAAGTTACTTACACACAATGGCGTCATTATCAGCATGTAAACCTGGACTTGCAGAAATAGTTCCAAGCAAATAGGAGGTCACGGCCTCGTTATGAGGCGAGGTTAGTCTGTGAAAACAAAATGTACGGTTAAGATCAGTATCTATTAACATATATATTTCCTTATACAGCAGAATGAAAGCATATTCTTTAAATCTTACCCTTGCTCTGGTTCATAGCGCCTGCAATTTGTCTCTGAGTTGTGAAGGCGGCGTACTGCTTCCTGTAAATTACAAGACCAAAAAAATACACTTTTATAAAGCAACTTACACTGGTTCTATTGTTCCTTTACAAGGCTACTAGGCTACTTTTAGCTTGGACTACTTAAAAAAAAGCTTTGCTTTTAGGCTACTTTTAGCTTAGCTAGCAGTCACCGAACATATTCTTACCGCAATCTTGGGATTGTTCACCCGTCTTCTCTTCTTAGAGTTAGTCTCTTCCACACAGTTTTTCGACTCCAAAGCAGCCAACCTATCCTCTATGGACATCAACCTGGAGTTTACTATGGTGAAGTGCTCATTCACATTGGCAGCAAGCTGAGTAAGCTGACAAGACAGCCCACTGATAGCATTCAGCAGTTTCTTCTCGCCGGTCTGCGGACTGGCTGAAAGGGGTTGATCGCGTCCATGCAGAGGAGTTGAAGGAAAAACACAGGAAACGGAGGAAAAGGTAAAAAGGTCCCCGTGCTACCCTGATTTGCATTTCTATAGCTCACAGCATTTTCATTTACATGGTAAAGCCTCCCCTAGAATTACGGGAAGGGGGGATCATGGGGGGACAACTGCCAAGCAAGGCCCACGTCAATTTCTGACAAGTCACGGCAGTTTTCGGTGTTGCCTGCAAATTGCCGCGTGCACTCGTAAACCGGAACTTCCACGACAATCTGCAGTGCCGCTTACTGAGGAAAAGCCCACTTTTCATGCAGTGTTAATAGATAGCAGTAGGCTAACGTTAAGATTGTAATCGAATGTAGCAGCACTTTCTAATGTCAAAAGTCGCAGATAAAGGCTTCTGACGCAAATACTAGCCAATCGGACATGTTTCAGCAGTAACGCGACCCGAATTTGGGAAGAAATTAATTATGTTGTTAGTTAATTTCTTCCCAAATTCGGGTCGCAGCCAAGAATTACAGGTTTCCCTGGCGTTAGCAGTGGACACTAATAGAACTAGGGCTGCCCCCTCTTAGTCGATTAGTCGACTAATCGGTCGTTTTCGTCTTAGTCAACTAAGATTTCTTTAGTCGACCAAGTCATTTTTATGACTAATTACTTAATTCCAAGCAACTTTTCCAAGAACATTTCTGGTGAACACAAGATTTAAAGTGCTGCTTTTGCAGGATTAATTTAGGAGAAACTCAGTTTTACAGATGGTTAATTAATATTAATATTAATTATATTATATTGCGCTTTTCTAGTCTTAACCAGCTCTCAAAGAGCACAGCTCTGTCGATTACATCAACTAATCGATTAGTCGACAAAATCATATAAGTGTTAGTCGACTAAGAATTTCTTTAGTCGAGGACGACCCTAAATAGAACGTGGCAGCACTTTCTACAGTCAAAAATCACAGATAAAGGCTTTTAAACCAAATACTACATAACCGGAAATGTTTCACGAGTAATGTGACCCGGAATTGGGGAGAATTTAACAACTTCTTTTAATCTTTAATTGATCTTTTACTGCCGTTAGCATACAGCTACATGCGACAATGTTAACACCCAACATCTAAAAAAAACCAAACACCCTCCAGTAGTTCCTGCCTGGAGCAGATGACCAATCCCATGTCCCATAGAAGGCCGGCTAAGTGTTACGTAACACCTAGCCGAGAGTGGAAACAATTGTTGAAACCGGGAGGGTTCAAAAAAGTTGGAAATCTGAACGTTGTAGCTCACAGGGATTTCTCAGAAATACGTTTACCTCATTATTTGAAATTTGGCTACGTTTAACATTGGCATTCCCACATAACATTATAGATATGACAGAAAATACAAAAAAGCATAATATGTCACATTTAAAATCATGCTTACCTTCCAGACTGGAGCTCCACTCCACGTGACAAAATGGTTTCTCCCCTGTGTGGATTCTCATGTGTTTCTGTAAATGTCCACTCTCTCTAAAAGTTTTCTTACAGACTGAGCAGCTGAACGGTTTCTCTCCTGTGTGGATTCTCATGTGTTTCCGTAAATTCCCACTCACTGTAAAAGCTTTCTTACAGACTGAGCAGTTAAACGGTTTCTCTCCTGTGTGGATTCTCATGTGTTTCTGTAAATTTCCTCTCACTATGAAAGCTTTATTACAGACTGAGCAGCTAAATTGTTTCTCTCCTGTGTGGATTTTCATGTGCGTCTGTAAATGTTCACTCTGTTTAAAATATTTCTTGCAGATAGAGCAGCAAAATGGTTTCTCTCCTGTGTGAGATCTCACGTGTCTCTTCAGATGTCCGTTGGTGCTGAATTGTTTCCCACATTTAGAGCAGCTAAATGGTTTGTCACGAGTACATCTCGGATCAGAGACAGAGACTGTGTTATTTAGAGAGTTTAAACCTGACTGAGGTTCTCTGGTCTCCTTCCAATCAGCACTGTCATCAGTCTCAGGATCATAACAGTCATCAGTAATTGGTGGTAAATGTGTATGTGGATCCGAGATCATGGCTAGTTCTGGTCCTCCACAGTCCTCTCCATCAGCTTCTGTTTTTATCTCTTCAGTTTGTCTTTGATGAAGCTGTGAGAACTCAGGTTTCTCTTCATCATCTTCACTCTTCACAGGGACCAGAGTTATTGGGAACTTGATATCAGCATTCACCAGCCCTTGAAGCTGCTCTCCATCCTGACTGATCTGGAGTTCCTCCTGTTCTTCTTTAATGTCTGGGGGCTCTGGGTCCTGCTGGTCCAGACTGGAGCTCCACTCCTGCTGCTGTTCTTCACCAACAATCACTTTCTGGACATCTAAAGGTAAAGGTGAAACACAAACAAATAGTCATTGATGTGAATCTTAGCAATTCTTTACTAATTAGCTAATTTCACCTTGGGGACTAGGGGTGTCACAAAAAGATGTTTTAATTCTGTTGTTTAACTGTCATCTTTGACTCTGACAGTGGCCTTGGTGGCTCAAAAAGTGCGGCTGCAGGCTACAAGTAAGCTAACGTTACCCTGTGTCTTTTGCTGCATGCTACCTCTAGAGCTGTAACAATCCCAAATGTTACTGCACAATTAGCTGTCTCAGAAATAACAATATCTCTTTCAGTCAAATTTAAAAAATAGTTATTTATGTGTAACTTTTGCAAACAAATGAAAGTTGTGAATGAATCCCAGGATACATCTTTTGGTTATGTATCACTGCCACGTGACCCAGATAACTTTACACAAAAACATAGCCTATGAAGTAAACAACGCCCCTTCATTATCATATAACATTTTCCCTGACTGTATCCGTCCTCGTCATTTTTGTTGCAATGAACTTGTTTAGGGTCAGGTGCCAACAACTATTGAAATAAAAATAAAAAATATAGTCTGACCAATAATCACTGATATATTTCAGTTTGGCACATCTAAACAGAATCAAAAATTACCAGTCACACGCCTTAAGACCTTAGCTACTATTAGCAATTAATTGCCTTTTGGCCAATTCTGGCATATTTACAGAAATGTTTAGTAATATGCACTGTCCCTGACAAATTCAGATTAAATAGAAAGAAACCACAATTATGTAAAGAAATTGACAAGCAGACAAGTATGTAATAATTGTTAGGCCTAGCTTCCACCTGCATGCTACCATTGGTCAGGAATGGAGAAAAAAAATACTACAAGAATTGTCGATACGGCGATACGATTTTGATAATTGAAACAGGGCAGAATATCATGAACCAACAAACAGATCTCTCTCACACACACACACACACACACACACACACACACACACACACACACACACTTAGAGACTTTGTGGAGTCCAAACAACAAGTCAAAAATAGGATGGCTCCAGACTGTATTTAGAAGTTGTTTAGAGAGCAAGTATGAACTAAGGGGAATGTGCATGTTCACAAAGAGAAAGATTAGAACAAATGTAAAACAAAGATGTATAATGGATGGAGAACAGAAGAATTAAAATGCATACAAATACAAATGCTACAAAGATGCAAAAGAAAATCTAAAATACAAGATAATTAGCAAATATAAAAGTGAGGCATGTACTGTATGGCAATGTGTATTTGAATGGTAATGGGTTTTGTTTATTTTGTTTTGTTTTACATCTTCTGCACGTAATATGTGTTAATATGTATATAACATACAGAAATTAATAACTAATAAGATTGATAAAGAAGATTCTAAGGGACCTAAGAACAAAATATACATAAAATAGAATGTAAAAAGGGAAGGTGATGTAAGCAAATGCCTCAACCTACACCTTTTCGGTAAGTGGAACCTTAAGTAGTGTTTATTCATGTCATTCTAACAAAATAGCTGTAGTCCCCCCCCCCCCCCCACATAATTACCTTTTTGTATTGGTAGCCGACCAGTTAGGGAGCAAGCAAGCTAACATTAGCCAGCAGCTAAAACCACTATATGACAATCTATTTCTGACGTTTTCAACACGGGGGGGGGGGGGGGGGGGGGGGGGGAGGGGGGGTTGTTGTGTGGTTACTCCACGACGCTGTGAGTGAGGATGGGGTGGCTGGCGGAATATCCGGAACGGTGAGGCCATCAGAACGGTCCAATGGCCACTGTTGTGCAGAAGATCTCCCAAGCTGCCTGGAATTATCTCCCCCCCTTCATTTTTTTCAATAATCTTAATTAGTCATTGTGGTGCCTAACCCACCTTTTGTTGGGTAAATTTAACTGTGAAGACAGCTTAACGCTTTAAGTACTACTACTTTAAATACACGTCCATTTGTTGGAAAGGATAAAAGCCTGTGTGTGTGTCTGAGGGCAGACTGATCTCAACAAGTGGCGTATGTATGACCCGCCAATGCGTATGCCATTTTGGCGCGTTATCGGCGCTCAAAATGCGTACAGATAACACACCACGTGGCTTTAGAAAGTGGCGTGTATGTTTACGTGATAACACACCACGTGGCTTTAGAAAGTGGCGTGTATGTTTACGTGATAACACACCACGTGGCTTTAGAAAGTGGCGTGTATGTTTACGTGATAACACACCACGTGGCTTTAGAAAGTGGCGTGTATGTTCCATTTTGGCGTGTTGTCAAGACGCATAATCGCTTTTTAGCGTGTTTATCAACGCCATTTGGCCTCAATTGACTTACATTATCTTGCAATTACGTGTCAATTTACGCCAAGTAGCGAGTAGTATGAAAGGCCGAAAACACGCATAGGGAGGTTGGTTGGGGGGGGGTGGGTGGGTCAAACAACACAGGACTTTCACCCAGGAGACGGGGATTCTGTCCCGAGTGTCACGTTTCCTAAACCCAACCGCGCCATTGTTGTCCCGCGTCCCGTTATTGTTTTCCTAAATCCAACCATCCCATTATTCGTTTCCTAAACCCAACCTGTCCGCTGTATACGGCGTAGACATACACGCGGATAGCTCAAAATGCGTACCGATAACACGCCACTTGGCTTTAGAAAGTGGCGTTTTACGATTATTTGTTTACGATTTGAAATATGACAGAGAGGTTTCTTACTACATACCTTTCAAACAAACAGTAAACAACTTATTGGAATCAGAATTGTGGACTCAGTTTCACAGCAAGCTTATGAAACAGGCTCTGATAGTTTTGGTGACATATAAGTGATGGACAAAACTTTAAATCCAATCGTTTTTTTATAGAAAAATCCAGAATGCCTGAAGCTAATTTTTTACCAGGATGCTTTTGAAATTCAATCCCCTGGGTTTGGCTAACAAAAAACTCAGTTGTTGCAGTCTTTCTATGGCAAACTTGCCACCTCATGTAGGGTGTAATATTGATCACATGCCCCTTGTCCTACTAAGTGGTGAGAAGGACCTGAAGCAATTTGGAAGCGCTAAGGTGTTCTCAGAGATGTTATTCAGTCCCTCCAGAAAAACGCAGCGTTTTTTTGTGATTGTTGCAGGCAAAAATCCTTGATTATGCGGCACGTTTTCTTAAAAAATGCGATGGAATATGCAATTTTATGTGATGAAATTGCGGGAACTTGCAAAAATTGCGGGCCCTGCATAAATATGCGGACTTTGGCTGATTGAATTCTGCGATCGCATAATCGCGTTTTTCTGGAGGGACTGGTTATTGCAGTGCAGCATATAACAAGAGCTTTAAATGAACACGCCGACTTATTGGGACTTTGTCTTATTCACCGTATCCCCCAGAGTTAGTCCATACATACCCTTCTCATCTCCGTGTGTGTCGTAACTCTGTCTGACACCCCCCACCGCTAGCCTCACTTAGCACAGATCCTGGAGGTAACCGGCTCCATCTAGCCTAGCTTAGCACAGATCCTGGAGGTAACCGGCTCCATCTAGCCTAGCTTAGCACAGATCCTGGAGGTAACCGGCTCCATCTAGCCTAGCTTAGCACAGATCCTGGAGGTAACCGGCTCCATCTAGCCTAGCTTAGCACAGATCCTGGAGGTAACCGGCTCCATCTAGCCTACCGCTCCGAATAAGTGATCAAATAACGCCAACATGTTCCTATTTCCATGTTGTGATTTGTATAGTTACAGCGTGTACAAATAACAAGGTCACATGACACACAGCCATCTTCTAACTGTATTCTCAGAAAGGCGAAGCAGTGCTACTCTCTGCTCCTCACCACGGCGCTTCTCAGGTGCTGCAAGCAAATCACTCCGCCCAAGTAGCTGAAATAACTGTCTCTCAGTCAAATGTATAAATATGTATTTATTTATTACTTTTTTTTACTTAAATACTTTTTACACACACATATATATATATATATATATATACATATATACATATATATATATATATATATATATATATATACATATATATATACATATATACATATATATATATATATATATATATATATACACATATACATACACACATATACATATATTAAGGGTGCTCCGATTGATCGGTCACCGATCGGTATCGGCCGATAATGGCTTTAAATAGTTTGATCGGTGGTCTCCATGAATGCCGATCAGATCAGATACCACGAGGCAGAAAGCTCCAAAGACATTTCAACACCACCAACCTTATCAGACATTTGAAGGTTAGTCACAGAAAGGAGGATGAGGAGTTTTCAAAGTTAGCTAACGCTAAGGCAGAGCGGAGTCGTGTAGCTAGCAGCTCCGGCGCCGCTCAAACAGCTGTTTCCCCGTGTGTGTGTGTCGGTCCGTGTGTCGGTCTGTGTGTGTCTGTCAGTCTGTGTGTGTGTGTAGTCCCAATAATCCTGATCGGAGCACCCTTAAAACACACACACACACACACACACACACACACACACACACACACACACGTACCACTAACATTTTCTGCCACACCGTTCCTGAGGTATTAGTTGTTTTTTATGAGTGGTCAAGGAGAGAAACGACAATTTAGTTATCCGTCTCCCTGCCAGTGTGCAGTGTTTAAAAATAAAATACATTTTTTTTTTTTTTTTTTACTATTTTTGCTAAAGGTTATCATACCGTCAGAATCGTATACCAGCCCATGCCTAGTCAGCAGCAAAATATATTTTAAACAATTTAAAAAAAAATCTTTTAAAGTGTACATTTAGAATAGTTTCCCCACTTCAGAACATCGTTGTTGCCCAAGTGCTGTGTGAATCTGCTCGTTTGTGTTACTGTTTGAAACACTGAAGCCCAATGATAACACTTAACTAGCCAATCAAGGCAGCTGCAGTGACTCCTCGGTTATGCAGGTTCAAATCTGGTTGAGAGAGAGGGTGTGAGAGGCAAAACAAAATGTCCCACTATGGCCACGCCAAGACCCGCCCTTAAATAGCAGCTCGATTGGTTGGGGTTAGGCATTTGACCTCGAGTTGTTATGGTTAGGATAGCCGATTGGTCAGGGGATATGACCTGTACAAATCAGTTTAGGTTACCTTGTGTAAGCATGGACGCCTGGCCAATAGTAGGAATTGAAGGGCGGGTCTTGGCGTGGCCATAGTGGGGAGGGGGAATATTGTGTGTGAGAGAGAGTTAGGGGAGTATTTTTGATTATATTATGGTGGTTTCCGACGGCCTGCTATTCTGCAAAACGGTACATGCTGAGTTAGGGCTGGGCGATAGGGAGAAAATCCGATATCACGATATTCTTGACCAAATATCTCGATGTCGATATTGCGGCGATATTCTAGGGTTGACAGTTGGTGCTTCAATAAAATATCTTCAAACTTAGATTTGAGATAAATAATCATCAGTACTGTGGACATAATGTCTAAGTGGGGAAAAGGCAAATAATAGAACAGCTAGAACAGTCTGGTAAGTTCAGAAAAGTACATCACTTCACTGTAATACAGCCTTTAAAATCAGTAGAAGACAACACTTAGGTCATATTACGATATCCAAAATCTAAGACGATATCTAGTCTCATATCACGATATCGATATTATATCGATATATTGCCCAGCCCTATGCTGAGTGAGATAAAATAAATAAGGAAAAGGACTTATTCATCCAAACACCTGAAGAGCATTTTCACTAATATTTTTCCTTGTAATTATGTATGGTTTGCAATAATGGGAACGGCTGCGTCCGTGTAGATGAGAGAAGCAAAGTGTATGCGCGTTGTGTACACGCTACATTACGGCCAATAAGAAATAAGGATTGAAATAAGGAGGAGCCACCGAGTTGACATCAACTCGGTGGTTCGTTGGGATTTGCCCGTTTTCAAAAGCAGTTTCAATTAGTGAGATTAGCAGAGGAAAGAGGTGTCTATAAGATTTTGAGGTCCAATGTATTTCCTATTTACCCACCAAACTGTTAGTCAACTATGACAAGGTAAAATCGGTTTTGCATTCTATCGCCCCTTTAAGCTATTTTATCATTTTTGGATCCCTCAGCTTTGCCATCAACCCAGAGAAAGGCACTAAAGTGGAGAAGACAATAGTGTAGTTTTTGGCGGCCCGTTTTCATTTTAGTTTTAGTCTAGTCTTTGTGTCAAGCTGTCATTTTAGTTTTTATCAGTTTAAGTCACGTTCATACTCTTTTTAGTCTAGTCAAGTTTCAGTCGACTAAACGTCTGAGCATTTTAGTCCCCCCCACCCACTCCATCTCCGTTCACCCGCTCCAACGCTCCCGGACCCTCAAGTGTCCAATCCCGCCGTAGTTCAACATCACGTCTCAAGTCCTCTAATATTTCCTCATTTATGTCATCAACACATCCATGATTCATGGAAATGTGTAAAACACAACAAGCCACAAATAATGCTGCGACTTTTTGAGGACTGGACTGTAAAGTTCCTCCTGACCTATCCAAACACCTGAAGCGCATTTTCACTAATATTTTCCTTGTAATTATGTATGGTTTGCAAAAATGGGAACTGCTGCGTCCGTGTAGATGAGAGAAGCAAAGTGTATGTGCGTTGTGTACACGCTACATTATGGCCAAGCATGCACCCCTAAAATATCATCTGAATAACACGCCACTGACTTTAGACTAGCGCCACTGACTTTAGACTAGAGCCACTGACTTTAGACTAGAGCCACTGACTTTAGACTAGCCCCACTGACTTTAGACTAGAGTCACTGACTTTAGACTAGCACCACTGACTTTAGACTAGCGCCACTGACTTTAGACTAGAGCCACTGACTTTAGACTAGAGCCACTGACTTTAGACTAGAGCCACTGACTTTAGACTAGCGCCACTGACTTTAGACTAGAGACACTGACTTTAGACTAGCCCCACTGACTTTAGACTAGAGTCACTGACTTTAGACTAGCACCACTGACTTTAGACTAGCACCACTGACTTTAGACTAGAGCCACTGACTTTAGACTAGAGCCACTGACTTTAGACTAGAGCCACTGACTTTAGACTAGAGCCACTGACTTTAGACTAGAGCCACTGACTTTAGACTAGAGCCACTGACTTTAGACTAGAGCCACTGACTTTAGACTAGAGCCACTGACTTTAGACTAGAGCCACTGACTTTAGACTAGCGCCACTGACTTTAGACTAGCGCCACTGACTTTAGACTAGCGCCACTGACTTTAGACTAGCGCCACTGACTTTAGACTAGAGCCACTGACTTTAGACTAGAGCCACTGACTTTAGACTAGCGCCACTGACTTTAGACTAGAGCCACTGACTTTAAACTAGCACTACTGACTTTAAACTAGCACCACTGACTTTAGACTAGAGTCACTGACTTTAGACCAGTTTTTTCTGGTCTGTGGCGGAATTGTTTTCTGAAACGGCAAAATAGCACCAGGGAACGTTTGCGCCGGAACACGGCTCCTCTTTTCACTGAACCGCCCCCCGGGAGCGCAAGTTCATTCCCTAATTTACCGACGTGCGTCTATGGAGGGAAAAGTCCGCTGTGCGTCGGGTGCAAAATAGGAATGACACATGCATCGGTGTACAAAGTCAATTGTGCTGGGTGCAAGATAGGGCCCATAGTGTGCGTGCACTGTGCATAAGCCTAGACGTATTTTACTAATTTGCTGTTAAAAAGGTGCTCTAAGCGATGCTGGGGGACGTTCCAAGTATCGTCAAATGAAACGGAGGCTAGCTCGCCCCTCCCTCCCTCCTCCCCATCCAGTCCTCTCCCCCTCCCTTCCGTGCTTCCTGAAACAGTTTTTGTCTTCAGTAGACTAGACTACTGTAATGGGGACTTTCCAGCTCTCCCTAAAAAAAAAAATTAGAAAAGTGGATCACATCACTCCAGTTCTGAGGTCTTAACACTGGCTTCCTGTCCCTCAAAGAACTGAGCGTGCGTGCCTCTCCCCGTGTGCCTGACCGCGTGTCTCGCTGTGAGAAATCAACACTACCAAAATCACCATGAAACTACAGTGAGACCTCGCCCGCTCAACACGGGTAGGAGAGACTAGACTACAAGACCGCCGCCGCGGTCTAATGTGCTGGTGTTTCTGGTTGCTAGCCTGGCTACATGCTAAGGTGTAAAGGGAATCTAACTCCATAAGGGAGTGAATATGTTTTGAGTATAAGGTGAAAGAAAAGGACAACATAAGTTTAAGTACTCCTCCACGACTCCTCCAAATCACAGAACACAGATGGGATGAGTAATATTTTGAATGTGCACAACGTTTTGAACATGAGCAGAAATCTTGCTCAAACACATCTGAAATATCATTGAGGTGAATAACTGTCATATGCACATTTACTTCCTCAACAAAAGAGGGAAGAGTAAATGATGCTCGGCTACATGTGTGCGGACTCAGACATAATTAGAAAATTCGATTCAAAGGAGAATAAAAAGTTGAAAGCAAAACAGAATTGCAATATATTCCATTATGTTTTCATATATTGAATTGCCCCCTATGTTTCCCTTTACATAAAGATATTTCCAGCATAAATTGATTCAGAAAAAGGTAGAAATACGTAGATGCATAAAAATTCCCCTGAATGCAGGAAATTAAGTGTCGCCAATCGCCATTTTGCATTGCATTCAGTTTATTTTAATAGGTCCACGCCCTCATACTCTGCTCCTGACTGGCTAGTAGTCCTTACCTAGGTACTGTCAGGACACGCCCTCATACTCTGCTTCTGACTGGCTAGTAGTCCTTACCTAGCTACTGTCAGGACACGCCCTCATACTCTGCTTCTGACTGGCTAGTAGTCCTTACCTAGCTACTGTCAGGACACGCCCTCATACTCTGCTTCTGACTGGCTAGTAGTCCTTACCTAGCTACTGTCAGGACACGCCCTCATACTCTGCTTCTGACTGGCTAGTAGTCCTTACCTAGGTACTGTCAGGACACGCCCTCATACTCTGCTTCTGACTGGCTAGTAGTCCTTACCTAGGTACTGTCAGGACACGCCCTCATACTCTGCTTCTGACTGGCTAGTAGTCCTTACCTAGCTACCGTCAGGACACGCCCTCATACTCTGCTTCTGACAGGCTAGTAGTCCTTACTAGGTACTGTCAGGACACGCCCTCATACTCTGCTTCTGACTGGCTAGTAGTCCTTACCTAGGTACTGTCAGGGCACGCCCTCATACTCTGCTTCTGACTGGCTAGTAGTCCTTACCTAGGTACTGTCAGGGCACGCCCTCATACTCTGCTTCTGACTGGCTAGTAGTCCTTACCTAGGTACTGTCAGGACACGCCCTCATACTCTGCTTCTGACTGGCTAGTAGTCCTTACCTAGCTACTGAGCATGTGCGACTCCCAACAAAGATGGAACAGAAGTGAGATGTCTCACTCTGTAGCTAAAACAGAGCTCAACACACAGGGTGAAAAGAGGAGCTGCAGCAATGTGCAGTACAACCAAAATATGGTGTTTTTTTTTAAATAAAACCATGTAAACCTATATTGATATAACCTCTAAATACAATTATCAACCTGAAAAAGGAGCATAATATGAGCACTTTAATTCTTGTATTTCATCTGTATGTTATTCTGTTTTAGCTGTTGACCCGAGCCACTTCATAAAACAACGGCTCTTATCAATACAGAGTAAAGAAGAATATCTAACATTGTAAACGTGTCCCACCTCTCCGCTGGCCAGCTGACAGTTTCCTCTCAGAGTCCATGTTGAAGTGTCTCTCCTGAACTTCTCCCCGACCTGGAATTTGGGGAAATACGGAACATAAAACATGAAGAATTAACACACGTTAGCAGGAGCTAGCTGCGGCTAACGTTAGCTTAGCGCGCGGACTCCCTGCAACAACAGCAGTAAACGCGTTTCCGGTCAGAGAAAGAAAACAGACCTGCTCTTTGTAGCTTCGTTTCAGGTTTTAAAACCTCATGCAGCAGTTGGTGATGAATCTTTATTTAGGACACCAAACACTGGCGTTTTATTCCGCCGTCCTCATCACGAAGCAAAACGCAAACAATGGGACGGAGGTCGTAGCATCTTCCAGAAACACAAACACAACTTCCGCTACATTCCTATGCCCTTCAGAATAAAAGAAAAGCGTTTTTACCCAGTGTCCTTTTAACAAGACGAGATAATACCTTTTATATACTGTCTATGGATAATACCAGTGCAGTGTTGACCTGAGGGTTAGAAGATCAGCAATAGTCACCAGTGGCTGACTTTGACATTTCCAAGTGTCCAAAGCACAGCATCAAGAACATGTAAAACAGCGGCAGAATGAGGGCACAGCCACAGACACCCACAATAAAGTGCAAAGTGAGCAGACATGTTTGAATACATGGTCAACATCTCTTCCATTGTAACCCAAATTATCCCCATCAGCAGCATAGACATCATCACTATCATCATCATCACCATCAGTACATAACATATCTAATATAAGTATATTATTTATTTTCTTGTTTGTCAAGCGATTCTATTATGTTTACATTTGTGTCTTTTCATAGTCAAAGTTAATATTTCATAATAAGCTATTGCGCTGTTCAATCCCTGCACTGTTCACTTTTGCACTACCACCACTGCACACACTCTACCATAGCACCTTATCATCATAGGCGTTGATTTCGGTGGGGACGGTGGGTACACATACTCATCAGATTTTGTCACGAGACATTTTGTACCCACCACTTTTTTTTTTTTCAAACCTCAAGCTCAATTTAGTTAAAAAAAAATATATAAAGTTCATATAACACATATAATTCTTGAGTGACAGATGCCAACAAAAAATCTCTGTCCCCACAGGGCCGGCACAGACACAGCCGTTCTGCTGCTGCGCTGGCTGCACGCTTCTCTGTTCACAACTCTGCCTGTCGGGACACTCTAAAATGAACAACGATCAATGATCACCAAATGTCTCTCTCATATTGCTCCTCATAAGCACTGAAAACTGTCAAAAAAATCATATTCCATATCACTGATCATTGTTTTACAATAGGCTCAAATGAAGCAGAAACGCTAGTTGAACTTTGGGTTTGATTTTTTGACAGTTGTCAGTGGTTATGAGGAGCAATATGAGAGAGAAATTTGATTCATTTACATTAGTAAGCTACAGGACAGCGTCAAATCAAAACATGACCTGCACGAAAGAGAAAAAAAAAAATGTATGCGTCTCTGTCCCCAGCACTTCTGAAAATGCACTTCCTAAAGCGTCTCTGTCCCCGTGCTTATCATGGTCATTGCATTACATGGTCAGTCCATACCAGACCTTTATAATTACTTCACAAATTGTTAACTCTTTACATTTCTGTGAGTGATTGTTATGTATGTGAGATATATGTGTGTATGTGTGTTTGTTGTGTTATGGTTGTCTAAGCTACTGGATGCCTAAAATTTCCTCTGGGATGAATAAAGTATCTATCTATCTATCTATCTATCTATCTATCTATCTATCTATCTATCTATCTATCTATCTATCTATCTATCTATCTATCTATCTATCTATCTATCTATCTATCTATCTATCTATCTATCTATCTATCTATCTGCTGATGTCTCAGAACCCCCGAGAGGGGATGAGGTGGTCCGCAGTAGCCAGAGAGGAAAAGGTTGAGTCACTGACAGGTCTGAAGTCTGGTTGGATGGGGGTAGAATCAAATCTATTGAAAAAAAAAAAGATTTCAATAATATGCCCTGTCAGGTCTGTTGTTGGAGAAACACAGAACCTTCTTTTTAGCAGACGTGTAGTCTAATGTATTGTAGTGGGTATACTGTATCTGCCTTTTGGGGGCTGTATCAATAGTGGGGGATCTGGCTGTCCTCCCCAGGGAAGTATTGGACATCAACGCCTTCATTTCTTGTATTCGGATACACTGTTATGCACCAATTTACGGTGGAAATACCTTTATTTAGCCTATGCGAAGAGGAAAAACACAGATGACAATTCAAACTATATCAAAAATATAATGGAAAGTATGTTATTGCGTGTCATTGGGCATTTTTAAATGGGTATATGGAAATCCTGGAGCTTTTCACGTAGACTACACCGCTGCTTTTTAGGCATGGTGTTCTCCACACAGAAATTAATATAGTCCGTAAAACAGTCAGTGAGAAAATGAGGGATTTTTTCTTAAAGCTACATGATTAGATTGTAAGATATAGTTTTTTGTTTGAGTTTTCTCTCTTTACTTTTTTATATAACCTGAAGTATGCTAAACCCTGATGTTCCACACTCCGGTACGCAAAATTACGAATCCCACAATGGCAACGCCAAGACCCGCCCTCCGAAGCAGCTTGATTGGTTGGGGTTAGGCATTTCACCTCGAGTGGTTAAGGTTAGGATAGCGGATTGGTCAGGGGATAGGACCTGAACAAATGGGGTCACGTTACCTTGGACGCCTGGCCAATAGTAGTGATTGAAGGGCGGGTCTTGGCGTTGCCATAGTGGGATTCGTAATTTCGCCTCCGGTACAGTGGGTGGCGGTGCTGTACCTATTGGTTTGCGATCCCCCATTAAATCAGAGAAGAAGAAGAAGAAGAAGAAGACGACGACCGTTCAGATTTTACCGACCTAAACACCGGAGCAATCAGCGGAGAGAGACGTTAGTTGGCAGACAAACCGAGCAGTCAGTTTGTTCACCAGAGATGGACCGACACCGGAAACACCTCGAGGAGGTTTTAAAACCGACAACGAAGCTGCGAGGAGAAGGTTTGTGTTCTTTCTACTGCTCTGCTAACGACGCTAAGCTAACGTTAGCTAAACAATTCACAGCCGGAGCTAGCTCATTAAGCTAAGTGTGTCTTATCTCTAAGGGGATTCATTACGAGTCTTTAGCGTTTATCGTGTATCTGTGTGTAGCATGGTTACTGGTAGAAGCAATACAAGGAGCAGCTGTGAATGGTTTCCACTTAAAGTGCAACGCGATGGGTGTAACTGGAGAGAGCTAACGTTAGCAGTTAGCTGGAGCTCCGAGATTGCGGGTTAGTCCACAGACAACTGAACGGAGCCTCCACGCTGACACTTTATTCTACAACGTCGACCATACAATGCCAGGTCTCCGCGGCGCTTTATTTACTTATACATGAGCAGTTAGAACATGTAGCTAGCACAACCTGCACCAACTCGCTAGTCAAGTCTCTCTTGATGTGCGTCGGCCCGAGGAGAGAAGCCTGCAGCGGCACGTCTTCACACTACAATACATTGTAGTTACTAGCACATGCCTGCTTGGGATGGCCTGATTTCTTGGCCTCCTGTATTGCTGCTTGCATCTTTCTCCAGAACCCCTGTAGGCTACTCCGAAATAACTTACAGAGGGACCCCAAAGCAGCTATGGCTACGTTCAGACTGCAAGCAAAAGTGGCCCAAATTAGATTTTTTTTGTTGGGGTCAAGTGACCAGGTCAGACTTTTTCAGAAGTAGTGTGAACACTCAAATCTTTCCCAGATCGGATTTAGACCACTTCCATATGTGGTCCATTTTTTTTTCTTCTTTCTTCAGTGCGGCCGCAGTGCGAACAACCAAGGTGGATTTGAGGCGACTTTTACGTCAATCTACATCGACATTTGTCACAATAGGGCTTGGGCGTCGTGACGTCATTACTTGGCGTGGCGACATGTTGCCAGCCTCCTTTACCGCTACTCGGACTACTGCCCACTGTTTATAGACGTAACATCCCTCTTAGTCGTGTGTCTTATTTACTATTTCAACCATGGTAAACCGTTGCTGTATTGTGGGGTGTAACAGCAACATTCCACATTCATGTAACATTTATCTTTCTGTTGCTATCCCTCTGCTGACAGATAACATTCGTACTACAAAACTGCTGCATTAACTAAGCGAGCTGTGTGAAGCTAGATCTAACGTGACTTTGCTTACAGATTGGCGTGAAATCGTGCTCTCACAACAACCACGCTGTTATCTTAAAGAGGCCAACAAGGTTGCTTTCAAGTAAGCAAAACGATGCTTAGAAAACATCTGTTTCGCTGGAAGGGCAACAGGACAACAGTACCGAGACTGACCGGTCCGATGGAAGGGCTAATAAATGTTAATGTTATGAGTAGGGATGCACCGATCCACATTTTTTCACTTCCGATCCCGATACCTGAATTTGGATATCGCCCGATACCGATACTATTCCGATACCAGAGCTGTGTTTGCTTTAATATTATTATTATCATTATTGTTGATTTTATATGATGCTGAAATAAACTCCTCTCAACGGGCAAGTATGATATGGACGTACGTATGCATGTATGTCCCAAAAGGAAACTTGAGGTAAGTATAAGGTCAGAAAAGGAAGTCAGAAAAACAGGAAAAATCTCATTCTGAAAACAGATATGCAACTGTTAGGGTTTCAAATTGATTGTCATGTCAATATTTATTACATTCCCAAAATGTCAAATACTTGAGTCTTGAAATATAAGAAAAGTGCAAGTGTAAAAATCTCTCTCACACACACACACACACACACACACACACACACACACACACACACACACACACACACACACACACACACACACACACAATCAATAAAACAGTGTGTTAACAGCGCAAATCAAGCACACTGGCTCTTGTAGCATCAACAAATCAACGTTTTAAAATGTCAAATATCTGAAATACAAGAAAAGTGCAATAACTGTAAACATCTTACACACACACTTAGTTACACACACACACACACACACACACACACACACACATACACACACATACACACACCTCTGTTTTCACGGCTGCGCAGCGGCTGCTCTGAAACAGCGGCCGTCGGGACACGATCCGCGGTCTCTGGGGGACGCAACAACGGGGAAATGAAACGCCAAAAGCCAGCGACAAACCCGGGACAGACGATTGTGAAAGTCCTGTTTTGTTTTTGCATGTTGCTGTCTTGCTCTGCGGTGTTTCCACTGTGAAGTATTTCCAAACAGCGGACACACAGGATAGCATCGAGCTAGCCACAATGCTGCTCATGCTACAATCCTGCTAGCTGGCTGCAATCTGCGGAATGGACTTCCTGAGCGGGGACGTGTCTCATAACTCTGTGTCTCATTGAGCCGCGCCTCCGTTCAGGAAATGTACTCCACAGTTTGCAGCCAGCCAGCCAACCAGCAGACCAGCCGGCAGGAATCACTTTTGGAGCCATTTCAGCAGACAACGTTAAAGTGCAGACATGGCTCTTGGTATCGGAAATCTCCGCAGGTTGGATCGGGAAAATCCGATACCTGAATTTCGCTGGTATCGGTCCCGATACCGATACTGGATCGGATCGGCCCCATCCCTAGTTATGAGAGTATTATTCAAATACGGGATATTTTACAGGAAAATACTAAAACAGGAAGACAGCGGGAAAACAGCTCAAATACGTGAGAAACCCGGAAAAAACGGGAGGGTTGACAGCTACTAACTACACTTTTGAAGCACATAGTTAAAAGTATTACATGTGTGAATGTTTGTTGGTGCTCCAATCTTTGTTGGGGAGTTCGTAGGGATCCGAACCTTTAATAGTCCACATACCGGTCCCTGGCTTCCCTGTTTAAAGTATCCCGGTAAAGTCCACATCCTTTTCTGGATTTTAACATTTTTATTTTCCTTTTTTCTCCCAACTCTGCTTTCTTCTCCTCATTCGACTTGGTGTATGTTTACATTTGCAATGCTGTCAATATCACGTCCCAGAATGCAACGCGGCGCCCAAGCCCTATTGTGCGCTGGCGGGAGTTAGACTGAATCTGAATCCTCCCCTCTTCCCTTATCCCTTGCCCTTAACCCTTGTTGTGCGCGCTCACGTGAGAGCTAGTGCTGTCCGAATCCTCGTCTTGATCGAGGGATAGGGGTTAGGGGGAGGGCCGGATGTCCCTTCAGACCAAGTAAGGACGCAAGCTCACCTCGCCAGCAGGGGTATATTGCATACATTGCACAACAAGCAACATGGCTGCCAGGTCGACCAGAGAGACCCATAAAAGTAAGTATTCTCGGCTTAAAGAATTTATTTAAAAATTACGACTGTTGTTTTGTGCTCTACACAGTCCTGTAGATGTATATTAGCAACCATGTTCTTAATTGAAACGTTTTTAAAAATCGCTAGTTTGCTATGCTAACGTTACATTGCTGATTTGCACAACAGCCCCGCATTTCATTTGAATGGACTCCATGCATATCTACAGTTTTTTTTTGTTGTACAAGTCCAGTCCTGCTAGCTAGCTAGCTAACATTATGTGTTTTGTTCTAGCTAGCTATGTGCTTTGTTGTGGGGAAGGGGAGACGCAAATATTATATTGTCGTTTTACTGTACATTTAATTCAATTCAATTTTATTTATAGTATCAAATCATAACAGGAGTTATCTCAAGACACTTTACAGATAGAGTAGGTCTAGACCACACTCTATAATTTACAAAAAACCCAACAAATCCCCCAAGAGCAAGCACTAGTGCAACAGTTGCGAGGAAAAACTCCCTTTTAGGAAGAAACCTGGGACAGACCCAGGCTCTTGGTAGGAGGTGTCTGACGTGCCGTTGGGGTGCATCACAGTATAGATAATAAACAGTGGCTAGAAAAAGTGGGTGTAGTAGTGCAGGGAGCAGCACGGCATAGCAGGGTATTTCTCAGCAGAACCACGGCAACCGCTGGAACCATGATTTTGGTGCCATCCTAATCCCAGGATTTCATCCTGTATCACACAGGGATGCCAGAGGAAACCCGAAAGCTGATCCACTTTAGGTCTGAAAAGGACCCTCGACCCTCCTATGTTGGTGGCATCCTGTTCTGTGGATGTCGATCCCGCGCCAATCCTCATGGTATGTAATGCAGTACATTTTGTGGTCTGGAATAGCAGAACATGTTCTTATTGTAATGGACTCTCTCTCTCACTCACTCACTCACTCACTCACTCTCTCACACACCAGTGTTTCCCCTAGGATTTTTTTAAGCCGTGGTGGCAGGTATGTCAACCCCCCCCCCCCCCCCCCCGACACTCCAAGGCCGGACTTTCAAATAAAGAAAATTATCGTTCAAAATGGTCTTTCTTACTGAATTAATGCTATTTTTTTTTACAGTACATTAGTGTGAGCAAACTCCTCAAAAACATGGAAACTCCATAATGATAACTGACTCTTTAACTAGAAAAAGATCTCAGACTAGGAGACAGTTCACTGAGTGGTTGTTAAAGTCTGTGATTAAGAAAACATGGTTGTAGTGTGCAGGAAATGTTTGCAGAAAGAAAGGCTGTTGTCAGGTAAACATGTCACAGTCAAAGAGGCTGAAGGGAAAATTGATGTAGAAAAGCCTTTAATGATGAATGGACTGATAAGCAGGCTACCATTCATACTGTATTCCTCATTTGCAATGAAATGATGCTGTTGCAAAATAATACAACCAGCATCATCATCAAGAATGAAGAACGCGTCATTCACGTGCATATTAAGTAGCCACATGTATCTGTTTTGGTCTTATAATACATCCATAGCTTTACCTCCTGGAGAGAGGACGGTTCACTCAGCCAGCAGTTCAGTTTATAAGAATTTGTCCAAATTTCTAGATTCCCGCCAAGCTAAGCTAAGACTACAACCAACAGCTTTATTTGTTTTAGCTTTTTGCAGAGTAGAGCTGAGTTTGGTAAAACAGCGCGGTGGACGAGAGCAGATTTAAAATATCTCTTCCTACATGTTTATGCCGTCTATACAGGTGAGTGCATTGATAAGTATTGACTTTTTACTCATGAAGGTTTTATCGTAACCTACTTACAGTGACGAGACTAGCGTTCATCTGCCTCCCCAGCGGCCGTTGGTAATCCTCGGTATCGTTCCCAGTCAGGTGCTGCGCGTGTTTTAGATGTGTGTGTGTGCGGTAACGTTAACGCGCACACACACAACTCGGCTGCGTGTGTGTGGCGCGCAGGCAAGAATCCCGGCATGTGAATAGAGAGGGGGGGCTGGGTTTGTGCTCTACCTGTGAAGCGCGTGTCCGCGCTATTCTCCGACAATCAACATTGACACCGTGGCGTGGCGGCAGACATTTAACTGTGGCGGTGCGCCACTTACAAATCAACGTAGGGGAAACGCTGCACACACACACACACACACACACACACATATTCCTTTAGGAGCCCTCATCCCCAGCAGTAGCAGCTCTGCAGTCAGCAGGTCACCACTGCCAAGTCCCTCACCAGCAAAGAAAAGGAAAAGAAATCCCATCCTGGATTTCCTCACTGAGGAGTCCAACAAGGAGCAGCGGCGCCACGAGGAGAGCGAGGCCGAGAACAAGGCCGACACACGGCAGTTGTTGTCCCTCCTTGAGAGGATTGTTAAGAAATTGTAGTAGTAGTAGTTTTATATTTTTTAAGGCTGCCTTTTGCAACTTTCTTTTTTTAGTTTTCTACATTTGAGTGCCTTTTTTAAATTGTCATTTACCTCATGTATAGTTTTTAAATTTTTTATGGCTGACTGAACTGCCTTGCACTACATTCGTATTTACATATTTAAATCTCAGACTACACTTGCTATTACACTACTCCTTCCCTGTTTTCAATTATTATATATTACTTTTTGTACTGACTAATGTCCTGTTTTTATTCTGGCCAATAAAGCTATATTGTTATAAGTTTTAGCCCATTTACTTTCATTGGTCAAGTCATATTTGTGCAATTCAAATTTGAGTTAACTATTTGGGGTGTGTAACTGAGAAGTATTAAGATAAGTGTTTTTACAGTAATTCAATCATTTTGTGTGAAGGCGTATCATGAGTCTTTTATAAAAGCAAATAGAATCATGCCAACAGAACACTTTTTTCTTATTACTTAAGCACATATTTAACTGAAGCAGTGATTACAACAACCACAGAGACTAACCATAACTTAGTAGTTGAATAAGTCAGAGTCAATAGTCAAATAAATCAAAGTGTTTCTGAACATGTGTGACATTGAAAACCATAATAACTGACACACATATACAAAACACCATGAATTGTGTATACAAATGTTTATTGCAAACAGACCTAAGTAGTACACATATGTAAAAGAACTATGAAATGTATACACTGGTCATGTTCATGGGGCTTGCACATTGCCTGAAACTAAGGCAGCCAGTCTGTTTCTTGCATCGTTCCCATCCCTCGTTGTATGCCATGTGTCCACGGGGAGGTTGGGCGTCATCCATTAAAATGTCTTCATCTGGAACCCCCCCCCCCCCCCCCCCCCCCGAAAAAAAATAAAACACATTGTGACTAGAGTTGGCTCTCCCACCAGAACAAAGCACATAGTGGCTACAATTACTTCTCCCCCAAAAAATAAAACACATTGTGACTAGGACTAGCAGTAGCAGGAATGGACTTGTACAAAAACCCCGACAAAAGCTAGCTAGCACAAAAGCTAGCTAGCACATAGCTAGCTCCCAGTACAAATCACATAGCAGGGCTGGACTGGTACAGAAAAATAATCGACAAAATAATACGTATACACATAGAAATGTACTGGGTTCGTATTACAGTATAATGCAAGTGCATGTAATGTATGCAAGTCCAGCTCAGCTAGTTACACCATAACGTTGTTTGCATCGAATCCATTAATCCAGAATCACTATAACCAATGCAATCGACATGCACACACTTGCAGACGGCATCTTAAATGTTTGTGATCAACTTGTCGCCTCTGGTGACGTGACTTTGCCACAATGCTTGATGACGTAACTGTAACCAAGTAGTGTCCGAATTCTTAGGGGTATGTTTCCTCCCCTAGCCCTTAGCACTCTGCATCTAGGGCCTAGGGCTAGGGATAAGACAAAGGGGAAGGGATAAGGGGAGGATTCAGATTCAGCCCTAGACACAGAGTACAATTAAAAACATGCCTAGGCCTACAAAATGGAGAACAGTGATGGAGCAAGTCAACAGAGGGAGAGTGAGGTGTTAGACCTAATTAGTGTATGCGCATTAATGTTACGGCTGCCATTACACAAACATTTTGAAATAAAAGCGAAAATGCTTCCTTCCTCCATAACCTCCCTAACTTTAGTGCTACAGCGTGCTGCGTCTGATGTCGTTGTTCTTTTGCGCATGCAGGTCAGTTGAAAACCGCAAACGGTTCACACTGGAATCTGATATAGGCCACATTTTAAGTCAAGTTAGGTCATGTGAACAGCTGAACAAAAAAAATCAGATCTGAGCAAAAAAAAAAATCTGAATTAAGCATTAAGACTTGCGATGTGAACGTAGCCTGTGTCTTACTGTGTAGGCTACTTGTACTTAAGAGGAAAACACTGTACTACTACATTTACCTGACAGAGAATGTTGCAGACTTCAGATTCTACTCACAAAATATCACTAATAAAATGTGATGCATTATTTATGAAACTATCCAGCATGCTGACATTGCCTCTCTTTCTTTTTTACTTTAAGCATTTGCAGCAGAACTTGTACTCTGCGGTCACAGGCGTTTTTACCATACAGCATAGGTAAAGCGCCCAGTAATGAATATATAAATGAGTCCCTCCAGAAAAACGAGTTTTTTTTGTGATTGTTGCGGGCAAAAATCCTTGATTATGCGGCACGTTCTTTTAAAAAATGCGATGGAATATGCGGGATATTTATGCAATTTCATGTGATGACATTGTGGGAACTTGCAAAAACTGTCACCGCCATAATTACCCCTTAAATAGTCGGTGAAACACCCCAAATTAATGTTCATCCATACCGACATCATGCCCACACAGGAAAACATAGAAAAGGACTTTCACTCAATGTGTGAGTTGTAGTTCTTGTTAGAGAGGTGGACAAGAGGAGCATATGTCTGGAAGGCACAGTGTGGGCTAGGGCTGCACAATGAATTGCAATTTTATCAAAATTGCAATATGAACTAGTGCAATATCCAAATTGCAGGGGGGTGCAATATTTGTTAAAAGCAAAATATGTGTCAAACCATTCTAAAATAAAGTATTGTGGAGCTGCAGAGACGTCCCAGCCTACAAATGTTATCCTACAGACTAAAAAAATCTTTGTTTGGTACAGATCCTCGCAAAAAAATACACTTCAATCATTTATTTATATATATATTTTTCAATGAAAATGAGAATAATGATACAAAAATGATCATTCCCTCCAATATTGTGAATCATATAGCAATATCACTCAAAATAATCGCAGTTAGATATTTTACTCATATCACATTTCCTCATCCCTAGTGTGGGCATTACTATTACTAACACCAAAAAAAGCTGTAGAGCAGCGATATTCAACAGGGGGTCCGTGACCCCTAGAGGGTCCTCAGAGTAAGTGCAGGGGGGCCGCCAAATCCTGTCTAAAATTATTTATTTAAAAAAGAAATTCAAATATGTCTGAAAATATCCAATTATTAGCCTTTTTGTGAAAAAAACTAAATTTAATTTACACATTGAAGATAAGCGTACTATAAGCCACTATGGTAGCCATAGAGGTAAGCTTAAGGATTCACTGTGCCTTCCACATGTATGTTTAACATTAAAACATGATGTATAAATAATATATATCTATTTATTTTCATCCATCCGGCCCATGCATGCAACTTAATTTCATACTATATATATATATATATATATATATATATATATATATATATATATATATATATATATATATATATATATATATATATATATATATATATATACACACACACACACACACACACACACACACACACACACACAGTAGTAAGGGGTACCTACTCATCTCTCCTTCAGCTAAGGGGTCCTTGGCCTAAAAACGACCCCTGCTGTAGAGTGACAACATGTCGCAAACGCGCAGATCATGCCACAGCCCAAATTAAAACGAAATGGTCCGATATTAAAGTTGATGCAAAAAAACGCCTAGCGCTACACACAGAAAGTGTTTCTGCCACAGGACACCGGAGCTGACCCCCCCCCCCCCCCCCCCCCCTTGAAGTGGGACAGGTGCACGACACCGGCACGGCGTGGTGCTCCTCTGCAACGCTGGGCCCAAAACAGCACAGAGAGCCAACAGGGCAGCTAGCTCGAGGCAGACGGAACCGGCTCTGAGGCCACTCGTCCTCGTTTGACAGCAAGTCTTCTTGCTGTCGGTCTCCATTTGCCTCATCTCCCTACAGTGCAAACTGTACGGACGGATGTTGCGATTGCGATATGATTCACAATATTGGAGGGAATGGTCAAATTTTTGGACCATTCTCATTTTCATTGAAACACAAATAAAAATGTACTATAGTCATGTAGTGTGATTTTTGCAAGAATCTGTACCAAACAAAGATGTTTTCTTTAGTCTGTAGGATAGGATTTCTAGGCCGGGACACCTCTGCAGCCCCACAATACTTTGTTCAGAATGGTTAGACTTTAGAGATGCACCGATTGACCGGCCGGTGACCGGAATTGGCCGATTTTCACGTGATTGGGCATGAGCAGCGACCGGCAGGTCAGTCTGACATATGCCGATTTTATGCCGGTCAAATGCACTCGGGCGCCGCATTATTAACATCACGCAACATCAGCATCACACGTGCACACGCACCGCCGCTCCATCAGCTGTTTATGAAATGTCATGAAGTCGTAATTATACACGGCTCTGCAGAGCCGTCTGCTCTACTGATCTCAGGCGAACAGTCAGCTGCTCTCTCCCCTCTGAGGCTGAACAACTGGAACATCAAAACCGCATTCACGCTGGTCCCGTGAAATATGACAGCTACAGTGTATCGGAAAATAGCGTTGGACCCACTGAATTTGATAAATTTACTGTTTTATCAGACCCCAGATGAGACAAGAAGCTATCCTTAGCGAACGCAGCGGTGACGGTCCCTCTGCCTCTGACTCCCCGCTGCAGGAGACACTGTGTGTGTTCCTCCGACACGCTGTATTAACGGTGCTGTTTAAATCGCTTATCCATATACAGGGACGTGCAGAGAGTCGGTAGAATATCAATCAACCAAGATGTTCTGTGTTTATATACAGCCCTAGCTCTGAGGCATTCTGTATAGGGCTGGTTTGTTATATTGGCATGAATAAAAAAAAAAAAAAAAACATTGTAGGTTTATTAACTGTTAGGCAGACAATAAAACATTTTTTTTTTTTCGCAAAACATTTCCTTTTGTCGACGATCCCATTGATGAAGAAGCTGTATTACTTTGCAGGAAGCTAAACATATGTCGGGAGATGATATTGAGGCCCCAACGCATTTTAATTTCCAGATAACTTCCTATTTGAGCGGTATCGTTTTTCTTCCCAGTCTATCAGTTATGTAGCCTACATAACCTCATCCGTCCTCATATCACGAACGTCACCCATCGTGGACTGGGATGTAATACAACAGTACAGGTACTATTTACGTCATTGTTTTTCTTTATGCTCTTAGTGATATGGATGAAGCTAGGTTATAACAATAATAACGGCGCAACGTGATGTTTTATCTTAAATCCGTGGATATGGTGAGAACAGTCTGGCCCTAAACATCCAAGCTCAAGCACAAATCAATCAGTTGTCAGGAAAGAAAAGAAATCGTCTTGCCACCGTGCTACTAACAAGCTAACGTTTGCTCCTCGGTTAGAATGGGCAAGTGTCTGAAGGTCTGGCCAGAGATGCGGACCAGCTGGCGGACGAGGCTGAGAGCAACGTGGTTGAGGTATCGCCCAGATGTGCCGATCACCGGGGTGAGAAAAAAAATACAATAAAAGGTTTTATTAAATTCAGGTGACATTACCTGGTAAATCATTCTTTTCTCAGGCCTGAAATCCACACTGATTTTTCATTATATGTGAAGTTGGCATTACATTTCATCCTAGGTGGTATTAAAAAGGTCTTAAATTTAACTTGAAGTATAAACCGTACCGAATCAGTCGTGTTTGTGCTATGACGCACAGACAGCCTTATAGCCTATTTTGGTTTCACTTTTAATGACTTAATGACTGTATGTCATCCAATTAAAATAGTCAACTTATAACTTTGCTATAAAGTATTATTAATTTATAGCACAAAACCCGGAACCAGTTTCCTCGCATATTAGCGTCATGATTTGTGTGTGTCTATAATGGTAACCACTATTTGGCAAGGCCACTAGCTATTACAACTACTACAACTATTTATTGTTGTTGTAAACATTTTTTTTAGTTTGAACTTAAATAATAAAGTTTTCACTGAAAATGATTTACGTTTCAATTTGCTGTTTGCAACTTATTGTACATTACAAACTAATAGGGCGCGATTGCAAAAGGGGTGCTATCTGTAGAGCTGGGCAATATATCGGTTATATTGATATTGTGATATGAGACTAGATATCGTCTTAGATTTTGGATATCGTAATATCGTGATATGACATAAGTGTTGTCTTTTCCTCGTTTTAAAGGCTGCATTACAGTAAAGTGATGTACTTTCCGGAACTTACCAGACCCCATTATTTGCCTTTACCCACTTTGTCATTATATCCACATTACAGGTGTTTATTTATCAAACCAAACCAAAATATTTTTTTTAACTTTAATCCCTGAGATCGCTCTGCAACATGTTTTAAACGTTTTTGTAGTGTTCCCTGGACACAAACCAATAAGATACATTAAAAATGAGTTCCACAGTATTGCAGATGAATGATGTAAACCCTTTGAAATAAAATATTATGAATCATAATTTGGTTAATGACGCTGCAGCCACAGAATGGGATTTGTAGACCTAGTGCATTTTCGCCCGCAGTATTGCGCCTAAATGAAATAGATTTTCAATACCATTTCACCAGTAATGTTAGGCTATACTTATGATTAAATATGATGTACACTATGTTGGAATATACACATTTATCCTACTCTAGCAGCAATTTTCTCCCACGCAAATTCTCTCTCTTTTACAGCAGCTGCTGTTTCTTTTTCAATGAAATACATGTTCAAACTTGCTATGTGCGCATGAGTATTTCCGCCAACCCATTTGTTTGTGGTTGTTACCATGGTGAATCGTAGTATCATGGCTCCATTCATGCTGCCTTTTTATTGTGGTGGTGCACGCTTGTGAATCTACTCTGAGTTGATTGAACCAACTCATATCAGCTGTTCTGGAACCGAAAACTCAGTTTCCCATCTCAGGGTGAATCAACTCAGACATCAGGGTTAGCCTGTAACATGCTTCACTTTACTTATTATTTTACTTATCAACCTTTGAACTGTGAGCTATGAAGTGCAAATTGTTATAATTGTTTTATAATTGTTTTTGTGTATTGTCATTTTATGTTATTTCAGTTTTTGTTGTATATTTTTTTAAGTATATTGTGTATTTGTTTATTGGTTGTTAGAAAATGCTAATAAAAAACAATTATAAACCTGTGGGAAGCTTAATTTTGTTAATGTTAATGATAAAAGCTGTGAATTGATAGTCAAACTTGTCACAGTTTTACATTATGATATAATTATATCAAAATGCTAATTATTTACAAAAATACAGTACATTTCAACAAAGCGGAATGTATAAAAAAATAAGTCAATTTTCTCACGAAGATAATGTCAATTTGGAACAAATCTGAGGTATTTACTGTAGAAAAGGGTTCGATCAATTTTACCTCGGCTCTAAAAGCCAGAGTTTTTCTGACCCCTTCGGTCACTTCTCAAGCTTTACCCTTTTGTGTTCGTTGAATGGCAGACCAGGAAATGAATACTCAGGATTTGTTCAGTTAAACTATAATATTTTTTTTATTAAAATGATATTGCAAGCAGACAATCATATGCATATGGATCAGCCGCTCCTTCAAGACTCTCTCACCCTAGACACCAACAAAGTCTCTCCGGGTCTGACACATGACCTTGCATTTCCATATTCTTTTATTCATCTTTGGGTTCCTCCTTGCGTCTGGGTCTCCAATCGGTTAGATCTCCCTCAGACTTTCTGTCTCCGAGAAGATAGCGAAGTTGCACGCTAGCCTTGGGATCGCTCGCATTCTCTTCTTCTCTCATGGCCTAAATATTGTCTGTTACTTTAAGATATTTCATTAGGTGCATTCTGTTCGAAATGTTTATCAAGTGTTTATCAGGAGCACCTTTGCTCCAGTAAATCTGAACACGTCTTATCATATACCGACCAGACAGGAGAAGAGACAGCAAGGTCATCCTGGGCTACAGGACATTGTATCCTTCATTACACAAACAGTTGAGTTGCCCCACTTGTGCATACCCAGAAGTAATGTCTGGTTTTTTTCATTTCATGATCTGTAAATGGTAAATAACAGCAATTAGATCACTATCTGCTATCAGAGTTATTTGTAAGACAAGCGCCAATGATAGGGAGGGTCTCAATGTCAATTTTGCATTGAAAAGCACCTCCAGTTCTGTGCAAAATCACGTTTTGACTGGTGTTTAATTGAGCGTTTATCCACATTTATCCAAGAATATATGAAAAAGTAATGTGAAAATAATGAACTTGACCATGCATGCAAGCACTCAAAAAGTAAGTTTTCGTAATATGTAATATGGGCCTTCAACTGTATACTGAGGTTGCCAAACCAGACCAAGATGTTGTACCACAGGATGCTCTCATCTACAGCATGGTAGAAGAGGGGAAAAATATTCTGGTAGACACCAAAAACCTTCAGCCTACTAAGGAAATGTAGCCACTGTTGAGCTACACAATATGTCAATATATATCGTCATATCTAAAAAGAATCGGCAAAAAAATGCAATATTGTGATATCGTTATCGACCAATGAAATGACCTGATACAGACAACGGTTCTAAAATCAGTAATGTCATTTTATGGAGGTATTCAGCACCAAATAGAATATATTATCCTGTTACAGTGGTAAAATCCATCATTCCTAAAGAAAGGAAGGACGATTCCAGAAAAATTTAAATGAAAATTAGATTGTGTGAAGGGAGTGGAGGCATACA
This sequence comes from Gymnocephalus cernua, assembly GCA_023631565.1. Taxonomy (NCBI): domain Eukaryota; kingdom Metazoa; phylum Chordata; class Actinopteri; order Perciformes; family Percidae; genus Gymnocephalus; species Gymnocephalus cernua. The sequence goes on along the minus strand of CM042448.1, from coordinate 2,938,971 downwards.
TTTTTGGAGAGGAAGTGCACTAGCTCTAGGCTAGTGTGCTCAGTATTGAATGATGGACTATGGGGCCCCGAGGTAAAGCAGATTATGTCATTATGAACCTATGTCATTATTGTAGTCAATTAAGCTACTAGCAAAGTATTGTTAATTTAACATTAATGGCTTTTTTGTTTGTGGTTCAGTTTTACCATCAGATGTCCAGAAAGTGATTGTTGGTGAAGAGCATCAGCAGGAGTGGAGCTCCAGTCTGGACCAGGAGGACCCAGAGCCCCTCCACATTAAAGAGGAACAGGAGGAACTCCAGGCCAGTCCGGATGAAGAGCAGCTTGAGCGGCTGGAGGAGGCTGATCTCACCAAATTCCCATTTACTCTTGTCCATGTGAAGAATGAAGAAGATGAAGTTAACCCTCCGTTCTCACAGCTTCATCAAAGACAAACTGAACAGATGAAAACAGAAGCTGATGGAGAGGACTGTGGAGGACCAGAACTAGCCATGAACTCAGATCCAGATACACATTTACAGCCAGATACCTACAAGACTAGAGACTCATCTGAACCTGAGACTGACGACAGTAATGATTGGAAGGAGACCGGAGAACCTCTTTCAGGGTTAAACTCTCTGAATGACAACGAAGTGCCTGTTAGTGATTTGAGATGTAGTACTGGTGAGAAAGAGTGTCTGAAAATATGTGGACATCTGAAGACACACATGAGATCTCAAACAGGAGAAAAACCATTTAGCTGCTTAGTCTGTAACAAAGCTTTTACAGTGAATGGAAGTTTACAAAAACACATGAAAATCCACACAGGAGAGAAACCGTTTAGCTGCTCTATCTGTGAGAAAGCTTTTACGGAGAATGGATATTTACAAACACACATGAGAATCCACACAGGAGAGAAACCATTTAGCTGCTCAGTCTGTATGAAAGCATTTACAGTGAGTGGCAGCTTACAGAAACACATGAGAATCCACACGGGAGAGAAACCATTCAGCTGCTCAGTCTGTAAGAAAGCTTTTATACAACGTGGACATTTACAGAAACACATGAGAGGCCACACAGGAGAGAAACCCTTCAGCTGCTCAGTCTGTAAGAAAGCTTTTACAGTGAATGGACATTTACATAGACACATGAGAATCCACACAGGAGAGAAACCGTTTAGCTGCTCATTCTGTGAGAAGGCTTTTACGGAGAGTGGACATTTAAAGGCACACATGAGAATCCACACAGGGGAGAAACCATTTAGCTGCTCTGTCTGTGAGAAAACCTTTACAGTGAGTGGAAGCTTACAGAAACACATGAGAATCCACACAGGAGAGAAATCATATAGCTGCTCTGTCTGTAAGAAAACTTTTATACAGAGTGCAAATTTACAAGCACACATGAGAATCCACACAGGAAAGAAGCCATTTAGCTGCTCAGTCTGTGAGAAAGCTTTTACAGTGAGTGGACATTTAGATAGACACATGAGAATCCACACGGGAGAGAAACCATTTAGCTGCTCAGTCTGCAAGAAAGCTTTTAGAGTGAGTGGACATTTAAAGACGCACATGAGAACCCACACAGGAGAGAGGCCATATAGCTGCCCTCTCTGTAAGAAAGCCTTTGCAGTAAGTGGAGTTTTACATAAACACATGAGAATCCACACGTGAGAAACCATGAAGCTGTCTGAAGTGGAGCTCCAGTCTTAAAGGAGAGCAGAGAACCTTAGTCAGGTTTAAACACTCTACAAATGAATGAAGTCTTTCAAAAGTTATGTGACATGCAATACTCTGTGGGTCTAGGTAACACTTTATAATAACCATCACTAAAAAATGTATATTTATAGTTAACACTAGTTACTAGAATAGCTGTATGTGGTCATTTTGAGGGCCAGATTCCAAACTATATAATCTGTCGTTGTAAATACGTAATTGTGAGATTAATGCATTTATTGGTTTAGGGTATCTTTAAAAAAAAAAACCAATCATACTTTTTAACAAGTCAAGTTAAACATTTGAGTGGTTATGAATTTATCAATATTAATATCATGGCATAGTAAACAGTAGTTATTTCATACATTCACACCATTATTTTTCTGTAGAGAATACCATTCAACATAACTCAGTACATGCAAATAACAATTGAATGTATCTTATTTGAGTATGAATCTTTTTTTTTTTTTTTTTTTTTTAACATAACCTAACCTGGCACTGCCACCGTTTTGGGGTCCACTGCAGTGGTAACTGCGCAGCGCTGCTGATGATGCCTTTATTTCTGTCATAAACTCCGCTCTCAGCTCCTCTGCCAGTTGCTGCATGGACTTCCTCCATGCAATTTTACTGCTGGTGCACCCCTTGAAGATGTGTGCATTGATTCCAGCCAAGGGGCCAGGCTTCTCTCCTCAGAGCGAAGCCACTATGGCGCCATTTTGATGCTAATAAGCTATCACCCCCCCGTTAGCATCCCATTGACTGCCATTCATTTTGGCGTCACTTTGACAGCCAATAACTTTCTGAATTCATCTGAAGCGTTTAAAGACTTCATTTGTCCGTTGTTTATTTCTAAAGAAACACGACAATGTATAAAAGGCTCCGTTACCTTGTACCTCACGTTATGGCTCCGTAGCAGACGTTTTTATAAAAATAGGCTAACGGTTGGGTCATAACCACGAGACTTACTGTCTCATAGTAGAGGAATTACCGTATAGTACAGGAGAAGCTCGCAGGCAGTTTGGACTTACATTAGCTGTTAAGTTTAATTACTAATGTTAACTAGCATTTTAGTGATCAATAATTAGCCTGTGGCTATGTTATCTCCTTACATATACCTACGCTCTCCGTCTCTGATAGATTGGGAATGATTGAGATTTCTCTTGGCACAGCTACCAGAAGACTTACAACGTTCAGACACGTTGCTCACGTCACATCTACGTCGGCAAGCTCAGTTTGAGGCTGCGCAGTAACGCTCAGCCATCACCGGGAAAGTTCTTCTAATAGACTCTACGTGTACCGCCTTTCAAGTAACGTTATGCGCTTGCCAGACATATTGTAGTATGTCAACGACTCTGGCTTTGCATGCGGCCCATCGGTGATGCCTACACTTGTTACTCGAGACCACTAGTGACGTTTCCCAGAGACCGAGACAATGAAAGTTACTAAGAAAAATCAACGTCATGTCCGTTGAAAAAAACTATGAAATGATAAATAACAATGTTTACTTACTAATTCTAAACATTAATTCATTAGTTATGCTATAAGTTGTTATTTTAACAGTTTATTGTTGCTCACATCACAGTCTCACATTGCCAGACCTTCCTCCACAGCGCTGCGGAGGAGGGTCTGGTTAGTCCACAGCATTCTGGGATGGGAGAAAAACGTCCTCTGGTTTATTGGCATTTCTCCGCACAGAGCCACTGAAAAAATAGCCTCGGGAAGGAACTTGTTTTGGTGGAACGTGTACGATCAGAAGTAGTTTGCAACAGAAAACTCAGATTGGACAGATAGTCTAGCTAGCTGTCTGGATTTACCCTGCAGAGATCTGAGGAGCAGTTAACCAGAGTCCTCACAAATCAGCCGGAGGTTAGAACGCCAACACAGAGACAGAGGAAGGAAATGGACATCAGCGAAAAGACATGCATCTGGTGGAATTTCCTGCGGCACCGGAGCAATCCCGGAAGTGGATATAGACTACTCACATCATAATATATCATATATTTTATTTAGTATTTTCTAATTAAGAAATTGTTTATAAGCCGTCAATAAATGTCTACATCTGATGAATATATACCTGAAGTTATTTATAATACCTTTTTCCTGTTAGCTTAGATCTTTTAGTTAAGTTAGATATATATATATAGATGTGTTTTACTACTTCTACGAATAAATGCGTTGTAAAATACGTGCTAGGTCACTTTGTACAAAATTAATTTTGCCAAAGTCTTCTCTGACAAGAACTCCGAAAAAGTTCAACTTTTACTAGTTATTGGTACGTTCATTTTGGTTGTAGTTATTCCTTTCAAATCGTCTTGACCACGGAAAAAAAGCACTGATGTGCGCGTCTACACGGTAATGAACAGGGACAAATATTACACATTGTAACCGGGGGGCATCTCTCAGAAAATTTAAATTCCTGCATTCTGGTGAATTTTTATTCAACAATTTGTGCCTTTTCTGCATCAATTTATGGTGCCATGTTTTTTAATTATGTAAAGGAAAGTATTATTCTCCTGTATTGTTCAAAACCTGCATATTAAAAAAACATCACACAAGTGTGTCGTTTTTTTAATTTTATTTTTTAGGAATCATATACAGTAACGGTCAAAAGGTTGGGGTCACTTAGAAATTTCCATTCCACACCATTATAGACAGAATACCACCTGAGATCAGTTGCTTTGTTTTTTTAATCAGAGGAGCCGTTTTCAGATTACATTATGTGATTACATAATTGCTAAAGGGTGATTAAAAAAAGTGATTAAAAAAAAGCCAGAGTATAGTAAGTCAAAAAAATCATAGTTATAGTATGTCGAAAAAGAGAGAAAAAACAGCCATAGTATAATAAGTCGAAAGAAAAGAAAAAAGTCAACATAGTATGTCGAAAAAAGAGAAAGAAGTCATAGTATAGTATGTTGAAAAAGGTTATAGTATAGTATTTTCAAAAGAATCATAGTATAGTATGTCGAAAAAATGATAAAAAATCCATAGTCAAGTATATTGAAAAAGCCATAGTATATTATGTCGAAAAAATAGAAAAACAGCCATATAGTATGTCGAAGATATAGACAAAAGGTCATAGTGTAGTATGTCAAGAAAGTAGGGCTGTCAGTTTAACGCGTTTATAACGGCGTTAACGCAAACCCATTTTAATGCCGATAATTTTTTTAACGCACGAGTAACGCATAGAGAGAGCAACGGGATCTGTTAGTCCACTTCTTTAACTGTCTATGGCCACGCCATGTCCCGCCCTACGAAGCAGCTGATTGGTTTGGTTTAGGCATTTCACCGCGAGTGGTGAGGATAGTGGATTGGTCAGGGGATAGGACCTGAACAAATAGAGTTACGTTACCTTCGACGCCTGGCCAATAGTAGTGATTGAAGGGCGGGTCTTGTAATTTCGCAGACCGCAAACAAAACAGACACAAGCCTCGGCCGGTTTTAGCTTGCTAGCCGCGTAGCTTGTAGGCTCGTGACGGCGATTATCTTCAGAGCGAGCGAGTAGTGACTCTACAGTCAGTGAGAGAAACAAATGAGGCAGTACTACCTGTAGTACTATCTGCAGGACTATCTGCAGTACTACCTGCAATGGAACATCGAGGTAACAGCGTTACATTATGTGACAGATTATTAGATCCAAGTGTGAATGTTAGTGTGAAATTGAACATAACGTATATGACAATGTTGTTTTCAATAAAAAAAAAAACAGTCACAAAGCAAGCCAATCTACTTTTCCATGCTGATAAGAGAATTAAAATGAGAAAATATAATGGGACAAAAAGAAATCAAGGGACATTTAGAATAGATAGAAATGTGCGATTAATTGCGATTAATAGCGAGTTAACTATGACATTAATGCGATTAAATATTTTAATTGCTTGACAGCACTAGTATCTTTTGGTATGCATTTCAGAAAAAAATGGTTAGGATTCAGGTGTAATTGCAAATAGTGATTAATCATGATTAATCCACTGAAAATTCTGATTAATTTGATTAAAAATTTTAATCATTTGACAGCCCTACAAGAAAGTGATGAAAAAGTCATAGTATAGTATGGTTAGACTCCGATCTGCTGCCCTCTGCTGCATGTCATTTCGCCTTTCTCTCCTCTTTCAAGGCCTAAAAATGCCCAAAAAAAGAATCTTAAAAAAAGAGGTAAAATTTTGTTGAAAAAAAGGCATTTTATAATATGTCTAAAAAAGTGATAAAAAAGTCATAGTATATTATGTCGAAAAAAGTCATATTTTAGTATGTCGAAAAAAGTGATAAAAAAGTCATAGTATATTATGTCGAAAAAAGTGATAAAATAGTCATAGTATATTATGTCGAAAAAATTATCATAGTATAGTATGTCGAATAAAGTGATAAAAAAGTCATAGTATAGTATGTCGAAAAAGTCATATTTTAGTATATCGAAAAAAGTGATAAAAAGTCATAGTATAGTATGTCGAAAAAATTATCATAGTATAGTATGTCGAAAAAAGTGATAAAATAGTCATAGTATAGTATGTCGAAAAAATTATCATAGTATAGTATGTCGAAAAAAAATATCATATTATAGTATGTCGAAAAAAGTGATAAAAAAAGTCATAGTATAGTATGTCGAAAAAAGTGATAAAAAAGTCATAGTATAGTATGTCAAAAAAAGTGATTAAAAAGTCATAGTATTGTATGCCGAAAAAATGTTCATAGTATAGTATGTCGAAAAAAGTGATAAAATAGTCATAGTATAGTACGTCGAAAAAATTATCATATTTTAGTATGTCGAAAAAAGTGATGAAATAGTCATAGTATAGTATGTCGAAAAAAGTGATAAAAAAGTCATAGTACAGTATGTCGAAAAAAGTCAAATTGTAGTATGTCGAAAAAAGTGATAAAATAGTCATAGTATAGTACGTCGAAAAAATTATCATATTTTAGTATGTCAAAAAAAGTGATAAAAAAAGTCATAGGATAGTATGTCCAAAAAAGTGATAAAATAGTCATATAATAGTATGTCGAAAAAATTATCATAGTATAGTATGTCGAAAAAAGTCATATTTTAGTATCTCGAAAAAAGTGATAAAAAGTCATAGTATAGTATGTAGAAAAAATTATCATAGTATAGTGTGTCGAATAGTCATATTTTACTATGTCGAAAAAATTGATAAAAAGTCGTAGTATAGTATGTCAAAAAAATTATCATAGTATAGTGTGTCGAATAAAGTCATATTTTAGTATGTCGAAAAAAGTGATAAAGTCATAGTATAGTACGTCGAAAAAATTACCATATTTTAGTATGTCGAAAAAAGTGATAAAATAGTCATAGTATAGTATGTCGAATGAAGTCTTATTTTAGTATGTCGAAAAAAGTGATAAAAAAGTCATAGTATAGTATGTCGAAAAAATTATCATAGTATAGTATGTCGAAAAAAGTGATAAAATAGTCATAGTATAGTATGTCGAAAAAAGTGATAAAAAAGTCATAGTATAGTAAATCGAATAAATTATCATAGTATAGTATGTCGAAAAAAGTCATATTTTAGTATGTCGAAAAAAGTGATAAAAAAGTCGTAGTATAGTATGTAGAAAAAAATATCATAGTATAGTATGTCGAATGAAGACATATTTTAGTATGTCGAAAAAAATGATGAAATAGTCATAGTATAGTATGTCGAAAAAATTATTAAAGTCATAGTACAGTATGTCGAAAAAAGTCAAATTGTAGTATGTCGAAAAAAGTGATAAAATAGTCATAGTATAGTACGTCGAAAAAATTACCATATTTTAGTATGTCAACAAAAGTGATAAAAAAGTCATAGTATAGTATGTCGAAAAAATTATCATAGTATAGTATGTCGAAAAAAGTCATATTTTAGTATCTCGAAAAAAGTGATAAAAAAGTCATAGTATAGTATGTCGAAAAAAATATCATAGTATAGTATGTCGAATAAAGGCATATTTTACTATGTCGAAAAAAGTGATAAAAAGTCATAGTATAGTATGTCGAAAAAATTATCATAGTATAGTATGTCGAATAAAGTAAAATTGTAGTATGTCGAAAAAAGTGATAAAATAGTCATAGTATAGTATGTCGAAAAAAATATCATAGTACAGCATGTCGAAAAAAGTCACATTTTAGTATGTCAAAAAAAGTGATAAAAAAGTCATAGTATAGTATGTCGAATGAAGTCTTATTTTAGTATGTCGAAAAAAGTGATAAAAAAGTCATAGTATAGTATGGCGAAAAAATTATCATAGTATAGTATGTCGAAAAAAGTCACATTTTAGTATCTCGAAAAAAGCGATAAAAAGTCATAGTATAGTATGTCGAAAAAATTATCATAGTATAGTATGTCGAATAAAGTCATATTTTACTATGTCAAAAAAAGTGATAAAAAAGTCATAGTATAGTATGTCGAAAAAATGATCATATTTTAGTATGTCAAAAAAAGTGATAAAAAAGTCACAGTATAGTATGTCGAAAAAAGTGATAAAAAAAGTCATAGTATAGTATGTCGAAAAAATGATTATATTTTAGTATGTCAAAAAAAGTGATAAAAAAGTCATAGTATAGTATGTCGCAAAAATTATCATAGTATAGTATGTCGAAAAAAGTGATAAAATAGTCATAGTATAGTATGTCGAAAAAATTATCATAGTATAGTATGTTGAAAAAAGTCATATTTTAGTATGTCGAAAAAAGTGATAAAAAAGTCATAGTATAGTATGTCGAAAAAAATATCATAGTATAGTATGTCGAAAAAAATATCATATTATAGTATGTCGAAAAAAGTGATAAAGAAGTCATAGTATAGTATGTCGCAAAAATTATCATAGTATAGTATGTCGAAAAAAGTGATAAAATAGTCATAGTATAGTATGTCGAAAAAATTATCATAGTATAGTATGTCGAATGAAGACATATTTTAGTATGTCGAAAAAAGTGATAAAAAAGTCATAGTATAGTATGTCGAAAAAAATATCATAGTATAGTATGTCGAAAAAAATATCATATTATAGTATGTCGAAAAAAGTGATAAAGAAGTCATAGTATAGTATGTCGAAAAAATTATCATAGTATAGTATGTCGAAAAAAGTGATAAAATAGTCATAGTATAGTATGTCGAAAAAATTATCATATTTTAGTATGTCGAATAAAGTCATATTTTACTATGTCGAAAAAAGTGATAAAAAAGTCATAGTATAGTATGTTGAAAAAATTATCATAGTATAGAATGTCAAAAAAAGTGATTAAAAAGTCATAGTATTGTATGCCGAAAAAAGTCAAATTGTAGTATGTCGAAAAAAGTGATAAAATAGTCATAGTATAGTACGTCGAAAAAATTACCATATTTTAGTATGTCAAAAAAAGTGATAAAAAAAAGTCATAGTATAGTATGTCGGAAAAATTATCATAGTATAGTATGTCGAAAAAAGTCATATTTTAGTATCTCGAAAAAAGTGATAAAAAGTCATAGTATAGTATGTAGAAAAAATTATCATAGTATAGTATGTCTAAAAAAGTGATAAAATAGTCATAGTATAGTATGTCGAAAAAATTATCATAGTATAGTATGTCGAATGAAGACATATTTTAGTATGTCGAAAAAAGTGATAAAAAAGTCATAGTATAGTATGTCGAAAAAAATATCATAGTATAGTATGTCGAAAAAAATATCTTATTATAGTAAGTCGAAAAAAGTGATAAAAAAGTCATAGTATAGTATGTTGAAAAAATTATCATATTTTAGTATGTCGAATAAAGTCATATTTTACTATGTCGAAAAAAGTGATAAAAAAGTCATAGTATAGTATGTTGAAAAAATTATCATAGTATACTATGTCAAAAAAAGTGATTAAAAAGTCATAGTATTGTATGCCGAAAAAAGTCAAATTGTAGTATGTCGAAAAAAGTGATAAAATAGTCATAGTATAGTACGTCGAAAAAATTACCATATTTTAGTATGTCAAAAAAAGTGATAAAAAAAAGTCATAGTATAGTATGTCGGAAAAATTATCATAGTATAGTATGTCAAAAAAAGTCATATTTTAGTATGTCGAAAAAAGTGATAAAAAAGTCGTAGTATAGTATGTAGAAAAAAATATCATAGTATAGTATGTCGAATGAAGACATATTTTAGTATGTCGAAAAAAATGATGAAATAGTCATAGTATAGTATGTCGAAAAAATTATTAAAGTCATAGTACAGTATGTCGAAAAAAGTCAAATTGTAGTATGTCGAAAAAAGTGATAAAATAGTCATAGTATAGTACGTCGAAAAAATTACCATATTTTAGTATGTCGAATAAAGGCATATTTTACTATGTCGAAAAAAGTGATAAAAAGTCATAGTATAGTATGTCGAAAAAATTATCATAGTATAGTATGTCGAATAAAGTAAAATTGTAGTATGTCGAAAAAAGTGATCAAATAGTCATAGTATAGTATGTCGAAAAAAATATCATAGTACAGCATGTCGAAAAAAGTGATAAAATAGTCATAGTATAGTATGTCGAATGAAGTCTTATTTTAGTATGTCAAAAAAAGTTATAAAAAAGTCATAGTATAGTATGTCGAATGAAGTCTTATTTTAGTATGTCGAAAAAAGTGATAAAAAAGTCATATTATAGTATGGCGAAAAAATTATCATAGTATAGCATGTCAAAAAAAGTGATAAAATAGTCATATTATAGTATGGCGAAAAAATTATCATAGTATAGTATGTCGAAAAAAGTCACATTTTAGTATCTCGAAAAAAGCGATAAAAAGTCATAGTATAGTATGTCGAAAAAATTATCATAGTATAGTATGTCGAATAAAGTCATATTTTACTATGTCAAAAAAAGTGATAAAAAAGTCATAGTATAGTATGTCGAAAAAATTATCATATTTTAGTATGTCAAAAAAAGTGATAAAAAAGTCACAGTATAGTATGTCGAAAAAAGTGATAAAAAAAGTCATAGTATAGTATGTCGAAAAAATGATTATATTTTAGTATGTCAAAAAAAGTGATAAAAAAGTCATAGTATAGTATGTCGAAAAAAGTGATAAAATAGTCATAGTATAGTATGTCGAAAAAATTATCATAGTATAGTATGTCGAAAAAAGTCATATTTTAGTATGTCGAAAAAAGTGATAAAAAAGTCATAGTATAGTATGTCGAAAAAAATATCATAGTATAGTATGTCGAAAAAAGTGATAAAGAAGTCATAGTATAGTATGTCGAAAAAATTATCATAGTATAGTATGTCGAAAAAAGTGATAAAATAGTCAAAGTATAGTATGTCGAAAAAATTATCATAGTATAGTATGTCGAATGAAGACATATTTTAGTATGTCGAAAAAAGTGATAAAAAAGTCATAGTATAGTATGTCGAAAAAAATATCATAGTATAGTATGTCGAAAAAAATATCATATTATAGTAAGTCGAAAAAAGTGATAAAAAAGTCATAGTATAGTATGTTGAAAAAATTATCATATTTTAGTATGTCGAATAAAGTCATATTTTACTATGTCGAAAAAAGTGATAAAAAAGTCATAGTATAGTATGTTGAAAAAATTATCATAGTATAGTATGTCAAAAAAAGTGATTAAAAAGTCATAGTATTGTATGCCGAAAAAAGTCAAATTGTAGTATGTCGAAAAAAGTGATAAAATAGTCATAGTATAGTACGTCGAAAAAATTACCATATTTTAGTATGTCAAAAAAAGTGATAAAAAAAAGTCATAGTATAGTATGTCGGAAAAATTATCATAGTATAGTATGTCGAAAAAAGTCATATTTTAGTATCTCGAAAAAAGTGATAAAAAGTCATAGTATAGTATGTAGAAAAAATTATCATAGTATAGTATGTCAAATAAAGTCATATTTTACTATGTCGAAAAAATTGATAAAAAGTCGTAGTATAGTATGTCGAAAAAATTATCATAGTATAGTATGTCGAATAAAGTCATATTTTAGTATGTCGAAAAAGTGATAAAAAAGTCATAGTATAGTATGTCGAATAAAGTCATATTTTAGTATGTCGAAAAAAGTGATGAAATAGTCATAGTATAGTACGTTGAAAAAATTATCATATTTTAGTATGTCAAAAAAAGTGATAAAAAAAGTCATAGTATAGTATGTCGAAAAAAGTGATAAAATAGTCATATTATAGTATGTCGAAAAAATTATCATAGTATAGTATGTCGAAAAAAGTGATATTTTAGTATCTCGAAAAAAGTGATAAAAAGTCATAGTATAGTATGTAGAAAAGTGATAAAAAGTCATATTTTAGTATGTCAAAAAAAGTGATAAAAAAGTCATAGTATAGTATGTCGAAAAAAATATCATAGTATAGTATGTCGAATAAAGGCATATTTTACTATGTCGAAAAAAGTGATAAAAAGTCATAGTATAGTATGTCGAAAAAAATATCATAGTACAGCATGTCGAAAAAAGTCACATTTTAGTATGTCAAAAAAAGTGATAAAAAAGTCATAGTATAGTATGTCGAATGAAGTCTTATTTTAGTATGTCGAAAAAAGTGATAAAAAAGTCATATTATAGTATGGCGAAAAAATTATCATAGTATAGCATGTCGAAAAAAGTGATAAAATAGTCATATTATAGTATGGCGAAAAAATTATCATAGTATAGTATGTCGAAAAAAGTCACATTTTAGTATCTCGAAAAAAGCGATAAAAAGTCATAGTATAGTATGTCGAAAAAATTATCATAGTATAGTATGTCGAATAAAGTCATATTTTACTATGTCAAAAAAAGTGATAAAAAAGTCATAGTATAGTATGTCGAAAAAATTATCATATTTTAGTATGTCAAAAAAAGTGATAAAAAAGTCATAGTATAGTATGTCGAAAAAAGTGATAAAAAGTCATAGTATAGTATGTCGAAAAAATTATCATAGTATAGTATGTCGAATAAAGTAAAATTGTAGTATGTCAAAAAAAAAGTGATAAAATAGTCATAGTATAGTATGTCGAAAAAAATATCATAGTACAGCATGTCGAAAAAAGTCACATTTTAGTATGTCAAAAAAAGTGATAAAAAAGTCATAGTATAGTATGTCGAATGAAGTCTTATTTTAGTATGTCGAAAAAAGTGATAAAAAAGTCATATTATAGTATGGCGAAAAAATTATCATAGTATAGCATGTCGAAAAAAGTGATAAAATAGTCATAGTATAGTATGTCGAAAAAAATATCATAGTACAGCATGTCGAAAAAAGTCACATTTTAGTATGTCAAAAAAAGTGATAAAAAAGTCATAGTATTGTATGTCGAATGAAGTCTTATTTTAGTATGTCGAAAAAAGTGATAAAAAAGTCATATTATAGTATGGCGAAAAAATTATCATAGTATAGTATGTCGAAAAAAGTCACATTTTAGTATCTCGAAAAAAGCGATAAAAAGTCATAGTATAGTATATCGAAAAAATTATCATAGTATAGTATGTCGAATAAAGTCATATTTTAGTATGTCGAAAAAGTGATAAAAAAGTCATAGTATAGTATGTCGAAAAAAGTGATAAAATAGTCATATTATAGTATGTCGAAAAAATTATCATAGTATAGTATGTCGAAAAAAAGTGATATTTTAGTATCTCGAAAAAAGTGATAAAAAGTCATAGTATAGTATGTAGAAAAGTGATAAAAAGTCATATTTTAGTATGTCAATAAAGTGATAAAAAAGTCATAGTATAGTATGTCGAATGAAGTCTTATTTTACTATGTCGAAAAACGTGATAAAAAGTCATAGTATAGTATGTCGAAAAAATTATCATAGTATAGTATGTCGAATAAAGTAAAATTGTAGTATGTCGAAAAAAGTGATAAAATAGTCATAGTATAGTATGTCGAAAAAAATATCATAGTACAGCATGTCGAAAAAAGTCACATTTTAGTATGTCAAAAAAAGTGATAAAAAAGTCATAGTATAGTATGTCGAATGAAGTCTTATTTTAGTATGTCGAAAAAAGTGATAAAAAAGTCATATTATAGTATGGCGAAAAAATTATCATAGTATAGCATGTCGAAAAAAGTGATAAAATAGTCATATTATAGTATGGCGAAAAAATTATCATAGTATAGTATGTCGAAAAAAGTCACATTTTAGTATCTCGAAAAAAGCGATAAAAAGTCATAGTATAGTATGTCGAAAAAATTATCATAGTATAGTATGTCGAATAAAGTCATATTTTACTATGTCAAAAAAAGTGATAAAAAAGTCATAGTATAGTATGTCGAAAAAATTATCATATTTTAGTATGTCAAAAAAAGTGATAAAAAAGTCATAGTATAGTATGTCGAAAAAAGTGATAAAAAAAGTCATAGTATAGTATGTCGAAAAAATGATTATATTTTAGTATGTCAAAAAAAGTGATAAAAAAGTCATAGTATAGTATGTCGCAAAAATTATCATAGTATAGTATGTCGAAAAAAGTGATAAAAAAGTCATAGTATAGTATGTCGCAAAAATTATCATAGTATAGTATGTCGAAAAAAGTGATAAAAAAAGTCATAGTATAGTATGTCGAAAAAAATATCATAGTATAGTATGTCGAAAAAAATATCATATTATAGTATGTCGAAAAAAGTGATAAAGAAGTCATAGTATAGTATGTCGAAAAAATTATCATAGTATAGTATGTCGAATGAAGACATATTTTAGTATGTCGAAAAAAGTGATAAAAAAGTCATAGTATAGTATGTCGAAAAAAATATCATAGTATAGTATGTCGAAAAAAATATCATATTATAGTAAGTCGAAAAAAGTGATAAAAAAGTCATAGTATAGTATGTTGAAAAAATTATCATATTTTAGTATGTCGAATAAACTCATATTTTACTATGTCGAAAAAAGTGATAAAAAAGTCATAGTATAGTATGTTGAAAAAATTATCATAGTATAGTATGTCAAAAAAAGTGATTAAAAAGTCATAGTATAGTATGCCGAAAAAAGTCAAATTGTAGTATGTCGAAAAAAGTGATAAAATAGTCATAGTATAGTACGTCGAAAAAATTACCATATTTTAGTATGTCAAAAAAAGTGATAAAAAAAAGTCATAGTATAGTATGTCGGAAAAATTATCATAGTATAGTATGTCGAAAAAAGTCATATTTTAGTATCTCGAAAAAAGTGATAAAAAGTCATAGTATAGTATGTAGAAAAAATTATCATAGTATAGTATGTCGAATAAAGTCATATTTTACTATGTCGATAAAATTGATAAAAAGTCGTAGTATAGTATGTCTAAAAAATTATCATAGTATAGTATGTCGAATAAAGTTATATTTTAGTATGTCGAAAAAGTGATAAAAAAGTCATAGTATAGTATGTCGAATAAAGTCATATTTTAGTATGTCGAAAAAAGTGATGAAATAGTCATAGTATAGTACGTTGAAAAAATTATCATATTTTAGTATGTCAAAAAAAGTGATAAAAAAAGTCATAGTATAGTATGTCGAAAAAAGTGATAAAATAGTCATATTATAGTATGTCGAAAAAATTATCATAGTATAGTATGTCGAAAAAAGTGATATTTTAGTATCTCGAAAAAAGTGATAAAAAGTCATAGTATAGTATGTCGAAAAAAATATCATAGTATAGTATGTCGAATAAAGGCATATTTTACTATGTCGAAAAAAGTGATAAAAAGTCATAGTATAGTATGTCGAAAAAATTATCATAGTATAGTATGTCGAATAAAGTAAAATTGTAGTATGTCGAAAAAAGTGATAAAATAGTCATAGTATAGTATGTCGAAAAAAATATCATAGTACAGCATGTCGAAAAAAGTCACATTTTAGTATGTCAAAAAAAGTGATAAAAAAGTCATAGTATAGTATGTCGAATGAAGTCTTATTTTAGTATGTCGAAAAAAGTGATAAAAAAGTCATATTATAGTATGGCGAAAAAATTATCATAGTATAGCATGTCGAAAAAAGTGATAAAATAGTCATATTATAGTATGGCGAAAAAATTATCATAGTATAGTATGTCGAAAAAAGTCACATTTTAGTATCTTGAAAAAAGCGATAAAAAGTCATAGTATAGTATGTCGAAAAAATTATCATAGTATAGTATGTCGAATAAAGTCATATTTTACTATGTCAAAAAAAGTGATAAAAAAGTCATAGTATAGTATGTCGAAAAAATTATCATATTTTAGTATGTCAAAAAAAGTGATAAAAAAGTCATAGTATAGTATGTCGAAAAAAGTGATAAAAAAAGTCATAGTATAGTATGTCGAAAAAATTATCATAGTATAGTATGTCGAATAAAGTAAAATTGTAGTATGTCGAAAAAAGTGATAAAATAGTCATAGTATAGTATGTCGAAAAAAATATCATAGTACAGCATGTCGCAAAAAGTCACATTTTAGTATGTCAAAAAAAGTGATAAAAAAGTCATAGTATAGTATGTCGAATGAAGTCTTATTTTAGTATGTCGAAAAAAGTGATAAAAAAGTCATATTATAGTATGGCGAAAAAATTATCATAGTATAGCATGTCGAAAAAAGTGATAAAATAGTCATATTATAGTATGGCGAAAAAATTATCATAGTATAGTATGTCGAAAAAAGTCACATTTTAGTATCTCGAAAAAAGCGATAAAAAGTCATAGTATAGTATGTCGAAAAAATTATCATAGTATAGTATGTCGAATAAAGTCATATTTTACTATGTCAAAAAAAGTGATAAAAAAGTCATAGTATAGTATGTCGAAAAAATTATCATATTTTAGTATGTCAAAAAAAGTGATAAAAAAAGTCATAGTATAGTATGTAGAAAAAATTATCATAGTATAGTATGTCGAATAAAGTCATATTTTAGTATGTCGAAAAAAGTGATGAAATAGTCATAGTATAGTACGTTGAAAAAATTATCATAGTATAGTATGTCGAATGAAGACATATTTTAGTATGTCGAAAAAAGTGATAAAAAAGTCATAGTATAGTATGTCGAAAAAATTATCATAGTATAGTATGTCGAATGAAGACATATTTTAGTATGTCGAAAAAAGTGATAAAAAAGTCATAGTATAGTATGTCGAAAAAAATATCATAGTATAGTATGTCGAAAAAAATATCATAGTATAGTATGTCGAAAAAAATGATAAAATAGTCATAGTATAGTTTGTCGAAAAAATTATCATATTTTAGTATGTCGAATAAAGTCATATTTTACTATGTCGAAAAAAGTGATAAAAAAGTCACAGTATAGTATGTCGAAAAAAGTGATAAAAAAGTCATAGTATTGTATGCCGAAAAAATGTTCATAGTATAGTATGTCGAAAAAAGTGATAAAATAGTCATAGTATAGTACGTCGAAAAAATTATCATATTTTAGTATGTCGAAAAAAGTGATGAAATAGTCATAGTATAGTATGTCGAAAAAAATATCATAGTATAGTATGTCGAAAAAAATATCATATTATAGTAAGTCGAAAAAAGTGATAAAAAAGTCATAGTATAGTATGTCGAAAAAATTATCATATTTTAGTATGTCGAATAAAGTCATATTTTACTATGTCAAAAAAAGTGATAAAAAAGTCATAGTATTGTATGCCGAAAAAATGTTCATAGTATAGTATGTCGAAAAAAGTGATAAAATAGTCATAGTATAGTACGTCGAAAAAATTATCATATTTTAGTATGTCGAAAAAAGTGATAAAAAAGTCATAGTATAGTATGTCGAAAAAAGTCAAATTGTAGTATGTCGAAAAAAGTGATAAAATAGTCATAGTATAGTACGTCGAAAAAATTATCATAGTATAGTATGTCGAAAAAAGTGATAAAAAAGTCATAGTACAGTATGTCGAAAAAAGTCAAATTGTAGTATGTCGAAAAAAGTGATAAAATAGTCATAGTATAGTACGTCGAAAAAATTATCATAGTATAGTATGTCGAAAAAAGTGATAAAATAGTCATAGTATAGTACGTCGAAAAAATTATCATAGTATAGTATGTCGAAAAAAGTCATATTTTAGTATCTCGAAAAAAGTGATAAAAAGTCATAGTATAGTATGTAGAAAAAATTATCATAGTATAGTATGTCGAATAAAGTCATATTTTACTATGTCGAAAAAATTGATAATAAGTCGTAGTATAGTATGTCGAAAAAATTATCATAGTATAGTATGTCGAATAAAGTCATATTTTAGTATGTCGAAAAAAGTGATAAAAAAGTCATAGTATAGTATGTCGAAAAAATTATCATAGTATAGTATGTCGAATAAAGTCATATTTTAGTATGTCAAAAAAAGTGATAAAAAAGTCATAGTATAGTATGTCGAAAAAATTATCATATTTTAGTATGTCAAAAAAAGTGATAAAAAAGTCATAGTATAGTATGTCGAAAAAAGTGATAAAAAAAGTCATAGTATAGTATGTCGAAAAAATTATCATAGTATAGTATGTCGAATAAAGTCATATTTTACTATGTCAAAAAAAGTGATAAAAAAGTCATAGTATAGTATGTCGAAAAAATTATCATATTTTAGTATGTCAAAAAAAGTGATAAAAAAGTCATAGTATAGTATGTAGAAAAAATTATCATAGTATAGTATGTCGAATAAAGTCATATTTTACTATGTCGAAAAAATTTATGAAATAGTCATAGTATAGTACGTCGAAAAAATTATCATAGTATAGTATGTCGAAAAAAGTCATAGTATTGTATGCCGAAAAAATGTTCATAGTGTAGTATGTCGAAAAAAGTGATGAAATAGTCATAGTATAGTACGTCGAAAAAAATACCATATTTTAGTATGTCAAAAAAAGTGATAAAATAAATCATAGTATAGTATGTAGAAAAAATTATCATAGTATAGTATGTCGAATAAAGTCATATTTTAGTATGTCGAAAAAAGTGATGAAATAGTCATAGTATAGTACCTCGAAAAAATTATCATATTTTAGTATGTCGAAAAAATTGATAAAAAGTCATAGTATAGTATGTCGAAAAAATTATCATAGTATAGTATGTCGAATAAAGTCATATTTTAGTATGTCGAAAAAAGTGATGAAATAGTCATAGTATAGTACCTCGAAAAAATTATCATATTTTAGTATGTCAAAAAAAGTGATAAAAAAAGTCATAGTATAGTATGTCAAAAAAATTATCATAGTATAGTATGTCGAAAAAAGTGATAAAATAGTCATATTATAGTATGTCGAAAAAATTATCATAGTATAGTATGTCGAAAAAAGTGATATTTTAGTATCTCGAAAAAAGTGATAAAAAGTCATAGTATAGTATGTAGAAAAGTGATAAAAAGTCATATTTTAGTATGTCAAAAAAAGTGATAAAAAGGTCATAGTATAGTATGTCGAAAAAAATATCATAGTATAGTATGTCGAATAAAGGCATATTTTACTATGTCGAAAAAAGTGATAAAAAGTCATAGTATAGTATGTCGAAAAAATTATCATAGTATAGTATGTCGAATAAAGTCATATTTTACTATGTCGAAAAAAGTGATAAAAAGTCATATTTTACTATGTCAAAAAAATGATAAAAAAGTCATAGTATAGTATGTCGAATAAAGTCATATTTTACTATGTCAAAAAAAGTGATAAAAAAGTCATAGTATAGTATGTCGAAAAAAGTGATAAAAAAAAGTCATAGTATAGTATGTCGAAAAAATTATCATATTTTAGTATGTCAAAAAAAGTGATAAAATAGTCATAGTATAGTATGTCGCAAAAATTATCATAGTATAGTATGTCGAAAAAAGTGATAAAATAGTCATAGTATAGTATGTCGAAAAAATTATCATAGTATAGTATGTCGAAAAAAGTCATATTTTAGTATGTCGAAAAAAGTGATAAAAAGTCATAGTATAGTATGTAGAAAAAATTATCATATTTTAGTATGTCGAATAAAGTCATATTTTACTATGTCGAAAAAAGTGATAAAAAAGTCACAGTATAGTATGTCGAAAAAAGTGATAAAAAAGTCATAGTATTGTATGCCGAAAAAATTTTCATAGTATAGTATGTCGAAAAAAGTGATAAAATAGTCATAGTATAGTACGTCGAAAAAATTATCATATTTTAGTATGTTGAAAAAAGTGATGAAATAGTCATAGTATAGTATGTCGAAAAAAATATCATAGTATAGTATGTCGAAAAAAATATCATATTATAGTAAGTCGAAAAAAGTGATAAAAAAGTCATAGTATAGTATGTCGAAAAAATTATCATATTTTAGTATGTCGAATAAAGTCATATTTTACTATGTCGAAAAAAGTGATAAAAAAGTCATAGTATAGTATGTTGAAAAAATTATCATAGTATAGTATGTCAAAAAAAGTGATTAAAAAGTCATAGTATTGTATGCCGAAAAAATGTTCATAGTATAGTATGTCGAAAAAAGTGATAAAATAGTCATAGTATAGTATGTCAAAAAAATTATCATATTTTAGTATGTCAAAAAAAGTGATAAAAAAGTCATAGTATAGTATGTCGAATGAAGTCTTATTTTAGTATGTCGAAAAAAGTGATAAAAAAGTCATATTATAGTATGGCGAAAAAATTATCATAGTATAGTATCTCGAAAAAAGCGATAAAAAGTCATAGTATAGTATGTAGAAAAAATTATCATAGTATAGTATGTCGAATAAAGTCATATTTTACTATGTCAAAAAAAGTGATAAAAAAGTCATAGTATAGTATGTCGAAAAAAGTGATAAAAAAAAGTCATAGTATAGTATGTCAAAAAAATTATCATATTTTAGTATGTCAAAAAAATAAAAATAAAGTCATATTTTACTATGTCAAAAAAATGATAAAAAAGTCATAGTATAGTATGTCGAATAAAGTCATATTTTAGTATGTCGAAAAAAGTGATAAAAAAAGTCATAGTATAGTATGTCGAAAAAAATATCATAGTATAGTATGTCGAAAAAAATGAAAAAATAGTCATAGTATAGTTTGTCGAAAAAATTATCATATTTTAGTATGTCGAATAAAGTCATATTTTACTATGTCGAAAAAAGTGATAAAAAAGTCACAGTATAGTATGTCGAAAAAAGTGATAAAAAAGTCATAGTATTGTATGCCGAAAAAATGTTCATAGTATAGTATGTCGAAAAAAGTGATAAAATAGTCATAGTATAGTACGTCGAAAAAATTATCATATTTTAGTATGTCGAAAAAAGTGATGAAATAGTCATAGTATAGTATGTCGAAAAAAATATCATAGTATAGTATGTCGAAAAAAATATCATATTATAGTAAGTCGAAAAAAGTGATAAAAAAGTCATAGTATAGTATGTCGAAAAAATGTTCATAGTATAGTATGTCGAAAAAAGTGATAAAATAGTCATAGTATAGTACGTCGAAAAAATTATCATATTTTAGTATGCCGAAAAAAGTGATAAAAACGTCATAGTATAGTATGTTGAAAAAATTATCATAGTATAGTATGTCGAAAAAAGTGATAAAATAGTCATAGTATAGTATGTCGAAAAAATTATCATAGTATAGTATGTCGAAAAAAGTCATATTTTAGTATGTCGAAAAAAGTGATAAAAAAAGTCATAGTATAGTATGTCGAAAAAAATATCATAGTATAGTATGTCGAAAAAAATGAAAAAATAGTCATAGTATAGTTTGTCGAAAAAATTATCATATTTTAGTATGTCGAATAAAGTCATATTTTACTATGTCGAAAAAAGTGATAAAAAAGTCACAGTATAGTATGTCGAAAAAAGTGATAAAAAAGTCATAGTATTGTATGCCGAAAAAATGTTCATAGTATAGTATGTCGAAAAAAGTGATAAAATAGTCATAGTATAGTACGTCGAAAAAATTATCATATTTTAGTATGTCGAAAAAAGTGATGAAATAGTCATAGTATAGTATGTCGAAAAAAATATCATAGTATAGTATGTCGAAAAAAATATCATATTATAGTAAGTCGAAAAAAGTGATAAAAAAGTCATAGTATAGTATGTCGAAAAAATGTTCATAGTATAGTATGTCGAAAAAAGTGATAAAATAGTCATAGTATAGTACGTCGAAAAAATTATCATATTTTAGTATGCCGAAAAAAGTGATAAAAACGTCATAGTATAGTATGTTGAAAAAATTATCATAGTATAGTATGTCGAAAAAAGTGATAAAATAGTCATAGTATAGTATGTCGAAAAAATTATCATAGTATAGTATGTCGAATAAAGGCATATTTTACTATGTCGAAAAAAGTGATAAAAAGTCATAGTATAGTATGTAGAAAAGTGATAAAAAGTCATATTTTAGTATGTCAAAAAAAGTGATAAAAAGTCATAGTATAGTATGTAGAAAAGTGATAAAAAGTCATATTTTAGTATGTCAAAAAAAGTGATAAAAAGGTCATAGTATAGTATGTCGAAAAAAATATCATAGTATAGTATGTCGAATAAAGGCATATTTTACTATGTCGAAAAAAGTGATAAAAAGTCATAGTATAGTATGTCGAAAAAATTATCATAGTATAGTATGTCGAATAAAGTCATATTTTACTATGTCGAAAAAAGTGATAAAAAGTCATAGTATAGTATGTCGAATAAAGTCATATTTTACTATGTCAAAAAAAGTGATAAAAAAGTCATAGTATAGTATGTCGAAAAAAGTGATAAAAAAAAGTCATAGTATAGTATGTCGAAAAAATTATCATATTTTAGTATGTCAAAAAAAGTGATAAAATAGTCATAGTATAGTATGTCGAAAAAATTATCATAGTATAGTATGTCGAAAAAAGTCATATTTTAGTATGTCGAAAAAAGTGATAAAAAGTCATAGTATAGTATGTAGAAAAAATTATCATATTTTAGTATGTCGAATAAAGTCATATTTTACTATGTCGAAAAAAGTGATAAAAAAGTCACAGTATAGTATGTCGAAAAAAGTGATAAAAAAGTCATAGTATTGTATGCCGAAAAAATTTTCATAGTATAGTATGTCGAAAAAAGTGATAAAATAGTCATAGTATAGTACGTCGAAAAAATTATCATATTTTAGTATGTCGAAAAAAGTGATGAAATAGTCATAGTATAGTATGTCGAAAAAAATATCATAGTATAGTATGTCGAAAAAAATATCATATTATAGTAAGTCGAAAAAAGTGATAAAAAAGTCATAGTATAGTATGTCGAAAAAATTATCATATTTTAGTATGTCGAATAAAGTCATATTTTACTATGTCGAAAAAAGTGATAAAAAAGTCATAGTATAGTATGTTGAAAAAATTATCATAGTATAGTATGTCAAAAAAAGTGATTAAAAAGTCATAGTATTGTATGCCGAAAAAATGTTCATAGTATAGTATGTCGAAAAAAGTGATAAAATAGTCATATTATAGTATGGCGAAAAAATTATCATAGTATAGTATGTCGAAAAAAGTCATATTTTAGTATCTCGAAAAAAGCGATAAAAAGTCATAGTATAGTATGTAGAAAAAATTATCATAGTATAGTATGTCGAATAAAGTCATATTTTACTATGTCGAAAAAAGTGATAAAAAGTCATAGTATAGTATGTCGAAAAAATTATCATAGTATAGTATGTCGAATAAAGTCATATTTTACTATGTCAAAAAAATGATAAAAAAGTCATAGTATAGTATGTCGAATAAAGTCATATTTTACTATGTCAAAAAAAGTGATAAAAAAGTCATAGTATAGTATGTCGAAAAAAGTGATAAAAAGTCATAGTATAGTATGTAGAAAAGTGATAAAAAGTCATATTTTAGTATGTCAAAAAAAGTGATAAAAAGGTCATAGTATAGTATGTCGAAAAAAATATCATAGTATAGTATGTCGAATAAAGGCATATTTTACTATGTCGAAAAAAGTGATAAAAAGTCATAGTATAGTATGTCGAAAAAATTATCATAGTATAGTATGTCGAATAAAGTCATATTTTACTATGTCGAAAAAAGTGATAAAAAGTCATAGTATAGTATGTCGAATAAAGTCATATTTTACTATGTCAAAAAAAGTGATAAAAAAGTCATAGTATAGTATGTCGAAAAAAGTGATAAAAAAAAGTCATAGTATAGTATGTCGAAAAAATTATCATATTTTAGTATGTCAAAAAAAGTGATAAAATAGTCATAGTATAGTATGTCGAAAAAATTATCATAGTATAGTATGTCGAAAAAAGTCATATTTTAGTATGTCGAAAAAAGTGATAAAAAGTCATAGTATAGTATGTAGAAAAAATTATCATATTTTAGTATGTCGAATAAAGTCATATTTTACTATGTCGAAAAAAGTGATAAAAAAGTCACAGTATAGTATGTCGAAAAAAGTGATAAAAAAGTCATAGTATTGTATGCCGAAAAAATTTTCATAGTATAGTATGTCGAAAAAAGTGATAAAATAGTCATAGTATAGTACGTCGAAAAAATTATCATATTTTAGTATGTCGAAAAAAGTGATGAAATAGTCATAGTATAGTATGTCGAAAAAAATATCATAGTATAGTATGTCGAAAAAAATATCATATTATAGTAAGTCGAAAAAAGTGATAAAAAAGTCATAGTATAGTATGTCGAAAAAATTATCATATTTTAGTATGTCGAATAAAGTCATATTTTACTATGTCGAAAAAAGTGATAAAAAAGTCATAGTATAGTATGTTGAAAAAATTATCATAGTATAGTATGTCAAAAAAAGTGATTAAAAAGTCATAGTATTGTATGCCGAAAAAATGTTCATAGTATAGTATGTCGAAAAAAGTGATAAAATAGTCATATTATAGTATGGCGAAAAAATTATCATAGTATAGTATGTCGAAAAAAGTCATATTTTAGTATCTCGAAAAAAGCGATAAAAAGTCATAGTATAGTATGTAGAAAAAATTATCATAGTATAGTATGTCGAATAAAGTCATATTTTACTATGTCGAAAAAAGTGATAAAAAGTCATAGTATAGTATGTCGAAAAAATTATCATAGTATAGTATGTCGAATAAAGTCATATTTTACTATGTCAAAAAAATGATAAAAAAGTCATAGTATAGTATGTCGAATAAAGTCATATTTTACTATGTCAAAAAAAGTGATAAAAAAGTCATAGTATAGTATGTCGAAAAAAGTGATAAAAAAAAGTCATAGTATAGTATGTCGAAAAAATTATCATATTTTAGTATGTCAAAAAAAGTGATAAAAAGTCATAGTATAGTATGTCGAAAAAATTATCATAGTATAGTATGTCGAAAAAAGTGATAAAATAGTCATAGTATAGTATGTCGAAAAAATTATCATAGTATAGTATGTCGAAAAAAGTCATATTTTAGTATGTCGAAAAAAGTGATAAAAAAAGTCATAGTATAGTATGTCGAAAAAAATATCATAGTATAGTATGTCGAAAAAAATGAAAAAATAGTCATAGTATAGTTTGTCGAAAAAATTATCATATTTTAGTATGTCGAATAAAGTCATATTTTACTATGTCGAAAAAAGTGATAAAAAAGTCACAGTATAGTATGTCGAAAAAAGTGATAAAAAAGTCATAGTATTGTATGCCGAAAAAATGTTCATAGTATAGTATGTCGAAAAAAGTGATAAAATAGTCATAGTATAGTACGTCGAAAAAATTATCATATTTTAGTATGTCGAAAAAAGTGATGAAATAGTCATAGTATAGTATGTCGAAAAAAATATCATAGTATAGTATGTCGAAAAAAATATCATATTATAGTAAGTCGAAAAAAGTGATAAAAAAGTCATAGTATAGTATGTCGAAAAAATGTTCATAGTATAGTATGTCGAAAAAAGTGATAAAATAGTCATAGTATAGTACGTCGAAAAAATTATCATATTTTAGTATGCCGAAAAAAGTGATAAAAACGTCATAGTATAGTATGTCGAAAAAATTATCATAGTATAGTATGTCGAAAAAAGTGATAAAATAGTCATAGTATAGTATGTCGAAAAAATTATCATAGTATAGTATGTCGAAAAAAGTGATAAAAAAGTCATAGTACAGTATGTCGAAAAAAGTCAAATTGTAGTATGTCGAAAAAAGTGATAAAATAGTCATAGTATAGTACGTCGAAAAAATTATCATAGTATAGTATGTCGAAAAAAGTGATAAAATAGTCATAGTATAGTACGTCGAAAAAATTATCATAGTATAGTATGTCGAAAAAAGTCATATTTTAGTATCTCGAAAAAAGTGATAAAAAGTCATAGTATAGTATGTAGAAAAAATTATCATAGTATAGTATGTCGAATAAAGTCATATTTTACTATGTCGAAAAAATTGATAATAAGTCGTAGTATAGTATGTCGAAAAAATTATCATAGTATAGTATGTCGAATAAAGTCATATTTTAGTATGTTGAAAAAAGTGATAAAAAAGTCATAGTATAGTATGTCGAAAAAATTATCATAGTATAGTATGTCGAATAAAGTCATATTTTAGTATGTCGAAAAAAGTGATAAAAAAGTCATAGTATAGTATGTCGAAAAAATTATCATAGTATAGTATGTTGAATAAAGTCATATTTTACTATGTCGAAAAAAGTGATAAAAAGTCATAGTATAGTATGTCGAAAAAATTATCATATTTTAGTATGTCAAAAAAAGTGATAAAAAAGTCATAGTATAGTATGTCGAAAAAATTATCATAGTATAGTATGTCGAAAAAAGTGATAAAATAGTCAAATATAGTATGGCGAAAAAATTATCATAGTATAGTATGTCGAAAAAAGTCATATTTTAGTATCTCGAAAAAAGTGATAAAAAGTCATAGTATAGTATGTCGAAAAAATTATCATAGTATAGTATGTCGAAAAAAATATCATATTATAGTATGTCGAAAAAAGTGATAAAAAAGTCATAGTATAGTATGTCGAAAAAATATTCATATTTTAGTATGTCGAATAAAGTCATATTTTACTATGTCGAAAAAAGTGATTAAAAGTCATAGTATTGTATGCCGAAAAAATGTTCATAGTATAGTACGTCGAAAAAAGTGATAAAATAGTCATAGTATAGTACGTCGAAAAAATTATCATATTTTAGTATGTCGAAAAAAGTGATGAAATAGTCATAGTATAGTATGTCGAAAAAAGTGATAAAAAAGTCATAGTACAGTATGTCGAAAAAAGTCAAATTGTAGTATGTCGAAAAAAGTGATAAAATAGTCATAGTATAGTATGTCGAAAAAATTATCATAGTATAGTATGTCGAATAAAGTCATATTTTAGTATGTCGAAAAAAGTGATAAAAAAGTCATAGTATAGTATGTCGAAAAAATTATCATAGTATAGTATGTCGAATAAAGTCATATTTTAGTATGTCGAAAAAAGTGATAAAAAAGTCATAGTATAGTATGTCGAAAAAAGTCACATTTTAGTATGTCGAAAAAAGTGTTAAAAAAAGTCATAGTATAGTATTTTGAAAAGTGATAAAAAAGTCATAGTATAGTATGTCGAAAAAAATATCATAGTATAGTATGTCGAATAAAGTCATATTTTACTATGTCGAAAAAAGTGATAAAAAAGTCATAGTATAGTATGTCGAAAAAAGTGATGAAAAAAGTCATAGTATAGTATGTCAAAAAAATTATCATAGTATAGTATGTCGAAAAAATGTTCATAGTATAGTATGTCGAAAAAAGTCACATTTTAGTATGTCAAAAAAGTGATAAAAAAGTCATCGTATAGTATGTCGAAAAAAATATCATAGTAAAGTATGTTGAAAAATTATCATATTTTAGTATGTCGAAAAAAGTGATGAAATAGTCATAGTATAGTATGTCGAAAAAAATATCATAGTATAGTATGTCGAAAAAAATATCATATTATAGTAAGTCGAAAAAAGTGATAAAAAAGTCATAGTATAGTATGTCGAAAAAAGTGATAAAATAGTCATAGTATAGTACGTCGAAAAAATTATCATATTTTAGTATGCCGAAAAAAGTGATAAAAACGTCATAGTATAGTATGTCGAAAAAATTATCATAGTATAGTATGTCGAAAAAAGTGAT
Source organism: Gymnocephalus cernua (assembly GCA_023631565.1). NCBI lineage: Eukaryota > Metazoa > Chordata > Actinopteri > Perciformes > Percidae > Gymnocephalus > Gymnocephalus cernua. Next base: position 2,911,314 of record CM042448.1, on the reverse strand, counting down.
AAAATAGTCATAGTATAGTATGTCGAAAAAATTATCATAGTATAGTATGTCGAAAAAAGTGATAAAAAAGTCATAGTACAGTATGTCGAAAAAGTCAAATTGTAGTATGTCGAAAAAAGTGATAAAATAGTCATAGTATAGTACGTCGAAAAAATTATCATAGTATAGTATGTCGAAAAAAGTGATAAAATAGTCATAGTATAGTACGTCGAAAAAATTATCATAGTATAGTATGTCGAAAAAAGTCATATTTTAGTATCTCGAAAAAAGTGATAAAAAGTCATAGTATAGTATGTAGAAAAAATTCATAGTATAGTATGTCGAATAAAGTCATATTTTACTATGTCGAAAAAATTGATAATAAGTCGTAGTATAGTATGTCGAAAAAATTATCATAGTATAGTATGTCGAATAAAGTCATATTTTAGTATGTCGAAAAAAGTGATAAAAAAGTCATAGTATAGTATGTCGAAAAAATTATCATAGTATAGTATGTTGAATAAAGTCATATTTTACTATGTCGAAAAAAGTGATAAAAAGTCATAGTATAGTACGTCGAAAAAATTATCATATTTTAGTATGTCAAAAAAAGTGATAAAAAAGTCATAGTATAGTATGTCGAAAAAATTATCATATTTTAGTATGTCAAAAAAAGTGATAAAAAAGTCATAGTATAGTATGTCGAAAAAAGTGATAAAATAGTCAAATTGTAGTATGTCGAAAAAAGTGATAAAATAGTCATAGTATAGTATGTCGAAAAAATTATCATAGTATAGTATGTCGAATAAAGTCATATTTTAGTATGTCGAAAAAAGTGATAAAAAAGTCATAGTATAGTATGTCGAAAAAATTATCATAGTATAGTATGTCGAATAAAGTCATATTTTAGTATGTCGAAAAAAGTGATAAAAAAGTCATAGTATAGTACGTCGAAAAAATTATCATATTTTAGTATGTCAAAAAAAGTGATAAAAAAGTCATAGTATAGTATGTCGAAAAAAGTGATAAAATAGTCATAGTATAGTATGTCGAAAAAATTATCATAGTATAGTATGTCGAATAAAGTCATATTTTAGTATGTCGAAAAAAGTGATAAAAAAGTCATAGTATAGTATGTCGAAAAAATTATCATAGTATAGTATGTCGAATAAAGTCATATTTTAGTATGTCGAAAAAAGTGATAAAAAAGTCATAGTATAGTATGTCGAAAAAATTATCATAGTATAGTATGTCGAAAAAAGTCACATTTTAGTATGTCGAAAAAAGTGTTAAAAAAAGTCATAGTATAGTATTTCGAAAAGTGATAAAAAAGTCATAGTATAGTATGTCGAAAAAAATATCATAGTATAGTACGTCGAATAAAGTCATATTTTACTATGTCGAAAAAAGTGATAAAAAAGTCATAGTATAGTATTTTGAAAAGTGATAAAAAAGTCATAGTATAGTATGTCGAAAAAAATATCATAGTATAGTATGTCGAATAAAGTCATATTTTACTATGTCGAAAAAAGTGATAAAAAAGTCATAGTATAGTATGTCGAAAAAAGTGATAAAAAAAGTCATAGTATAGTATGTCAAAAAAATTATCATAGTATAGTATGTCGAAAAAATGTTCATAGTATAGTATGTCGAAAAAAGTCACATTTTAGTATGTCAAAAAAGTGATAAAAAAGTCATCGTATAGTATGTCGAAAAAAATATCATAGTAAAGTATGTTGAAAAAGTCATATTTTAGTATGTCGAAAAAAGTGATAAAAAAGTCATAGTATAGTATGTTGAAAAAATTATCATAGTATAGTATGTCAAAAAAAGTGATTAAAAAGTCATAGTATAGTATGTCGAAAAAATTATCATAGTATAGTATGTCGAAAAAAACAGTAACCAACCAGTTATGAGATTTAATTAGTTCAGAATATAGATGGTAGATCAACGAGGATGGGATTTGAACCCATGCGTGCAGAGCACAATGGATTAGCAGTCCATCGCCTTAACCACTCAGCCACCTCGTCCCTCATAATAACTCATTATAGTGTATGAAAAAAGGTGATTTCATGAAAGCTCTTGGATGTACAAAGCCACAGTATGTCAAAAAAGTGATGAAAAAGTCATAGTATAGTATGTCGAAAAATATTCATATTTTAGTATGTCGAATAAAGTCATATTTTACTATGTCGAAAAAAGTGATTAAAAAGTCATAGTATTGTAAGCCGAAAAAATATCATATTATAGTATGTCGAAAAAAGTGATAAAAAAGTCATAGTATTGTATGCCGAAAAAATGTTCATAGTATAGTATTTCGAAAAAAGTCATATTTTAGTATGTCGAAAAAAGTGATAAAAAAGTCATAGTATAGTATGTCGAAAAAAGTGTTAAAAAAGTCATAGTATTGTATGTCGATAAAATGTTCATAGTATAGTATTTCGAAAAAAGTGATAAAAAAGTCATAGTATAGTATGTCGAAAAAAGTCATATTTTAGTATGTCGAAAAAAGTGATAAAAAAGTCATAGTATATGTCGAAAAAAGTCATATTTTAGTATGTCAAAAAAGTGATAAAAAGTCATAGTATAGTATGTAGAAAAAAATTATCATAGTATAGTATGTCGAAAAAAGTCATATTTTAGTATGTCGAAAAAAGTGATAAAAAAGTCATAGTATAGTATGTCGAAAAAAGTCATATTTTAGTATGTCAAAAAAGTGATAAAAAGTCATAGTATAGTATGTAGAAAAAATTATCATAGTATAGTATGTCGAAAAAAGTCATATTTTAGTATGTCGAAAAAAGTGATAAAAAAGTCATAGTATAGTATGTCGAAAAAAGTCATATTTTAGTATGTCAAAAAAAGTGATAAAAAGTCATAGTATAGTATGTCGAAAAAAGTCATATTTTACTATTTCTATATAGTTAGCGTTATTTCTATATATAAAGTCAAACGTTAGCGTTAGCTGTCAGCAGCATTTTAACCGTGTTTAATCCAGCTACTAGCTAGCAGAAGGCTAACGTTACCTGCTGTTGAGTTGTTAAGCTGTTAACTAGCCAGCAATGATTCTGTTCTGCACACTCTGTTCTCTTAATAATCTACATCCATGCTCTCCAGTGGTTAGAACGGCTCCGGGTGAAAGGTCAATATGGAATGGATTAATTGCAATTGATTCATTTTTTTAACGCACTATGTTTTCTCAGATTAATTCATCGAAATGAACGCGTTATTTCGACAGCCCTAAAAAATATGTATCAAAATATGTGCAAACAAATTTACAAACACAAAAATATTAACAAAATAAAGTTGGAGAACATGCTATTAATTCATTTCATCAATGGGAAACAGACATTTGTACAGACAAGGCTAGCAGCAGCAGCGCCGCGTCACACACGTTTCTGGTGTGCAGACATATGGTGCGTTCTTTTGCCTCGCAACTCGTATTTTACGAGGTCAAAGTCGTAAACACGCACCCAACTCGGGTGTAACGTCATTCCCAGTTGCAACCTCCGACTTCCTAGACAAAAAGAATGCACCAATAGAAAACGCCACGCAGCCGCCACGCAACAGAAACGCCACGCTCATGCCACGCAGGCAGGAGCCCTTACAGATGTGTCCATGTCTGGTTTCAGAACTTAACGATGACGAGCCAACCTGGTGAAGGGAGATGCAGCCGATCACGCCGCCGATGGAGAAGTGGTCAAAAGAACCAAAAAGTGAAAAAATAATTAAATGATGTGGTAATTTCAGCAGATTTGATAAAAAGTCAGAAAACAATGGTTCCATCATACAGTATGTACTATCCTGTTAGTCATGCTGTAATTCTATGCATAAACACCTGGTTTTGAGTTATCTTATTTTATTTTATTGCATGTGTCCAGCTACATATGTTTAGGTAAAATGATAACAAACCATTGTGATAAAACACAGAATTATAAAAAAAAGAGCAAAGTCAAACAATTGGAGTTGATTGGAGAGAAAATGTTTGAAAAGAAATTACATTTTCCTCTATAACCTTAAATCTTGTTATTTCAGGAAGCCTAAAGTCGCTGACTCGCAGCTTCCCGATGAGTTGGACATAGAGGACGATATTATCACCGACACCCTTCCTCCTATTTCCCAGCATTCCCTGTTCTCGGCCCCGCAGGGTCGGAGCCAGCCGGTGGGGAAAGTCTTCGTCGAGAGGAACAGTGAGTAACGCAGGAAGAAGACGTGGTGGAGTACCAGAGCTGGAACGCTTCCCAAATGTTGCTTTACAACTAATTTCACATAAAAAATGTTTTTGGTGACGTTTTGTCACTTTCTTCAAAACATTTTGTCACTTTTTTCCTCATGTCTTTGTCACTTCTTGGCACATTTTTGCAAATTTTTTTGTCACAATTCCTGATGTTATTGTCAATGTTTTTCTGTACTTTGATGTTTTTGTTGTTTTCTTTCCAAATTGTTGTCCCTTTTTTCCAACATTCTTTGATCTTTTTTTTCCAAGCGCTATAAAAAAACACACACACACCTAAATTCAGGGAAAATAGTGGACACTGATCATTTGTTGTACTTGTGAAGAGTAATGGTTGTATGGAACCAGCCATGTTATGTTTTTGGACAATTTGGTTGAAAGAAACCCAAAATTCTGATATAGAAACTTTGTGAAAATGGGATTCAAATTAGACTCAGATGGGATTTGTAATGTAGTGAAATACAATATTCACAACAACAATACAACAATTGTCGCTGGGTCTAACGTTAGCGGTCCACTGATCTGTTGTCGCTGGGTCTAACGTTAGCGGTCCACTGATCTGTTGTCGCTGGGTCTAATGTTAGCGGTCCACAGACCCGTTATCGCTGGGTCTAACGTTAGCGGTCCGCTGACCCGTTGTCGCTGGGTCTAATGTTAGCGGTCCACAGACCCGTTATCGCTGGGTCTAACGTTAGCGGTCCGCTGACCCGTTGTCGCTGGGTCTAATGTTAGCGGTCCACAGACCCGTTGTCGCTGGGTCTAACGTTAGCAGTCCACAGACCCGTTGTCGCTGGGTCTAACGTTAGCAGTCCACAGACCCGTTGTCGCTGGGTCTAACGTCAGTGGTCCGCTGATCCGTTGTCGCTGGGTCTAATGTTAGCGGTCCGCTGACCCGTTGTCGCTGGGTCTAACGTTAGTGGTCCGCTGACCCGTTGTCGCTGGGTCTAACGTTAGCGGTCCGCTGACCCGTTGTCGCTGGGTCTAATGTTAGCGGTCCGCTGACCTGTTGTCGCTGGGTCTAACGTTAGCGGTCCGCTGACCCGTTGTCGCTGGGTCTAACGTTAGCGGTCCGCTGACCCATTGTCGCTGGGTCTACTGTTAGCGGTCCGCTGACCTGTTGCAGATGAGACAAACTGTTCCTGCCTCTCCTCCCAGCGAGCTTCGACACAGTTTACGGCCCCACTAACGCGTATTGTCACTGGACAACTAACAACGATCACCATTTTGTTGTGTACCTATCAAATGACCACGCCGAACAGTCCAATGGCCTATTTATCTATTTTATTTCTATGCGAGGACACCATGCAGACTCCAGAGACTGTTGATTCAATCCATGCAGATTTATTTGTTACATTTTAACAGCTGCATCGGACACATCAACTGACCGCCGGCGATAGTCAGTCGAATAGACAACTGAATCTAAGTTTCATATGACTTAAGTACACCTAGGTCGTTGTGACCCAGACAATAACTACTAACGTACATGCTAGTCAACAGATGGTGTACTTAAAATGATTTCACTTTATTTCATCCTGGAGGGTACTCAGCATGTCCTGGTGTACCAAACCAGGCATATCAAACAATTATATTTATTTACTTTATTAGCTTTACCATGGCCTAATTAGTGGCATAGGAGACACTATATATCGTTTGGTGTCACTGATCATTTACCTTGGAACATAGCGCCAATGTGATGTCAAAATAACGTAGATCTCTCTCTGGCGCGCCAGGATTTTGAGTGCACAACAAACTATTTTTTTCAGTGACAAAGTGGAAACAGGAAGTATGAACGAGCTCGAGGGCAACCGGATGCCAGTGACTGCAAGTCTCTCTGATAAACTTACTGGATTAAGGTGAGTTCTTTTATGGCGAATGAAAGGCTTGGTCCGACAGAGTAGGTCATTAAATCAAATCGAAGCATTGACATCAATGCTGCTGCCACTTCAGCCGTTGTTTACCTTTTTCTTCTTCTTCTAGTCCATAGAAGTAGCAAAGTCAGTAGCCTTTCCTCATTACCTCTGTTCAGGAGAAGACTGCAACTAGTGTTGCGACCACCACATGCAAGTATAAACAGTTACGGCGCTCCTATGACGTCACATTTGTGCACGACAGGTCGGCTGTGGAGAGTATACCGCACGTTTAACTTCCCTATGCTACCTCCCTCACATCTCCCTTGTTTAAACTAAAGACAGCTTTCAACCTGCACTTCCTGTCTCCCTGACACAGAGAGAAAAGTCTCCTCTCCGAGACTGCTGGGCCGAAATTGTGCTTAAACATGATACACACAATGAAAACATGAACCCAATGTGTATTGAATAAACTCCCATATGGATACATGATTAATAGGGAATCTTGCTAGTTACTTAGAAAGAAGTGAATATATGTGTGGGCCCTTTAAAATATCGGGTGGTTACATTTGTCTAATTTCTTGATTATAACTGAGTATATGACTGACATTACAAGACTAAACAATATCTGATAAACTATTTAAAATAAGAGTGTACTCTTTCCTAACGCACAAAATGTCTTCTATCTAGATGTTGATACATTTTTGTTTGATACGTGAGAAGTTTTGCTTGGACTTAAAGGCACAAACATTATTCCATGTCATCAGTCTCAGGATCAGAAGAGTCTTCAGTCTGGTCTCCAGTCTCTGGTTGTAAAAGTGGATGTGAGTTCCTGGCTGGTTCTGGTCCTCCACAGTCCTCTCCATCAGCTTCTCTTTCCATCGGACCAACACATTTATGTCTTTTGACTTCAGAATGCCGGGCAAATCTTCTGTTACAAACACTGCAGCTGAATCTTTTCACTCCTGTGTGGACTGCCATGTGTGACTGTAAATGTACTCTCTGTGTAAAATATTTCTTACAAACACTGCAGCTGAAAGGTTTTTCTCCTGTGTGAGTTCTCATGTGTCTCTTCAGGTATCCACTAACAATGAAAGCTTTACTACACTCAGAGCAGCTGAAAGGCTTCTCTCCTGTGTGAATTCTCATGTGTCTCTTCAGGCTTGACTTGAAGCCAAATCTGTTGCCACACTCAGAGCAGCTGAATGGTTTCTTACATGTTGAATCATGCTTCAGAGAGTTTAAAGCTGACTGAGGTTCTCTGGTCTCCTTCCAATCAGCACTGTCATCAGTCTCAGGATCAGAAGAGTCTCCAGTCTGGTCTCCAGTCTCTGGTTGTAAAAGTGGATGTGAGCTCCTGGCTGGTTCTGGTCCTCCACAGTCCTCTCCATCAGCTTCTGTTTCCATCGGACTGACACATTTATGTGTTTTGACGTGAGAACGCCAGGAAAATCTTCTGTTACAAACACTGCAGCTGAATCTTTTCTCTCCTGTGTGGACTGCCATGTGTGACTGTAAATGTACTCTCTGTGTAAAATATTTCTTACAAAAACTGCAGCTGAAAGGTTTTTCTCCTGTGTGAGTTATCATGTGTTTCTTCAGGTTTCCACTATGAGAGAAAGTTTTACCACAATCAGAGCAGCTGAAAGGCTTCTCACCTGTGTGAGTTGTCATGTGTGTCTTCAGGGTTCCACTCTGAGAGAAAGTTTTACTACACTCAGAGCAGCTGAAAGGCTTCTCTCCTGTGTGAGTTCTCATGTGGTTCTTCAGGTGTGCCCTTTTGCCAAATCTGTTGCCACACTCAGAGCAGCTGAATCGTTTCTTACATGTTGAATCATGCTTCAGAGAGTTTAAAGCTGACTGAGGTTCTCTGGTCTCCTTCCAATCAGCACTGTCATCAGTCTCAGGATCAGAAGAGTCTCCATTCTGGTTTTCAGTCTCTGGTTGTAAAAGTGGATGTGAGTTCCTGGCTGGTTCTGGTCCTCCACAGTCCACTCCATCAGCTTCTGTTTCCATGTGTTGACTTTGTCTTTGATGACGCTGTGAGGACTGAACTTCCTCTTCATCATCTTCACTCTTCACAGGGACAGGAGTGAATGGGAACGTGGTGATATCAGCTTCCTCCAGCCCTTGAAGCTGCTCTCCCTCCTCACTGCTCCACAGTTCCTCTTTAATGTGTGGGGGGGGCTCAGGCTCCTGCTGGTCCACACTGGAGCTACACTCCTGCTGTTCAGGGGGAACCTCTTCTTTAACCACAGACAGCTGCTCAACATCTGCAGTAAACATACAGAGAAATGTTGTTGAACTGTATCTTATCACCTGGATTGTTATAAAGAAATACTGGTTGGTCAGTCAGTTACTTAGGTTACATCTACACTACCAGTCCTCCTTTTCAGCCTTGGAAAACTGTTGGAAAGGTTGTTGAGTGACATATGAGGGCCCTCCTGTAATATCTGTAAAGCTGAACAGACTCACAGTAGTAACATCATGCTAAAACTGATTTTATTCTGATCCAAACACTCTTTATGTGAGAGAGGACAGAGAAGAGACACTAACATTATATCCTGGCTTGTAATGTAAGACATATGATGCTTTTGATA